>CM055843.1:32093064-32333064 GCA_029490765.1 Euthynnus affinis | reverse complement strand
AGCTACAACATCATGGAGAAATTGCACAGAGCTGGTAGAATGGTGAGTTAGTTGAGGGGTAGGCTAAGGATGTCTCTTTAAAAGAGACATGATTCTGCATATGTACTCTGTTGTTGAAATCCTTTCCAATCTCATAAGAAGGGCGAGAGGAAGACATAGGATAAGCGAGCATCTGGGAAATTCACTGCGCAACCTGGAAAGTGAAGACAAGTATGTGGATCCAATAGTGTTTTTTCTGGTACGTCGTCAAAATATCCCGCAGTTGCAATCGCATATAATTGTCTCTTGTGGCTCGTTGGTCTAGGGGTATGATTCTCGCTTAGGGTGCGAGAGGTCCCGGGTTCAAATCCCGGACGAGCCCAAGGGGTAGGAATGTGGCTACCTTTTGCGGATTGTCTGACGGATCTCACAAAGTAAGCTACAACATCATGGAGAAATTGCACAGAGCTGGTAGAATGGTGAGTTAGTGGAGGGAGAGGCTAAGGATGTCTCCTTAAAAGAGACATGATTCTGCATATGTACTCTGTTCTTGAAATCCATTTCCATCTCATAAGAAGGGCGAGAGGAAGACATAGGGTAAGCAAGCATCTGGGAAATTCACTGCGCAACCTGGAAAGTGAAGACAAGTATGTGGATCCAATAGTGTTTTTTCTGGTACGTCGTCAAAATATCCCGCAGTTGCAATCGCATATAATTGTCTCTTGTGGCTCGTTGGTCTAGGGGTATGATTCTCGCTTAGGGTGCGAGAGGTCCCGGGTTCAAATCCCGGACGAGCCCAAGGGGTAGGAATGTGGCTACCTCTTGCGGATTGTCTGACGGATCTCACAAAGTAAGCTACAACATCATGGAAAAATTGCACAGAGCTGGTAGAATGGTGAGTTAGTCGAGGGGTAGGCTAAGGATGTCTCTTTAAAAGAGACATGATTCTGCATATGTACTCTGTTCTTGAAATCCATTCCAATCTAATAAGAAGGGCGAGAGGAAGACACAGGCTAAGCGAGCATCTGGGAAATTCACTGAACAACCTGGAAAGTGAAGACAAGTATGTGGATCCAATAGTGTTTTTTCTGGTACGTCGTCAAAATATCCCGCAGTTGCAATCGCATATAATTGTGTCCTGTGGCTCGTTGGTCTAGGGGTATGATTCTCGCTTAGGGTGCGAGAGGTCCCGGGTTCAAATCCCGGACGAGCCCAAGGGGTAGGAATGTGGCTACCTGTTGCGGATTATCTGACGGATCTCACAAAGTAAGCTACAACATCATGGACAAATTGCACAGAGCTGGTAGAATGGTGAGTTAGTTAAGGGGTAGGCTAAGGATGTCTCTTTAAAAGAGACATGATTCTGCATATGTACTCTGTTCTTGAAATCCTTTCCAATCTCATAAGAAGGGCGAGAGGAAGACACAGGCTAAGCGAGCATCTGGGAAATTCACTGAACAACCTGGAAAGTGAAGACAAGTATGTGGATCCAATAGTGTTTTTTCTGGTACGTCGTCAAAATATCCCGCACTTGCAATCGCATATAATTGTCTCTTGTGGCTCGTTGGTCTAGGGGTATGATTCTCGCTTAGGGTGCGAGAGGTCCCGGGTTCAAATCCCGGACGAGCCCAAGGGGTAGGAACGTGGCTACCTCTTGCGGATTATCTGACGAATCTCGCAAAGAAAGCTATAACATCATGGAAAAATTGCACAGAGCTGGTAGAATGGTGAATTAGTGGAGGGAGAGGCTAAGGATGTCTCTTTAAAAGAGACATGATTCTGCATATGTACTCCTTTATTGAAATCCTTTCCAATCTCATAAGAAGGGTGAGAGGAAGACACAGGGTAAGCGAGCATCTGGGAAATTCACTGAACAACCTGGAAAGTGAATAGTGGTTTTTCTGGTACACCATCTAAATATCACGCACTTACAATCGCAAATAATTGTCTCTTGTGGCTCGTTGGTCTAGGGGTATGATTCTCGCTTAGGGTGCGAGAGGTCCCGGGTTCAAATCCCGGACGAGCCCAAAGGGCATGAACGTGGCTATCTCTTGCGGATTATCTGACGAATCTCACAAAGTAAGCTACAACATCATGGAGAAATTGCACAGAGCTGGTAGAATGGTGAGTTAGTTGAGGGGTAGGCTAAGGATGTCTCTTTAAAAGAGACATGATTCTGCATATGTACTCTGTTGTTGAAATCCTTTCCAATCTCATAAGAAGGGCGAGAGGAAGACACAGGGTAAGCGAGCATCTGGGAAATTCACTGCGCAACCTGGAAAGTGAATAGTGGTTTTTCTGGTACACCATCTAAATATCATGCACTTACAATCGCATATAATTGTCTCTTGTGGCTCGTTGGTCTAGGGTAAAAAGTTCTTTTCATGAAACAGAAGACACATAACTGACTTATTAAATCCTTTTTCAAAGGAGAAATGAAGATGATTTGATGCAGTGTGTAGAATTTAGTGACATCTAGCTGAATGGACTTGGCAGAAATGGAATACAATATTCATAAGTATGTTTTCATTAGTGTATAACTACCTGAAAATAAGAATTGTCTTTTTGTTACGTTAGAATGAGCCCTTTATATCTACACAGGGAGTGGGTCCTCTTCCACAGACCTGCTATGCTCCACTGTCATGTTTCTACAGTAACCCAGAACAGACAAATCAAACACTGGCTCTTGAGAGGGCCTTTCGCATTTTTTGTGAGTTTTGCAGCCACCGTAGGTCCTCTTACATGTTTGGAAAAGGAAAGTGAGAGGAGGGGCATTCAGTCAGTTGCAATCTGCAACCTCACTACTAGATGCAACTAAATCTCTGATACTACTCCTTTAAAGGAAAAAACTGCTTTTAGTAGGATTCAATAGGAAAGGAGGACATTCCTAATGTTTCCTTCACTCAGTGAAGATGGATTTCTCTCTGTCATTTTTCCTCTGTCTACACATGTCAACTGTGAAAAGCTATAAAGACAGAGAACAAATTATATGACCACCATATGGAAGTTCTCATTTGTTTTGACTGATCTCAGTGTTGCTGCTGGCAGAGGGATGGCCCTCTGGCTATCATCACTATAGGGCTGGAATTTAACTCTGGCTCAGTGATGGCAATGTCCATAAATTATTTTACAGTGATGCCAGTTGGTCTGTCCATGCAGAGCTATGGTGCGGAGCAGGATATGTGGAGGACTGCCAGCTGTTGTAAAGTTTGTGCTGTGGATATTCTTCCCAGAAGAAGAATTGTGTTTTGGTGACTGCCTCCATCACCATCAACAGATCACAGGTTATCTCAGCAACTTATGTCAAATTAATCAATGATACTCACTGTCATCAGAGGATGATGAATAGTATCAGTAACTCCACCATCAGATCAAAATTTCCTCCTTTTGCACCACAAAAAACAAAATGTACTTATCAGAGTCCTGCTTCCTAGAGTATTGAGTCTTTAGACTTTAATGACCCCCATGATTTTTCCTTTCCTACAGAGGTCACCAGCTTTTCAAAGATACGTTTTTTAATGTCAATATTAGTGAATGTGAATATTAGCCAAGACATGCTATTTAGAAATATTAATCTATCAATTTATTAATTTAACAACTTCACAAACTAATATATTGGATTATGCACACAGAATCAAGGATAAATTGGGCAAATTTAGCCAGATTGGTGTTTGTAACTGTATTAATTGCAAATTTCTTAGGGAATTACTGAGAGTCAAACATTTTCTTATGGGTCTAATGAACATGCAACACTTTCAGTCTTGTTATTTTGCAGAGATCAGCACACATCACCAGCACATATTGCTTGTTTCCATTTACCCCTGCTTTCATAGTCTAAAGGATGAATTCACAATTTTTCAATTGTATCTTAAAACAACAGTAAGGCGTCCATATGGACACAGAAAGAGGTTTTCCTCACTGTAATCATTCCTCCTATGCAAATTGGCTCTCCTTCAAATGCTCTTTCATTGTAAGTGATGGGGGCCAAAATCCACAATGCGTCCAGTGTCATTTTGTGCAAAAATGCTTTTAAAAGTTTTAAGCTTATATGAGACTTCAGCAGTATGAGTTAGTCATATCAAGTGGATAACTGCCACATTTACAGTCTTTTTTGCATCAAATTCCCTCTTTGTGTTTTCTTGGACAGTGTTTCCTTGTTTAGCAGCGGTGGAAGTATAGTAACAAAAAGAGTCTTTGTCACTAAAAAAAGTAATGTTGAATGATATCTACTCAATTGGACTCATTTGGACAACTGAAGCTTCAGATTAGCTTCGGATAAACTTATTTTCATTTTGGCACCTGACTTGTTTTAAGACTAGAAAACTTATGGACCTGCTCTTTAATGCCCTAGGAATGCCTTCTATTTTTACTGCTTATTCCTTTAAATTTTTACGTGATAATTTGAACATCAAAATGTCCTTATTGTGGATTTTTAATATGTGAAGGAACATCAACAAAAGATGTTAAATGAACCAAACTTTGTCAACATCTGATTGCAATTATCTCTTACTGACAGATCTGGATGTAAAAAGCAGCCAACCTTCTATGTTTTCTAAAATATGAAGGTGTTTACTGATGTGTTTGTGCATGCACTTATGTTTATTCCTTCATCTTTTCTTTTCACTTTGAATTTCACTCCATTCCATTTTTCATATAACGACAAGTTGGAAACTTTGAGGAGGAAACTCAGGACACTGAATTGTTGTTGAGTTTGTTGATGACTTTTTCACTTGAGGCCTTGGAGAACTGGTTTAGATGTCAAAAACACAAACATGGCCGTCATTGGGCCTACAGCTGAGACTGTAAGGTAGATTCAGTACACAGGCCTCCATGTGTCTATAAAAGACAAACTGCTCTCACTGGTTTATAACAGTAACCATTATTTTCCATTTAAAGTCATTTGCTATAATGTGAGTTTCTCTGCAGCAGACTTGTAATCACACTGTGAGAAAATACCATAACCAGACGTTTGAGCCTTTAAATAATGATACTACTCAACTGGACAACATTAAAGGACTGGTAAATATATACACTGACATTGTCTTATCTTCTAATATCATCCAGCTGAGGAGCATCATGTTTGGTATATATATATATATATATATATATATATATATATATATATATATATATATATATATATATATATATATATGCTATTTGACTGTTCCGCAGTAAATTAGATTAGATTCAACTTTATTGTCATTGGACAACTAGATACAGTTGGCATCTAACCAGAGTGCAATTTAGGCATAAAGTGCTGATATTAACTACTGCGAGGAGTATACAAGATGTAGTTATGTAAACATACAATTGTGCAATAATGCAGTATGTAGTGAAGTTATGGTGATTAAATAGTTAAATAACAGCTGTAGGATAAAAGCAGAAATGTCTTTGATGATGCTCATTGCGCTCCACAAGCATCATTTGCGTCATGATGTGTTGGGCGGTTCTCAGCACCTGCTGAAGGGCAGTAAAGATGTCAGTTTTACTTGTCTTTAATGTATTTCCCCCATCAGAAACTCCTGTAGAATAAACTACGATTTAAAATAGATACACCGTTAGTGTGGACTGACTCTAACAGACTCACTACAGAGTGTTGAAGTCACAACGTTACTTCCTGTCTGACCTCCATTACACTAAATTCTGTAACTCCACATAATCTTTCATTCAATGTTTCTTTCATTAGTCTATATGAGAAAATGAAGCGCGTTCCTTGAGTTTACTTTCCATATTCTCAGCCTGCTGGGCTCCACTACGGCAGCTACTATCAGACATTAAACTTTTGTGATAATTAACAAAGTTAAACAGTTTGATTGTGTGCGCAGAAAAAAACTACAGCTCCAATTAAAAGAACTATAAATGCATTAAATGCAGAAGCACAGGTACATCCGTCACCGTAACTTGGCTTTATCCATTGAAGACTGCTAAAAAACAGAAATACTGAATAAACAACGATATTAGATGGTTTTTCGGAAGTCCCCCATACTTATCTAGACATTTGAAGTGAGACATTTGACATACTGTTGAGAAAACCTCTGTTCAAGGCAGGATTTGTACTTATTAGCAGAGTTACACATGTTAATGAGATTTTTTAATTAAGTTTTTTTTACTTCTGGAACAGAACTGGAAGGTTCCAGTTTGACTTTGGTTCTCTAGAAGCTGAGCCTTTCTTAATACAGAGTACAAACAAGTTTGGGAGTTTGAACTTGGCAATTACAATGTGTACAAACTTTAATTGAAATGAGTTGATATCTGTACATATAGAACTCAGAGGCAGTGCTGTTGTTCTGTCCATTAAAACATGAAGCATTGCTTTACATTCAGATAAACCAATGTGGTAGTTACAATTGTTAGAGTTAACAGTGGGACAGACATTTATCTTCCAAAAGTAATTATATAATTTACCAAAATGCTGTGGAGACATCAGAGCTTTAAATTACCAAAGAGCTGCAGAGATCAGTTGGTCAGTGCGAAATGCATTCTGGGATACTTGACTGCCCCAAGTCCACACAGTCAACTCCCAATGTATCCTCAATAAAAGAGATGACGCAAGAACACTTCCGGTCATTTGGACTGTGCTTGGCTGGATGTGGTAACTCACTAGTATAGCGACATTAAGACTACAAACAACTCATAATGCAGCACTCTCTGTAGCAGCCGGTGTTACAGCAGTACTCTCTCCATTCAAAAAGGATAGCCGATGTGAACAATTGACTAGTCCTCAAGCATAAGGCGGTGTATAAATTTAAATCAAACTGGATGGTAAAATGTGAGGCTCACAGTCAAAGTATGGATGTTTATTTGCTTGTTTAAAGAAACACCCGTTACTGCAGTGTTTATAATGGAAAATATTTTTGCATAGAAGTATATACTGTACGTTCTCAGACTTATATCCACATCCAGCCTTCAGCTTTAAGTGTTTGTTATGAGTTTATGAGGTAATCAGAAGAAAACTGCTGCCGTCTGTCAAACACTCAGAGCCAAAGAGCCTCAGTTACATTTTTAAAGGCATTTCCTGAATGGGTGTTCATAAAAAGATAATGCTCCTAATTACCAGCTTGTTAAAACGATAAACAGTAAACAGCTCTTAAAGGGGATGAGGGGGATGAGGGGAGTTCTGGGCCCCGAGGTAAATAAAATTCATGCCACACAATGTTCTGCGGAGTTGAATTTCATCCACAGAGAGCACATTTTTACAGAAACAATCTGTAAAAATCCTGTTCAAGTTTCAAATTTTGAGATTCCTTTTGCTGTCAAATGTACAAGTACATCTTTAAATCTCATGAACAAGAGTTATACTGCATTTCCTGGGTTTTTCCCTCAGAACAGTAACCACTAAGGCTTCAAACACAAACTCTAAATCTGATCCACGCTGGCATAAATCCAAACTACAAGTTGTTTTGAGATAGACTGTTTGTTTTTGCTCCTGAGGGTTGTAAACTGTGGACTTTAAAGCTTTGAGGAGGTCTTAGAGAACCATGAAGCTGCCATAGTCAACATTGAAAGTTAGAAATATCTCTAAAACGTCTCCAAACTTTCTTTTTTTTTTTTTTTTTTTTTTTTTACAAAATGACATAAGAAACAGTCCTTTATGATCATGTAGACAAATGATTTAAAGTGATACCTTGCAGTACATGTAAGAGCCAATTTGGCACATGTTTAGGCTATAATTTGTGTGTTACAGTTGCAGGAATACAACATCAACTCTGTAATGGACCAGGCTTTATGTAACTTCAAAGACATTCTCATTCAATGTTTCCCTGCTTCTTAACTCAAGACTAAAATACTTTGCAGACTAAGTGACCTAGAAACATGGGACATGGTAAAATTGACACTATACCACACATATTTTTGAATTTCCCTTTGGGGATTAATAAAGTATCAATCAATCAATAATATATGAATTTGGCTATTTGTAATTTCAGCTTGAATTCAGTCAGTCACAGTGGATTCCAACAGACTAGTAAGAAGTTTTCACCTCTAAAAAATATTAAAATATCACTCATGCTGCACCACTCACTTCTGCATGCTTATGTTCCAGACACACATGTTCACCAATCTATGATGAAATAAACTGCTCCAGTTATGATTTATCACCACCCTCCAAGAAAAGAGCTCTTACTTTTATAGCTTTGGTAAGTATGAATATATTGAATCCTTTTGGTTCTTATTTGTCATAGATTATAAAACATTGAAGGAAATACTGTCAAGAAAATAGTAGCAAACATTGTTAAGTGTTGGTTTAGGCCAACTGTAAGAAGTTTTTGACTTTTTTGTTTGATTTTTTTCTGGGTAGTCTCCTTAAACTCAAAGGACAGGTTCATAATTTTTCACATCTCACAACTAAAAGTCTGTGGAAAACACTTAAACTATACATTTTGTCTGTATCTGTCTGGGAAAATGTACGCCTGACTCTTTTCTTTATGTGTTTTCACGTAAACGTCCTTCAGGTCATTTCACAGGCTTATGATATAAGGTGATTCTGTCCAAGAACTTAAGTGTTTGAGTCCTCTCAGAGTCATGATGATGACTGGAAAGAGTTGTAAAGAGAAAGAAATGCAGGTGTTAAACTGATAATCCTCTGCAGTCTGTCTCTTATTAAAGTTTTGTCTCCATATTTTACCTTTGGTGCTCTTTGCTGTTGAGTTTCTGCACCAAACTTCTCCTGTCAGTCAAATGTTATGGGGGTGACTGTATTATGTATTATGAGGCTTGTATTTTTAGTGTTCATGGTGAATCATCAGCGTATTTCATTCTTTGCTCTTTTTTTTTTTTTTTTTTGATTCTTACTCTGCTGTGTTTTGTCCACCTCCAACTCTGTCTCCTAGAAATGAGGTTTATATTCTACTAAACTGCAACAACAAATATGTTTTGAAAGAAATGTGATGCCACCAGAATTACATTTCCTATCAATATAATGAGAAAATGTTTACGTACCTGGCAAGATGCAAAAATATTAGGGATGCACAATATTGGATTGTTTGCTGATATCTGATATCCAGGCTCAGTGATCTGGATACATGATACGTGATTCACACGGAGAGCCGGGGCTAACGTTAGCTGGAAGGCTAGCAGAGCGTTAGCAGCAGCAGCATGACCGGAAAGAAGCACAGTGGAGCCTGTGGAGGAAGCACTGGACCGTAATGGTGAAATAGTCTGTCATGGGAAGCCCAGTCAGGCAGAGGAGATGGAAACATATCGGCCTTTCATAAGCGGCAGAAAATGTTCATTTCGGAACAGAAGTCTTTAAGTATTAGTCTTTAAATCCAATGACAAAAACCCAAAAAAGAAGACTGTTTCATTTCCATAGTCAAACATGGTAGATATAAATGTAAAATTTGCCTTTATTTGCATGCTTTGTTTGTAAAAAAAAAAAAAAAAAAAAAAAAAAAGTGTAAAGTGTAACTAAAATAAGTGAAACTATAAAATAGCTGCTTTATCATCCTCTGAAACTTAACAAGTCCAACTTTCAGACAAATTAAAAAACATTTTTTTGCTGTTACTCTCTTCATATGTACATACAAGAAAAGGAAACTTTAACAAGAAAGTGTTGAAAGTGCTTTAGTCCAAGTACAAAAAAATAAATGGCAGATCATTCTTTCTTTGTAAATTAAGAAATTAAACTAAAGTAAGCCAAAAACTCTAAATCTTTAGCATTTCCAGAAACCAGACAAATTAATTGATTTTCTTATTTGATGTACAGACAAGAAAAGGGAAAATGACATGTTTATATACTTTTCAAATAATTCTTCCTTTTTCATTAAAGAAGTTTCTAAAATTAATCTTTAGTAAAATGTACACAGACTTAAATAAATACTAAATATAGGCTATATCGATTGTAAAAGAAATTCAAGATGATATAAATGTGTTGGCACAGTAGTTTTGTCTGTAATAATCTTCCATAAAACATAAAATGCATCAGACAAAGGAAGAGAGCGAATGGTCGAGAGACAAAGAGAATGAGTTCTCTCTCTCCAGCGGCTGTCATCGGCTGCAGATTTAAGAGCTGCCGAGTCTCCAAGTCGTCATACAGACGTCCTGAAGAGGAGAACAATCAATACAGAAAACCAGACAGAGATGTACACACCATGACCTCATCACACGCACACACACACACACACACACACACACACACACACACACAGAGAGAGATTTAGGATATGATATCATGCTTAAGATTAGTAATCAAGTCATTGATGATTTTCCCTGGCAGTCACTTCACTGTGTGCGTGTGTGTGTGTGTGTGATATTCTCCCATCTGCAATTTATTTAGATTAAATTATTTTGATTTTGTCTTTAGATGTTTTGGTTACACTGAAGCTCTGTAACACTTTCTTCATCCCTTTGTGTAGATTTTCCTCTTCACATCGAGGTCAACTACACAGCCATGACCTCTGAACTTCACACAGACAGTGAATGCCTGGTCATCATGTCTGACTCTACACATTGCCGTTTTTATTTAGGGATTGCTTAGCTGCACCGTTCTGAGTCCACATCTTCAAAACTCTTCGCAGTCGACCCAGCAGCAACAATTACGGACCAAGCTGTGACACATTTGTATTGTTCTGAAACAAAAAGCATTCAGTGATTACAGCCGCCAAATTTCCTGAGTTCTTTTCTCACTCAAACACAATAAAACAACAAAACTTATCTGCAGCGCATTTTACACATTTACATCTTTGCCAAATCATAATCATGCTGAAATAAATCTATATTCAACCAAAAAACAAGACAAAGTGTAAGAAATAAAGTCTACTGAAAGCTTCCCTGCTGAATTTCTATGACTCATTCTTGTATAATACACTGTAGTACATTCTATAAAGAGCTATAAATCTTACTGTATTTACACAATATACACAATTCTGACACTATCAAACATTAAAAAACAACATATGCACAATAAAAAAAAGTGATGTGACTTCACCTAATCATGTGTTGCCAGTTATTAGTGTTTTTATGTCAGTGTGTCTGATTGACACATGAGTTGTTATCATATCTGCTAGAAGGCTTTGTGTAAAATCAGACTACGTAAAGAATTTTGAAGATGTGGACTTACTGAACGGTGCATCTAACCAGTCCTAAAAAATCACTGCAATGAAGATATTTTCATTTTCTGAGATTTTGAAAACTGAAACTCTGTTATAAAAATAGAGCTGAAGAAATTTGTGTGTCTCGTTTCTGTTGTGTTTCATTGATTCTGGTGATATTTAAATGTTCTTCAGTGTTCTTTCCGTCAGTTTTCAGCTGCAGCAGCAGGATGATCTGCATGCTCTGTCGCCCTCCAGCTGCTCAAAGAACCAACAGCAAGAAGGAAAAATTCAACTTAAAACTGAAGAACAGCAGACTCATAAGTACTAAACAGTGACAGAAAAGTGTTCAAAGTTCTTAAAGGGGAGTAAATTCTTGTTTGTTTGTTTTTTTTTTTTTTTGCTAAATTTAATCATTTTCACTGTGGCAAATTTCCAATTTAGTAAATAATCAGCAAAAGACAAAAAAATAAAACATTTTGATGATGAATTTTGAAAAGGTACGAGGGTTAAATTGATGAATGTGATCATTATTTTCTTTTATTATTCTTTTTATCACTTAGGTTGACAAATCATGATTTACATATGAAGGCATTTTTAATTTAAACAATTAGGGAAGACACTAAAAAGGGGTTTTGGCTTGAAAATGTAAAAAGGATAAAAATAAGTAATTTAAGCAGCTTGAATGTAAAGATATCAGTGTTGAAAGTGAAAGAAAAGGTTTCAAAAAGAATACATTTAAAACTACAGGATAAAACTGATGTTATAACATTATTTCTGTCTCTGATCTGCTTGCTTCTTTAGGTGCAGCAACACATAACATCTTATTTACGACAGTGAATCCAGTTGGTTGCAGTCTGCAACATTACCACTAGATGTCACTAAATCCTACAAACTGGTCCTTAAAGTGAAACATAAAATTAAGAAATTTTCACTTTTAGTCACAAACGTAAGGATAAAAATGATTTATTAAACTCTGATTGGGCTAAATATTATCATTTGTGATAATACATCATTGAAGTAGCATCACAAGAGTCTTTTTAGGCTTATATATTATTTACATTTGAACATTTAACCATATGTTACACACCTTTATTTAGTATTTTTGGCATTTGTTGGGGCTGTGAACAAACAACAAGAATAAATCTTTTGGTGACTTTATTGCCAATCACTTTCTGTTTATTTTCATCGACCTGTACTTGTCAGTGTGGAACTAAACTTTCCTTCTTATATGATTTATCTGATGTGCCTTGTCTACCAACAGCAGAATGTTTCACAGCACAATTTTGATACCACAGAGCCCTGAAAGATCACATATTTTTTATTTTGTGCAGATAAGATAATATGTTGTGCCTACAAGATACGTGTGTTACCAAGATAATAACTACAATTCAAGATTTGAAAAATAATACAAGATAAAAAAAAATATATATATATATATTAGATATTATATTATATATATTATTTATGTATAATAGTATGATGTGATTCAGAGTCACATCACTCCAGTTCTCAGATCTTTACACTGGCTTCCTGTCTGTCAAACAATTTATTTTAAAATACTGCTGTTGGTTTATGAAGCACTGAATGGTTTAAATATATAAATATGATCTGCTGCTACATTATGAACCATCCAGACCTCTCAGTTCTGCTTTCTGTCCCCAGAGTCAAAACTAAACATGGAGAAGCAGCGTCCAGTTTTTATGCTCCACATATCTGGAACAAACTCCCAGAAAACTGCTGCATTCTGCTGCAAATCGCAGTTCTTTTAAATCAAGGCTGAAGACTTGCATACATACATACAACACCAATTCCATTTTCATTGCATTGCCTTCCTGTCTCCTTCAGGATTGACTACAAAGTCCTGCTACTCACATACAAGTCCATCAACGGACAGGTGCCTTTCTACCTATAGGAACTGATCATTCCACAAACCCTCACCCTCACCCTCAGATCTGCCAGCAGCTTGCTTTTGCACCACGCTTGTGGAACAGCCTTCCTAACCACCTGAGGGCAGCAGAGACCCAGGGCCTATTTTAAAAACAGCCCAAAACCCTTTCTATTCTTTTTCATCTTAATTCTATAACTATGCACTGTCACTTTTATTTTAAATTTTTATTTCCCAGTCAACAAATTTTAATTGTATTTAAACATGTCTTTTTGATATAATGTATTGCTTTTCTTTTACATTGTGCCTTGATGCCTTTTATTTTTTATTTAAAGCCCTTTGAATTACCTTGTTGTTGAGATGTGCTATATAGATAAACTTACTTTGCTTTGATGTGTCAGTTTTTACTTTTTAACTGAAAATCAGCTGATCAGATTACCAAATCTTTCTGGGACTGGGGAATTGGACTTCTTTTTATTTTCAGCATACTTCTACATAGACAAACAGCAGACAGATATAAAGGACACTATGTGTTAACCGGCTGACTGGTATGTCCATTTTTCTTGAAAAGTCATTTTTTGCAGGGGCAGCACCATCAGGGTGGGGGTGACTCGACCCACTGGAGGAGGAGACAGAGAGACAACATGAAGGAAGTTCATACAAATACAAAATAAACTCCACCCAGTTGGTTGCAGCAGAGGAGGCTGCCGGTTCTGTTGGTGTTTCTCAGATCGGATGAAACTGGTCGTCAGCGTTTTACTTTCCTCTCTGAGCTCAGTTACCATGGCAACAGACAGGCATCACTGATGAACCATGGCAACAGACAGGTTTCAGTACTAAAGATAAAAAGTTTCAAGCTTAAAAGTCCTACTGTAGTTTAAATGATGAACTTAAATGTTAGTGTTAAATCGTTTCATCTTATGCATTAAAGAAAGATACAAAATACTTTAAATCAGCTACTGTGGTGTTATGTTATTCACTGGTTATAATGAGGATGTGATGTCACGTCATTAGATTCACTAGTCTGACAGGAAGAACGATCAGACTAGTGAAAAAAACATTAAATGCTTCCAGGTAATACATTCACTGGATAATTGCTTTGCAGAAATTAAAGTAGTTTCACTGTATATTATCATTACATCAAAGTAATAAAGAATATTTTCTTTCATTCACACAAATATAACAGAATAAATAATAAGAAACTGTTTTAACTAAAATTTATGTTGCTAAAGAGTTAGGAGTATTATGTAGTAGTGATCACTGCATAAATATAATCATAACAGTAAAGCCTGAATTTATTGAATGACAATAGAATATATTATAATAATTACTTACAGTTAACATCCAATCTGGTTCCTCTGCCAAAATTCAACCACAATGATTCAAAATGACTGAGCTGTCATACAAAAACCACTGTAGAGAGACACAGCTCTCTGACTTTGAACACAACAAACTCAACAAAAACAAACAAAAAATCACATTGTATTCTTAAAACAGTGACTTACATACATAAAGTCACACATTTTCCCACAATTAATAACATTTTTTGTATATATTGGTGAATTTGTCTTAAAGTGAAATTGATCCCTCTAGCATTAAATTAAACAAAACAAAAGACATTCTGAATGAAAATCAGTTTACAGTCAAATTTACATAAAACGGATAACTGACACATAATTAATCAATACTCTGGTAAATTTATTGATTCACTGATTAATCAGTAATCCAAGTCCCTGTTGGAGTCAGTCAGAGCATTTCCATAGAGAGCCACTTTGCATCAGCAGCACCATGCTCCAGTGCTCTGGGAGAGTTTATAGTCCTGACACTTGAACACTGGATGACTGACAGCTGTCCTTCATCACAACAGAAGACACAGAAATCCTCCTCATCAAAAACATGACTTTGATCTCTGTCCTCATCTGGACTCTCCTCTGCTGCTGCTTCACAGGTAAAGTCCAGAGAATCAAACTCCTCTCCTCTATCAACATCCGTCCCTCTGAAATGAAGCCATCAAAACCATCAAAATCATCAAAACCATGACGCTGCTTTATGTTTTTGTCTCTGTATCCTCAGAGTCCAGAGGCCAGATCACAGTGACTCAGTCTGCAGCAGCGAGATCTGCTCTGGGAGGCTCCACAACCATCAACTGTAAGACCAGTCAGAATGTTTATTATAGTAGCCCATACCACTGTTTAGCCTGGTACCAACAGAGAGATGGAGAAACTCCTAAACGTCTCATTTATGGTGCTACCACTCGAGAATCAGGGATTCCAGATCGTTTTACAGGTAAAGGATCAAACTCTGACTTCACTCTGACCATCAGTGGAGTTCAGGCTGAAGATGCAGCAGTTTACTACTGTCAGAGTGCTCATTATATCAACAGTCAGTATGTGTTCACACAGTGAAAAAGCGTCATACAAAAACCTCCCTCAGTCAGACTGAACAGAAAGTGAACTGACTGCTGCAGCTGGAAGCTACTGCAGAGACTGATACAGTTCACTGAACACACACATGTTACACAATCTCACACACATACATACAATTTTCACATTAAACCATTAGACAATTCACACACCTGTGATAATGAAAATAAATCTATTACAGATATGAACAGTATTGTTCATGCTTGGTTTTACAGTAGTATAAGGACAGTGAAAAGTTTGTACTGATGACCAGATCAAAAAACGAAGGAAATAAAATGTAGCCACATTTAATTAATTGAAAGAAAGAGGTAAAACAGATATTTGTTCTTTCATTTAATCATATAAAATATGATATGAAGTTATTCATTATGAACATCAGATTCCTTAAAGCTTGAAATAATCTTCTGTATCAATGTGTCTCCACAGCTCAGCAGGTGATTGACAGTTCTGTGTAGACTCTACCTGTTACCTGTTCTAGCTGTGTTTACTTTCTCTCATATTCACTTTCTTATACAGAGCAGTAACAACACTGCAGAAGAGAAAGTTTGGACTGGCAGTAGTGGATCTGTTAGATGACGATAACTCATTTTTGCATTATTGATGAAAAAGAAACAAATCCAGTGGAAGAGCAGATATTCAGTGAGACCACTGAACATGTGGAAGCAGCTGCAGACTGATCAAAGCTCTTGTGGTGTCTACAGTTTGTGAATCACAGCTACATGAAGATTATTGTTTGAAAAGTTGAACATAACTTACATTATGATCCTCTGTGCTCCAACAGATGAACCACAAACATGTGGTGGTGTAAATACAGACACAGATGTGAGCATTACACCAGTCAGTCCCACAATCACCCTACAAACTTCTTCCTCTGCTTCTCCATCCTGATGGTGAGATACAGATACAATATAGTACAGAGGAGGAACAGAGAGGACACATGTGAAGGACTCCATGTGAAAGAGACTCAATGTTTCTGTTAAAATGACCTCCTGTCACTTTAACATGCTTTAAAAAAAACATCATTTAAGTGTAAAATGGTGACATAAAATCATAAAATCCATATGAATATATCCTGGAACAAACTCACTGTCTGTAGATTCATTCAACACATCAGCATATGACAGCAGTTGTTCTTCTATTAATTTGTCGGCATAATTGCAAATAATACAAACGAGAATTGAAAGGAAATGTGATGATTCTGTTAGTCAGTCAGAGCATTTCCATAGAGAGCCACTTTGCATCAGCAGCACCATGCTCCAGTGCTCTGGGAGACTTTATAGTCCTGACACTTGAACACTGGATGACTGACAGCTGTCCTTCATCACAACAGAAGACACAGAAATCCTCCTCATCAAAAACATGACTTTGACCTCCGTCCTCATCTGGACTCTCCTCTGCTGCTGCTTCACAGGTAAAGTCCAGAGAATCAAACTCCTCTCCTCTATCAACATCCGTCCCTCTGAAATGAAGCCATCAAAACCATCAAAACCATCAAAACCATGACGCTGCTTTATGTTTTTGTCTCTGTATCCTCAGAGTCCAGAGGCCAGTATACAGTGACTCAGGATGCAGCAGTGAAATCTGCTCTGGGAGGCTCCACAACCATCAACTGTAAAACCAGTCAGAGTGTTTATGGCTCTAACTATTTAGCCTGGTACCAACAGAGAGATGGAGAAACTCCTAAACTTCTCATTTACCAGGCTACCACTCGAGCATCAGGGATTCCAGATCGTTTTACAGGCAGAGGATCAAACTCTGACTTCACTCTGACCATCAGTGGAGTTCAGGCTGAAGATGCAGCAGTTTACTACTGTCAGAGTCTCCACATTCCCAACAGTCAGTATGTGTTCACACAGTGAAAAAGCGTCGTACAAAAACCTCCCTCAGTCAGACTGAACAGAAACTGAACTGACTGCTGCAGCTGGAAGCTACTGCAGAGACTGATACAGTTCACTGAGCACACACATGTTACACACAAAACTTTCAGATTAATCCATTAGACAATTCACATACATATCTATTATGACGAATATAAATCTATGACAGATAACAATCACAATATTTTTCATTACTGGTCTCACAGTGACAGCTTTGTACTGATGACCTGATGGAAACTGAAGAAAAAATATGTAGTTATGTATAAGTAAATGAAAGAGGCATTTGTTAATTTATTCAAGCATATTAAATGTGACATGAGGTTATGCATTGCAAACATCAGATTCCTTCAAGCTTGAAATAATCTTCTGTATCAATGTGTCTCCACAGCTCAGCAGGTGATTGACAGTTCTGTGTAGACTCTACCTGTTACCTGTTCTAGCTGTGTTTACTTTCTCTCATCTTCACTTTTTAATACACAATCTGTCTATAAGCTTCCTATCGCTGCTCTTCCATCCTGATGATGTAAACAAAACAATACAGTACAAAGCAGGACAGAGAGGACACATGTGAAGGACACCATGTAAAACAGACTCACTGGTTTTGTTAAAAAGGCCTCCTTTCATCCTTTCACACCATCTCCTGCCTGCTTCAGGAAACCATAGATTAACAGAGACGATGTCAAGCTGCACTAATGTGACCTATCAGATGTGGTCTGTAAAAATAGTCACATAATCCCATAATTTATTTGTGAATTCACTGACCAAAACTATGAACTCTAAATAAATAATGTGACCCTGAGACAAACTCAGTCTTTGTAAATTTAACTGATCTTCAGTAAATAAGAAATAATGGACATGTGACATTAACTATTATTATAATAAAATGTATCAACACAAATTATTTGATGAATTTGTCTTTATTGTTTTAACATACAGAGAATATCAGCATTACTGCAAGAAATAAAATAGCACTTGACATATGTGATGATTGTGGGGAGAGAAAGAGACAGAGAGAGTTGCAGAGATCAGAGTGAGAGCAGTAGCAGAGTAAAACCAGAAGCAGAGTCCCAGTGAGTCAGGTCAGGACTAGGAACACTGGTCTCTGCTCAGTGTCTCTGAGACTGAAGCCTGGGAGCGCTGGGTGGCCTCACAGGTCACAGAGCCCACCTTCCTCCACTGGTCTGCAGGGATCCTCAGGGTGCTGCTCCAGCTGTAGCGGCCGTCCTTCTGCACCACCCCGGGGCTCCTGCTCTCCTCCCAGCTGCTGCTGCCGCTGCTGCTGCTACCGTCCACCTTCCAGGTCAGACTCCAGTCTGAGGGGAAGCCCTTGTCGGCCAGACACATGAGCGTGGCCTTCCCCTGCTGCAGCTCCTGGCTGGAGGGGGGCAGCACCGTCAGGATGGGACGAGCATCACCTAGGAGACACCAATCAGATTAGAGGACAGGAACTACACAGCTGTCAGTAAAAGACCAGACACTTGGACAGCGTTACTGTGAGAGAGTGGAGTCATATGAGGACTCTTTCTGTGCTGATATGCATGAGAGGTTTCTTAAAGGGAAGTGAAACAGAGTGTCAGTTAGTGACTGGTGGAGCAGAAAAAACATCTGACAGAAACTCCTTTAAATAGTTTATATGACCGTTTACTGTATTTTATTTTACACTATACACAATATATAAATAAGGACATAAAGTTTAAATGTATAATTCAGACATCTATGATTTAGTTTGAATTCATACCAACATATTTACTTTTAAAACTATCAAAAGAGCAACAGTTAATCACATTCATCAGCCAAAACTAACAGACGATCGTGTCATATGGAAAATGTTAAGACACATTAAAAAAACTAAAAACCTTCAAAAAGCTGTAAAAATGATTTCAAACTGTGGATAAAAGTTAAATGAAAGAATTTTAAATGATCAGAGATTTAAAGCTTTTCACATTTTTTATCCTCTTTCAAAAAACTTTTACTCAACTTCAAATCAGCTTAAATCAAAGAATTAAAGGCTGAAATTAAAATATTTTTTAAAGTAGGATTGTTGTTTTTTAATCTGTCCTGCAGTTCAAGTTGTTCACATTTAACAGATTAACTTGAACATTTAAAGAGAAGTTCAGTAAAGCTGCTTTAAGTTCAACTTCACAGTTAAACAGGAGGAACAAACAATAAAATTGAGACTTTAAAGTGCTTTAGATCAGCCCAGCGGAAACTTATATCTACTACAAATGTTCCGATGTAGAAATTATAAACTTAACTGACGATAAAATATTTAATATTTTAACAGAAACTTACTTCCAACATCCAGTCTGGTTCCTCCACCAAAAGTCCACCACAGTGATACAAACTCATTGAGTCGTCGTACAAAAACCTCTCACTGTAGAGAGACACGGCTCTCTGACTTTATCAGACTGAACCAAAACTACAAGCTCTCAAAATGCAACTTCATCATTGAAGTTGTCAATAATAATTTATCCTTTAACTTAATCTTTCCTCCTCTTTATCTTTTTCTTTTGAGTTTTAAATGTAATATTTAACTCTCTCACTTATGTCAAATTATTGTTGTAAAATGTTTAAATTAAATAAAACAGCCAAAAATCACTAAATATAGATTAAATAAAAAGAAAAAAGAACTCCTGCGATGATAAATATTTTAAACATTTGACTTACTTCCAACATCCAGTCTGGTTCCTCCACCGAACGTGTACCACAGTGATACAAACTCATTGAGTCGTCGTACAAAAACCTCTCACTGTAGAGAGACACGGCTCTCTGACTTTGAGACAAACAAACTCACCAAAATTAGTCTCTTGTTTTTAAAATTGAAAACTGACAAGATCACCGACACAGAGCCACCAATTTCATGAATGTGTAATTTTAATTCATATATATTAATTCTAAAATCAATTTATATTCATTTTTGTGGTAATACATTTACATATAAAAAAAAATTACATTCTGAAAAAAAATTGCTATCAATATACATGAAGCCCAAACTACATGAAAATAATCACTACCACAACCTAATCAATACTCTGATAAGTTGATTGATCCATTGATTGATCAGCATCATCAGAGTCCCTGTTGGAGTCAGTCAGAGCATTTCCATAGAGAGCCACTTTGCATCAGCAGCACCATGCTCCAGTGCTCTGGGAGAGTTTATAGTCCTGACACTTGAACACTGGATGACTGACAGCTGTCCTTCATCACAACAGAAGACACAGAAATCCTCCTCATCAAAAACATGACTTTGATCTCCGTCCTCATCTGGACTCTCCTCTGCTGCTGCTTCACAGGTAAAGTTCAGAGAATCAAACTCCTCTCCTCTATCAACATCCGTCCCTCTGAAATGAAGCCATCAAAACCATCAAAACCATGACGCTGCTTTATGTTTTTGTCTCTGTATCTTCAGAGTCCAGAGGCCAGATCACAGTGACTCAAGAGCCTGCAGCAGAGAGATCTGCTCTGGGAGGCTCCACAACCATCAACTGTAAGACCAGTCAGAATGTTTATGTTTATAACAACAAGCACCATTTAGCCTGGTACCAACAGAGAGATGGAGAAACTCCTAAACTTCTCATTTATGATGCTACCACTCGAGAATCAGGGATTCCAGATCGTTTTACAGGCAGTGGATCAAACTCTGACTTCACTCTGACCATCAGTAGAGTTCAGGCTGAAGATGCAGCAGTTTACTACTGTCAGAGTTTCCACTATCCCAACAGTCAGCTTGTGTTCACACAGTGAAAAAGCGTCGTACAAAAACCTCCCTCAGAAACTGAACTGACTGCTGCAGCTGGAAGCTACTGCAGAGACTGATACAGTTCACTGAACACACACGTTACACACACACACACACACACACACACAAACACACTCACATACATACAATTTTCACATTAAACCATTAGACAATTCACATATATCCATGTGATAATGAATATAAATGTTTTACAGCTATATAAATCACAGTATTTTTCATGCTTGGTATCACAGTAGTATAAGCACAGTGAAAAGTTTGTACTGTTGACCAGATCAAAAACAAAGGAGAAGAAATGTAGCCACATTTAATTAAATGAAAGACAGAAGTAAAACAGATGTTTGTTCTTTCATTTAATCATATATATTATGATATGAAGTTATTCATTATGAACATCAGATTCCTTAAAGCTTGAAATAATCTTCTGTATCAATGTGTCTCCACAGCTCAGCAGGTGATTGACAGTTCTGTGTAGACTCTACCTGTTACCTGTTCTAGCTGTGTTTACTTTCTCTCATATTCACTTTGTTATACAGAGCAGTAACAACGCTGCTGAAGAGAAAGTTTGGACTGGCAGTAGTGGATCTGTTAGATGACGATAATATCATTTCTGCATCATTGATGAAAAAGAAACAGATCCAGTGGAAGAGCAGATATTCAGTGAGACCACTGAACATGTGGAAGCAGCTGCAGACTGATCAAAGCTCTTGTGGTGTCTACAGTTTGTGAATCACAGCTACATGAAGATTATTGTTTGAAAAGTTGAACATATGTTACATTATGATCCTCTGTGCTCCAACAGATGAACCACAAACATGTGATGTAAATACAGACACAGATGTGAGCATTACACCAGTCAGTCCCACAATCACCCTACAAACTTCTTCCTCTGCTCCTCCATCTTGATGCTGAAATACAGAATAATATAATACAGAGTAGGACAGAGAGGACACATGTGAAGGACTCCATGTGAAAGAGACTCAATGTTTCTGTTAAAACGGCTTCCTGTCACTTTAACATGCTTTAAAAAAAACATCATTTAAGTGTAAAATGGTGACATAAAATCATAAAATCCATGTGAATGTATCCTGGGACAAACTCAGTGTCTGTGGATTCATTCAACACAGCATATGACAGCAGTTGTTCTTCTATTAATATGTCGGCAATTGAAAAAAAAAAATGTAATGATTCTGTTAGTCAGTCAGAGCATTTCCATAGAGAGCCACTTTGCATCAGCAGCACCATGCTCCAGTGCTCTGGGAGAGTTTATAGTCCTGACACTTGAACACTGGGTGACTGACAGCTGTCCTTCATCACAACAGAAGACACAGAAATCCTCCTCATCAAAAACATGACTTTGATCTCCGTCCTCATCTGGACTCTCCTCTGCTGCTGCTTCGCAGGTAAAGTCCAGAGAATCAAACTCCTCTCCTCTATCAACATCCGTCCCTCTGAAATGAAGCCATCAAAACCATCAAAACCATGACGCTGCTTCATGTTTTTGTCTCTGTATCCTCAGAGTCCATTGGCCAGGTCACAGTGACTCAGGATGCAGCAGTGAAATCTGCTCTGGGAGGCTCCACAACCATCAACTGTAAGACCAGTCAAGATGTACGTGTTTGGAACAACTACCACCTTTTAGCCTGGTACCAACAGAGAGATGGAGAAACTCCTAAACTTCTCATTTACTATGCTACCACTCGAGCATCAGGGATTTCAGATCGTTTTACAGGCAGAGGATCAAACTCTGACTTCACTCTGACCATCAGTGGAGTTCAGGCTGAAGATGCAGCAGTTTACTACTGTAAGAGTGATCACTATATCAACAGTCAGTATGTGTTCACACAGTGAAAAAGCGTCGTACAAAAACCTCCCTCAGTCAGACTGAACAGAAACTGAACTGACTGCTGCAGCTGGAAGCTACTGCAGAGACTGATACAGTTCACTGAACACACACGTTACACAATCTCACACACACATGTATCTTTCAGATTAAACCATTCAACAATTCACACCTATCTGTAACAATCCATATGAGTCTAATGGAGATAATAATCACATTTTTCATGACTGGTCTCACAGTGAAAACTTTGTATTGATGACCTGAAGGAAAAATATGTAGTTACATGTAAACAAGAAAAGGAAAGAAGCAAAACAGGTATTTGTTCATTTTTTTAAACATATGAACATTGGACACTTCACATATATCTGTAACGATGAATATTCATTTTTTTTTAAAGCATATGAAATGTGATATAAAGTTATGCATTGATGAAATAATCTTCTGTATCAATGTGTCTCCACAGCTCAGCAGGTGATTGACAGTTCTGTGTAGACTCTACCTGTTACCTGTTCTAGCTGTGTTTACTTTCAATCAACCTTTATTATCCAGCAGCACATCAATACAGCATCACACCAGTCAATCACATGCTACACATCATACGTCTCATTAATCTCATTCCAAAGTCTCTCTCTGTTAATCAGGTCAGAATGTAATGCAGCTTTTCTGGATGAATTCAATCTCATTTTAAATATGTAGAAAATCTTAGTAGTTTGGAAACCACATTTCTTCTTTCTCCACTACTCGTATCATTTCTCATTAACTCCTCAGCTGCCTCCATCAGGAAATTACTCAGCAATTTAAGCTTCTGCTCAG
This sequence comes from Euthynnus affinis, assembly GCA_029490765.1. Lineage (NCBI taxonomy): Eukaryota > Metazoa > Chordata > Actinopteri > Scombriformes > Scombridae > Euthynnus > Euthynnus affinis. Next base: position 32,309,454 of record CM055843.1, on the reverse strand, counting down.
AGTCCCACCACCATAAAATAAGCTTGTCTGAAAACAGCATCCTGAAAACAAAGGAAAAAATGTGTCTTTTTCTTTGGTTTTTTGTGATTTTCTATATCTTTCAAGTAAAATAAACATGTTACAGTTCAAACTATTTCAAAAATATTTCTATTTTCGTTATTACAGCATGTCCACTGTAGCAGACAGCAGGACGATTTTAATGTGGAAAAACAGTCAAACTTGACAAAACAATATGTAAAGTTTTCCAGCTATAGAACCACATTAATCTAATAACATATTTAACTTCATTTCATTTTGTTTTTGTTTCATTTTAATTGTTGATTTTGAGGTAAATTGTGGTTTTCAGAGACACTCCTCTAATCTGAATATGCCTTTGATGTGTGAATGCTGCCGAGTTATAAAATACTTTGCTGTTGATGTACTGAGGAAAGTATTGAGTTGGACTCCAATTTGCTCAGGTTGTAGGTTTATCGTGGTGTGAATCTATGATGATGAAAAACACCAAGAAATGTTATTACATTTCATTACGTCATTCATTTTCCATATATAATCAGTTATATAAGCATTTAACTTTCAGTTCCCTTGATGACAATGAAATGTGTATAGTAGTTATGCTATTGGGTGTAAAACTATAATTTACATTACTGAGCTGCCATTAATATACTGCCATCAACAATATAGTATTGATATATGTTTACTAGGGATAAACATTATTTATGTTTATTCTGGAAATAATAAAACATATGTACCAGTTCTGGCTCACATGGGCCGACGCCTTTCATCTTGTGTTGTGAGTGTCAGCTCATCTGATGAGCCTCCTGCCTCTTCTTCAGAGCTCTCTACCTCTTCATCAACAGGCTCAAATTCATCCTCAGCATTTTCCTCATCTGACAAAATCTTCATCTGAATCTCCCTCAATTATTTTCAACAAAATCCTCTCTGCCTCTGTTCTGTGTCCCACAACAAAGTGCAAATGTGAAAGACATTAAGATCCTGCTGGTGTCCGCTATCGAGGACATTCATGAATGGGATATTATTTCAACTCACAAATGAATAAACTTCTCTCAGACCTCACTACATAATTCCCAAAGTTAATATAAATGGAAATATATGAATATCATCATACACATCAATAACTAAACAATATTTTACCTCTTCTTTCTTTTTCCATGAAATGTGTTTGTTGATATAGAAACCATTTTGTGCTGAAAAGAAAATGAAGTTGTCACCAACCCTTTCCTACCCATCATTAATCATTGTACATGCAGAACTGTGCAAATAACATAATGAGTCCCTGTTGGAGTCAGTCAGAGCATTTCCATAGAGAGCCACTTTGCATCAGCAGCACCATGCTCCAGTGCTCTGGGAGAGTTTATAGTCCTGACACTTGAACACTGGATGACTGACAGCTGTCCTTCATCACAACAGAAGACACAGAAATCCTCCTCATCAAAAACATGACTTTGATCTCCGTCCTCATCTGGACTCTCCTCTGCTGCTGCTTCACAGGTAAAGTCCAGAGAATCAAACTCCTCCCCTCTATCAACATCCGTCCCTCTGAAATGAAGCCATCAAAACCATCAAAACCATCAAGACCATGACGCTGCTTTATGTTTTTGTCTCTGTATCCTCAGAGTCCAGAGGCCAGATCACAGTGACTCAGGAGCCTGCAGCAGTGACATCTGCTCTGGGAGGCTCCACAACCATCAACTGTAAGACCAGTCAAGATGTTTATGTTAGCAGCTCATCCCACCGTTTAGCCTGGTACCAACAGAGATATGGAGAAACTCCTAAACGGCTCATTTACTATGTTACCACTCGAGAATCAGGGATTCCAGATCGTTTTACAGGCAGTGGATCAAACTCTGACTTCACTCTGACCATCAGTAGAGTTCAGGCTGAAGATGCAGCAGTTTACTACTGTCAGAGTGGACATTCTACCAACAGTCAGTATGTGTTCACACAGTGAAAAACGTCATACAAAAACCTCCCTCAGTCCGACTGAACAGAAACTGAACTGACTGCTGCAGCTGGAAGCTACTGCAGAGACTGATACAGTTCACTGAACACACACACACATATTTCATTAAATGGATTAAATATTTTGCACATTCTAGCTTTTAGCATAAATCATAATGTGTCAAAATCTTTGATGGGAGACAATTTCTGGATGATGTTTGTCTTGGTCTAAAGCTTCACTACTTTATCTTCCTCCTGGATCACATGTGTCTCAATTATATCTTTTAAAAGAAAACCGACTGATACAATTCACTGAGGACACATATTGTACAAGTCTATATAGATCAGTTACTTTATTTGTCATGATCAATGTCAATGTATATCAATACTAATTTAATTATAAATGTTCAATTAACATGGATGAATTATTCCTCCACTAGTCTTTAATCTTGTCTTGAAACATTGGTTGTACTAATACAATACTAATTTAATTGTAAATATTCAATTAACATGGGTGACTTATTTTTGCACTACTCTTTAATCTTGTCTTGAAACATTGGTTGTTTCTATTAGAAAATGCATCAGTGCCCCAGGAATCTTTTTACTGTCATCATCATAAAATCAGCTTGTATACAGATGACACTCTATTATACATCACAAAACACCCACACTTTCTTTATTTCTGTTATGAATGAAGGCAGAATGTAGCACAGGTTTTCTGGATACATTCAATCCAATTTTAAGTAAATGTTCTATACTATTTAAAAACCACATTTCCTCTATGTTTATTACTCAGTGTTTCTAATTAAGTCCTCATTGGCTTCCATTAGGAAATGATTCAGCACTTCAAACATCTGTTCAGAGTCCCACCATCATAGAATACGTTTGTTTACAGATGTCATCCTATTAGACAATACAATGCCCTTATTTCTGGTTACTCTCAAGTCCATTTTAATTGTAATAAGTGTGTTATATAAGTAGATTTATTTAGCAAAAATAAAAGTAACAATAAGATTTGAGTCACACAGTTCTGACATTTAATCACAGAATTAAATTGCTGAGGATTGAAACACATTAAAGATAAACGTTTATTTCCACTGTGGTCCTCATTGTAATCCACTCAAGAAATGTTACTTAACTCACATAAGACAATGAATTAGGTATTTAATTTCAATTATAATTAGTCCTCTTTGAAATGGAAAAACACATTAATAAGACTGAATAATTCATATTTACATCTTCATGGTCGAGTATCTAGCAATTAAAATTTTTCAATATACTTCATTTGTTGGTTTAATGCCTTCATCTGAGCCCAGAAAGATGTGAATATACGATAGCTAGTAATACAGCTGTCTGACTTTAAAAGTAACAAATTCCTAGAAATATGAATACTTTAAAACATTCTGATAACTTGCATTGATTCTTACTGATCTATTAATAAAACAGCATCACTATAGTAATCAAGGTCCCTGTTGGAGTCAGTCAGAGCATTTCCATAGAGAGCCACTTTGCATCAGCAGCACCATGCTCCAGTGCTCTGGGAGAGTTTATAGTCCTGACACTTGAACACTGGATGACTGACAGCTGTCCTTCATCACAACAGAAGACACAGAAATCCTCCTCATCAAAATCATGACTTTGATCTCCGTCCTCATCTGGACTCTCCTCTGCTGCTGCTTCACAGGTAAAGTCCAGAGAATCAAACTCCTCTCCTCTATCAACATCCAGCCCTCTGAAATGAAGCCATCAAAACCATCAAAACCATGACGCTGCTTTATGTTTTTGTCTATGTATCCTCAGAGTCCCGTGGCCAGATCACAGTGACTCAGACACCTGCGGCAGCGATATCTGCTCTGGGAGGCTCGATACCCATCAAATGTGAGACCAGTCAGGATGTAGTATACTGGAACAACAAGCACCTTTTAGCCTGGTACCAACAGAGAGATGGAGAAACTCCTAAACTTCTCATTTACTTTGCTACCACTCGAGCATCAGGGATTCCAGATCGTTTTACAGGCAGAGGCTCAAACTCTGACTTCACTCTGACCATCAGTGGAGTTCAGGCTGAAGATGCAGCAGTTTACTACTGTCTGAGTCGTCACGATATCAACAGTCAGCGTGTGTTCACACATTGAAAAAGCGTCGTACAAAAACCTCCCTCAGTCAGACTGAACAGAAACTGAACTGACTGCTGCAGCTGGAAGCTACTGCAGAGACTGATACAGTTCACTGAACACACACGTTACACACACACACACAGACACACACATTTCATTAAATGGATTAAACAACTCGCACATTGCAGTATTTAATATTAATGAAAATATGTCAAAACATTTCAAGGAAAACAGTTTCTGGACAATGATTGTCTTGGTGGAAATCAACAAAGTTCTTCATCACAGTTTCTTATCATCCATTCTTACCCTTTTATGGTTTGATCCAATGTCTTTAAAATAATAATGAACCCATTTCCTGACCAATGAGAAGAGAGTTTGGCCGGATACTTTTAGTAAGACATGTCTTGGTCATGACCTTTGACCTCAGCCTCATACTGGATCACATCTATCTCAATTATGTCTTGTTAAAAGAAAATATGAAGACAAAAATCAGCATCAGAAACTTTCATAATCACAGCTCCCAACACCAAAAACATAAATCACACAAAATCTTATCTAAGAAAGAGAAACTAATTACAATAAGAAGATCAGAGATTTATAAACTTTTAAAATATTTCATCTACATTGTTTGACTACATTTCAATTTAAATTCAATAATGTGATTTACATGTTAATATAAAATGAATTTTCTTTTTTCTTTTTAATTTCAAGCTGTCTACATGTGAGTTTGACTACAAAGTGGAAAACCAGTTTATTGAAGCTGGTATGATTTACTTAAAATGATGGAATTAAAGTAGAACACAGAGGATAATTGGAAATATTAAATATATATATTTGTACCTATTTAAATACATTATATCACATTAATGCATTACTTTGCTAAATTATATGTAATATTCGTGGAGAACTTGAGTCCAACATCCAGTCTGGTTCCTCCACCAAAAGTCCACCACAGTGATACAAACTCATTGAGTCGTCGTACAAAAACCTCTCACTGTAGAGAGAAGCCATAGTACAAAAACTTTTTGATCATGTGTAAATAATGGGGATGTATGATATTAGACATTGTTGTAATAAAATATATCAACACAAATTATTTGATGAATTTGTCTTTATTGTTTTAACATACAGAGAATATCAGCATTACTGCAAGCAATCAAAAATAACACTTGACAAATGTGATGACTGTGGGGAGAGAAAGAGACAGAGAGAGTTGCAGAGATCAGAGTGAGAGCAGTAGCAGAGTAAAACCAGTAGCAGAGTCCCAGTGACTCAGGTCAGGACTAGGAACACTGGTCTCTGCTCAGTGTCTCTGAGACTGAAGCCTGGGAGCGCTGGGTGGCCTCACAGGTCACAGAGCCCACCTTCCTCCACTGGTCTGCAGGGATCCTCAGGGTGCTGCTCCAGCTGTAGCGGCCGTCCTTCTGCACCACCCCGGGGCTCCTGCTCTCCTCCCAGCTGCTGCTGCCGCTGCTGCTGCTGCCGTCCACCTTCCAGGTCAGACTCCAGTCTGAGGGGAAGCCCTTGTCGGCCAGGCACATGAGCGTGGCCTTGCCCTGCTGCAGCTCCTCGCTGGAGGGGGGCAGCACCGTCAGGATGGGACGAGCATCACCTAGGAGACACCGATCAGATTAGAGGACAGGAACTACACAGCTGTCAGTAAAAGACCAGACACTTGGACAGCGTTACTGTGAGAGAGTGGAGTCATATGAGGACTCTTTCTGTGCTGATATGCATGAGAGGTTTCTTAAAGGGAAGTGAAACAGTGTGTCAGTGAGTGACTGGTGGAGCAGAAAAAACATCTGACAGAAACTCCTTTAAATAGTTTATATGACTGTTTACTGTATTTTATTTTACACTATACACAATATATAAATAAGGACATAAAGTTTAAATGTATAATTCAGACATCTATGATTTAGTTTGAATTCATACCAACACATTTTCTTTTAAAACTATCAAAAGAGCAACAGTTAATCACATTCATCAGCCAAAACTAACACATGACTGTATTTACAGAAAATGTTGAGACACATTCATCAAACAAAAATCCCTCAAAAAATTGTCAAAATTATTTCAAACCGAGATTGAAAGTCAATTGGAGGAATTTTAACTGATCAGAGTTTCAACAGCATTTCACGTCTTTTATCTTTGAAAAAAAATTTTACTCAACTTCAAATCAGTTTAAATCAAAGAATTAAAGGCTGAAATTAAAATCATTTTAAAGTAGGATTGTTGTTTTTTAATCTGTTCTGCAGTTCAAGTTGTTCACATTTAACAGATTAACTTGAACATTTAAAGAGAAGTTCAGTAAAGCTGCTTTAACTTCAACTTCACAGTTAAACAGGAGGAACAAACAATAAAATTGAGACTTTAAAGTGCTTTAGATCAGCCCAGTGGAAACTTATATCTACTACAAATGTTCCGATATAGAAATTATAAACTTAACTGATGATAAAATATTTAATATTTTAACAGAAACTTACTTCCAACATCCAGTCTGGTTCCTCCACCAAAAGTCAACCACAGTGATACAAACTCATTGAGTCGTCGTACAAAAACCTCTCACTGTAGAGAGACACGGCTCTCTGACTTTATCAGACTGAACCAAAACTACAAACTCTCAAAATGCAACTTCATCATTGAAGTTGTCAATAATAATTTATCCTTTAAATTAATCTTTTCTCCTCTTTATCTTTTTCTTTTGAGTTTTAAATGTAATATTTAACTTTCTCACTTATGTCAAATTATTGTTGTAAAATGTTTAAATTAAATAAAACAGCCAAAAATCACTAAATATAGATTACATAAAAAGAGAAAATAACTCCTGAGATGATAAATATGTTAAATATTTGACTTACTTCCAACATCCAGTCTGGTTCCTCCACCGAACGTGTTCCACAGTGATACAAACTCATTGAGTCGTCGTACAAAAACCTCTCACTGTAGAGAGACACGGCTCTCTGACTTTGAGACAAACAAACTCACCAAAATTAGTCTCTTGTTTTTAAAATTAAAAACTGACAAAATCACCGACACAGAGCCACCAATTTCATGAATGTGTCATTTTAATTCATATATATTAATTCTAAAATCAATTTATGTTCATTTTTGTGGTGGTAATACATTTAAATATAAAAAAATGACATTCTGAAAAAAAATTGCTATCAATATACATGAAGCCCAAACTACTTGAAAATAATCACTGACACAACCTAATCAATACTCTGATAAGTTGATTGATCCATTGATTAATCAGCATCATCAGAGTCCCTGTTGGAGTCAGTCAGAGCATTTCCATAGAGAGCCACTTTGCATCAGCAGCACCATGCTCCAGTGCTCTGGGAGAGTTTATAGTCCTGACAGTTGAACACTGGATGACTGACAGCTATCCTTCATCACAACAGAAGACACAGAAATCCTCCTCATCAAAAACATGACTTTGATCACCATCCTCATCTGGACTCTCCTCTGCTGCTGCTTCACAGGTAAAGTCCAGAGAATCAAACTCCTCTCCTCTATCAACATCCGTCCCTCTGAAATGAAGCACACAAAACCATCAAAACCATCAAAACCATGACGCTGCTTTATGTTTTTGTCTCTGTATCCTCAGAGTCCAGAGGCCAGGTCACGGTGACTCAGGAGTCTGCAGCAGTGAGATCTGCTCTGGGAGGCTCCACAACCATCAACTGTAAGACCAGTCAGAATGTATATAATGGGAACTACTTACACTGGTACCAACAGAGAGATGGAGAAACTCCTAAACTTCTCATTTACCTTGCTACCACTCGAGTATCAGGGATTCCAGATCGTTTTACAGGCAGAGGATCAAACTCTGACTTCACTCTGACCATCAGTAGAGTTCAGGCTGAAGATGCAGCAGTTTACTACTGTCAGAGTCAACACCATATCAACAGTCAGTGGGTGTTCACACAGTGAAAAAGCGTCGTACAAAAACCTCCCTCAGTCAGACTGAGCAGAAACTGAACTGACTGCTGCAGCTGGAAGCTACTGCAGAGACTGATACAGTTCACTGAACACACACATGTTACACAATCTCACATACATACAATTTTCACATTAAACCATTAGACAAGTCCCACATATCTGTAACAATAAATATTAATCTATCACAGATATTAATCACAATATTTTTCATGACTGGTCTCACAGTGACAATTTTGTACTGAGACCTGATGGAAACTGAAGGAAAAATATGTAGTTACATGCAAGTAAGAAAACGAAAGATGCAAAATAGGTATTCTTTCATCTTTTTAAAGCATCTGATATGTGTTATGCAGTCATGTATTGAGAACATCAGATTCCTTAAATCTTGAAATAATCTTCTGTATCAATGTGTCTCCACAGCTCAGCAGGTGATTGACAGTTCTGTGTAGACTCTACCTGTTACCTGTTCTAGCTGTGTTTACTTTCTCTCATATTCACTTTGTTATACAGAGCAGTAACAACACTGCTGAAGGGAAAGTTTGGACTGGCAGTAGTGGATCTGTTAGATGAGGATAATATCATTTTTGCATCATTGATGAAAAAGAAACAGATCCAGTGGAAGAGCAGATATTCAGTGAGACCACTGAACATGTGGAAGCAGCTGCAGACTGATCAAAGCTCTTGTGGTGTCTACAGTTTGTGAATCACAGCTACATGAAGATTATTGTTTGAAAAGTTGAACATGACTTACATTATGATCCTCTGAGCTCCAACAGATGAACCACAAACATGTGGTGGTGTAAATACAGACACAGATGTGAGCATTACACTGGTCAGTCCCACAATCTCTCTACAAACTTTTTCTCTGCTCCTCCATCCTGATGCTGAAATACAGAACAATATAGTACAGAGCAGGACAGATGTGAAGGACTCCATGTGAAAGAGACTCAATGTTTCTGTTAAAATGACTTCCTGTCACTTTAACATGCTTTAAAAAAAGATCATTTAAGTGTAAAATGGTGACATAAAATGATAAAATCCATGTGAATGTATCCTGGGACAAACTCAGTGTCTGTAGATTCGTTCAACACATCAGCATATGACAGCAGTTGTTCTTCTATTAATATGTCAGCATAATTGCAAACAATACAAACGAAAAAACTGAAAAAAAAATGTGATCATTCTGTTAGTCAGTCAGAGCATTTCCATAGAGAGCCACTTTGCATCAGCAGCACCATGCTCCAGTGCTCTGGGAGACTTTATAGTCCTGACACTTGAACACTGGATGACTGACAGCTGTCCTTCATCACAACAGAAGACACAGAAATCCTCCTCATCAAAAACATGACTTTGATCTCCGTCCTCATCTGGACTCTCCTCTGCTGCTGCTTCACAGGTAAAGTCCAGAGAATCAAACTCCTCTCCTCTATCAACATCCGTCCCTCTGAAATGAAGCCATCAAAACCATCAAAACCATGATGCTACTTTATGTTTTTGTCTCTGTATCCTCAGAGTCCAGAGGCCAGTATACAGTGACTCAGGATGCAGCAGTGATATCTGCTCTGGGAGGATCGATACCCATCAACTGTAAGACCAGTCAGAGTGTTCATGTTAGTGGCTCAACCCACTACTTAGCATGGTACCAACAGAAAGATGGAGAAACTCCTAAACTTCTCATTTACTATGCTACCACTCGAGCATCAGGGATTCCAGATCGTTTTACAGGCAGAGGATCAAACTCTGACTTCACTCTGACCATCAGTGGAGTTCAGGCTGAAGATGCAGCAGTTTACTACTGTCAGAGTTTCCACTATCCCAACAGTCAGCATGTGTTCACACAGTGAAAAAGCGTCATACAAAAACCTCCCTCAGTCAGACTGAACAGAAACTGAACTGACTGCTGCAGCTGGAAGCTACTGCAGAGACTGATACAGTTCACTGAACACACACATGTTACACACAAGTTGATAAAACAGAGTAGAATTTGTTGGGCCTGTAGAACCAAACTTACACAGATGTACTGTATTCATGTAAATCTGATTCAACAGACATGGAAGTCATGGATGTCCCCCTTCTACATCACAATTTTCACAATATGTTATGATAAAATTATTCTTTATAATTATTACCTGTAATTATTATAACTTAAATATGACAACACAGTTTTTCTATTAAAAATCATTACAGGTTTATTGAACACTTTCATGTGAAGTTGATATTTACAGCCTACTCTGAGTCTGAGTCAACATTAGTCAGAGTATAATGTCAACTCTCTCATCAAACAGGTTCATACAGATAATAGACCTGTAGTGAGATCATATTCACGGTTTCTTAATGTGATTTTTCCAACAAATCCAACACAACAATCTGTGTTGAGCTAAATCACTGAAATTGAACTCCATAACATGAAACTTAATTCATAAGATGAAGAAATTGGAACCTGAAATATTGTTTCTTTAAACTCATTTTCATTCGGCATAAAAGAATGAATTTCAATAAGCAAACAACGACATATTAGTGGTTTTGTCTTTTGTCATCTTATATCTTTTACCTTCACTCTTGAGTTTTTAAAGAAAAACTAAAATGTGAATATTTTATAACTACTAATATAACTGTCTGTCTTTAAAAATGAGAAATTCATCAAAATTTGAATTATTTAAAATGTTCTGACAACTTGGATCAATTCTTATTTATGCATTCATTAAACAGCATCACTATAGTAATCAAGGTCCCGTTTGGAGTCAGTCAGAGCATTTCCATAGAGAGCCACTTTGCATCAGCAGCACCATGCTCCAGTGCTCTGGGAGACTTTATAGTCCTGACACTTGAACACTGGATGACTGACAGCTGTCCTTCATCACAACAGAAGACACAGAAATCCTCCTCATCAAAAACATGACTTTGATCTCCGTCCTCATCTGGACTCTCCTCTGCTGCTGCTTCACAGGTAAAGTCCAGAGAATCAAACTCCTCTCCTCTATCAACATCCGTCCCTCTGAAATGAAGCCATCAAAACCATCAAAACCATGACGCTGCTTTATGTTTTTGTCTCTGTATCCTCAGAGTCCAGAGGCCAGATCACAGTGACTCAGGAGCCTGCAGCAGTTAAATCTGCTCTGGGCGACTCAATACCAATCAACTGTAAGACCAGTCTGAATGTCCATGTTCATGGCTCATCCCACATTTTATCCTGGTACCAACAGAGAGATGGAGGAATTCCTAAACTCCTCATTTACTATGCTACCACTCGAGCATCAGGGATTCCAGATCGTTTTACAGGCAGAGGATCACACTCTGACTTCACTCTGACCATCAGTGGAGTTCAGGCTGAAGATGCAGCAGTTTACTACTGTCTGAGTGAACACTATATCAACAGTCAGTATGTGTTCACACAGTGGAAAAGCGTTGTACAAAAACCTCCCTCAGTCAGACTGAACAGAAACTGAACTGACTGCTGCAGCTGGAACCTACTGCAGAGACTGATACAGTTCACTAAACATACACGTTACACAATCTCACACACACTTTACTAAATTGATCAAACATTTTGTACATTGCAGCTTTTAGCATAAATGATTATATGTTAAAATCTTTCATGGGAGACAATTTCTGGACAACTTGATTTCTTGGTGGAAATCAAGGAAGTTCTTCATCACAGCTTCTTACCATCCATCATTACTGTGTTATATTGTGAGCCAATGATTTAAATTATAATGAACCTATTTCATGACCAATGACAAAAGATATTGGGCCCAGGGACTATTGGAAAGAAATGTTTCGGTCATGATCTTTAACCTGAGCTTCCTACTGGATAACATCTATCTCAGTTGCATCCTGTTGACAGAAAATGGACTGATACAGTTCACTGAGGACACATATTGTACAAGTCTATACAGATCATTCACTTTATCTGTCATGATACATGTCAATATATTTCAATACTAATTTAATTATAAATGTTCAATTAACATGGATGAATTATTTCTCCACTAGTCTTTAATCTTGTCTTGAAACATTGGTTGTTTCTATTAGAAAATGCATCAGTGCCCCAGGAATCTTTTTACTGTCATCATCATAAAATCAGCTTGTATACAGATAACACTCTATTATACATCACAAAACCCTCAAACTTTCTTTATTTCAGTTATGAATGGAGGCAGAATGTAGCACAGGTTTTCTGGATACATTCAATCCCATTTTAAGTAAATGTTCTACATTGTTTAAAAACCATATTTCCTCTATGCCTGTGACTCATAGTGTTTCTAATTAACTCCTCATTTGCTTCCATTAGGAAATGATTCAGCACTTCAAACATCTGTTCAGAGTCCCACCATCATAGATACGTTTGTTTGTAGATGATATCCTATTAGACAAAACAATGCCCTTATTTCTGGTTACTCTCAAGTCCATTTTAATTGTAATAAATGTGCCATATAAGTAGATTTATTTAGCAAAAATAAAAGTATCAACAAGATTTGAGTCACCCAGTTCTGACATTTAATCACATAATTAAATTGCTGAGGATTAAAACACATTAAGGTTAAAAGTGTATTTCCATTGTGGTCTTCATTGTAATCCACTCAAGAAATTTACTTAACTCACATAAGCCACTGAATTAGGTATTCAATTTAGCTCTGAAACTTCTAAACACATTTTATGAAACTTAACTTTAACTTTTCTTTTCATTTTGTCCCCTTTCACGAATCATTGTATGTGAAATACTGTGCAAATACAAGATGAAAAGTCCCTGGCGGAGTCAGTCAGAGCATTTCCATAGAGAGCCACTTTGCATCAGCAGCACCATGCTCCAGTGCTCTGGGAGACTTTATAGTCCTGACACTTGAACACTGGATGACTGACAGCTGTCCTTCATCACAACAGAAGACACAGAAATCCTCCTCATCAAAAACATGACTTTGATCTCCGTCCTCATCTGGACTCTCCTCTGCTGCTGCTTCACAGGTAAAGTCCAGAGAATCAAACTCCTCTCCTCTATCAACATCCGTCCCTCTGAAATGAAGCCATCAAAACCATCAAAACCATGACGCTGCTTTATGTTTTTGTCTCTGTATCCTCAGAGTCCAGAGGCCAGATCACAGTGACTCAGGAGCCTGCAGCAGTTAAATCTGCTCTGGGCGACTCAATACCAATCAACTGTAAGACCAGTCTGAATGTCCATGTTCATGGCTCATCCCACATTTTATCCTGGTACCAACAGAGAGATGGAGGAATTCCTAAACTCCTCATTTACTATGCTACCACTCGAGCATCAGGGATTCCAGATCGTTTTACAGGCAGAGGATCACACTCTGACTTCACTCTGACCATCAGTGGAGTTCAGGCTGAAGATGCAGCAGTTTACTACTGTCTGAGTGAACACTATATCAACAGTCAGTATGTGTTCACACAGTGGAAAAGCGTTGTACAAAAACCTCCCTCAGTCAGACTGAACAGAAACTGAACTGACTGCTGCAGCTGGAACCTACTGCAGAGACTGATACAGTTCACTAAACATACACGTTACACAATCTCACACACACTTTACTAAATTGATCAAACATTTTGTACATTGCAGCTTTTAGCATAAATGATTATATGTTAAAATCTTTCATGGGAGACAATTTCTGGACAACTTGATTTCTTGGTGGAAATCAAGGAAGTTCTTCATCACAGCTTCTTACCATCCATCATTACTGTGTTATATTGTGAGCCAATGATTTAAATTATAATGAACCTATTTCATGACCAATGACAAAAGATATTGGGCCCAGGGACTATTGGAAAGAAATGTTTCGGTCATGATCTTTAACCTGAGCTTCCTACTGGATAACATCTATCTCAGTTGCATCCTGTTGACAGAAAATGGACTGATACAGTTCACTGAGGACACATATTGTACAAGTCTATACAGATCATTCACTTTATCTGTCATGATACATGTCAATATATTTCAATACTAATTTAATTATAAATGTTCAATTAACATGGATGAATTATTTCTCCACTAGTCTTTAATCATGTCTTGAAACATTGGTCGTTTCTATTAGAAAATGCATCAGTGCCCCAGGAATCTCTTTACTGTCATCATCATAAAATCAGCTTGTATACAGATGACACTCTATTATACATCACTAAATCCTAAAACTTTCTTTATTTCAGTTATGAACGGAGGCAGAATGAAGCACAGGTTTTCTGGATACATTCAATCCCATTTTAAGTAAATGTTCTACATTGTTTGAAAACCATATTTCCTCTGTGTATGTTGCTCACAGCCTTTTTCATTAACTCCTCATTTGCTTCCATAAGGAAATGATTCGGCACTTCAAACATCTGTTCAGAGTCCCACCATCATAGAATACATTTGTTTGTAGATGACATCCTATTAGACAATACAATGCCCTTATTTCTGGTTACTATCAAGTCCATTTTAATTGTAATAAGTGTGTTATATAAGTAGATTTATTTCGCAAAAACAAAAATAACAACACGATTAGAGTCACCCAGTTCTGACATTTAAACTCAGAATTAAATTGCTGAGGATTAAAACACATTAAGGATAAAAGTTTGTTTCCACTGTGGTCTTCATTGTAATCCACTAAACAAATTTTGCTTAACTCACATAAGCCACTGAATTAGGTATTCAATTTAGCTCTGAAACTTCTAAACACATTTTATGAAACTTAACTTTTGTCCCCTTTCACAAATCATTGTATATGACATACTGTGCAAATACAGGATGAAAAGTCCCTGTTGGAGTCAGTCAGAGCATTTCCATAAAGAGCCACTTTGCATCAGCAGCACCATGCTCCAGTGCTCTGGGAGAGTTTATAGTCCTGACACTTGAACACTGGATGACTGACAGCTGTCCTTCATCACAACAGAAGACACAGAAATCCTCCTCATCAAAAACATGACTTTGATCTCCGTCCTCATCTGGACTCTCCTCTGCTGCTGCTTCACAGGTAAAGTCCAGAGAATCAAACTCCTCTCCTCTATCAACATCCGTCCCTCTGAAATGAAGCCCACAAAACCATCAAAAACGTGACGCTGCTTAATGTTTTTGTCTCTGTATCCTCAGAGTCCAGAGGCCAGATCACAGTGACTCAAGAGCCTGCAGCAGAGAGATCTGCTCTGGGAGGCTCCACAACCATCAACTGTAAGACCAGTCAGAATGTTCATGTTTACAACAACAAGCACTATTTAGCCTGGTACCAACAGAGAGATGGAGAAACTCCTAAATTTCTCATTTACTATGCTACCACTCGAGCATCAGGGATTCCAGATCGTTTTACAGGCAGTGGATCACACTCTGACTTCACTCTGACCATCAGTGGAGTTCAGGCTGAAGATGCAGCAGTTTACTACTGTCAGAGTGAACACTATATCAACAGTCAGTATGTGTTCACACAGTGAAAAAGCGTCGTACAAAAACCTCCCTCAGTCAGACTGAACAGAAACTGAACTGACTGCTGCAGCTGGAAGCTACTGCAGAGACTGATACAGTCCACTGAACACACACATTACACAATCTCACACACATTTCATTAAATGGATTAAACATTTTGAACATTGCTGCTTTCAGCATAAATGACAATATGTGAAAACCTTTCATGGGAGACAATTTCTGGACAATGACTGTCACTGAAATCAGTGAAGTTCTTCATCACAGCTTCTTACCATCCATCATTACTGTGTTATATTGCGAGCCAATGATTTTAAATTATAATGAACCAATTTCATGACCAATGACAAAAGAGAATGGCCCAGGGACTATTGGTAAAAAATGTGTTGGTCATGACCTTTGACCTAAGCTTCATGTTGGATCACATCTATCTCAATTATATCCTGTTGACAGAAAACAGACTGATACAGTTCACTGAGGACACATATTGTACATGTCTATATAGATCAGTCACTTTATCTATCATGATACATCTCAATATATATCAATACTAATTTAATTATAAATGTTGAATTAACATGGATGACTTATTTCTCCACTAGTCTTTAATCTTGTCTTGAAACATTGGTTGTTTCTATTAGAAAATGCATCAGTGCCCCAGGAATCTTTTTACTGTCATCATCATAAAATCAGCTTGTATACAGATAACACTCTATTATACATCACAAAACCCTCAAACTTTCTTTATTTCAGTTATGAATGGAGGCAGAATGTAGCACAGGTTTTCTGGATACATTCAATCCCATTTTAAGTAAATGTTCTACATTGTTTAAAAACCATATTTCCTCTATGCCTGTGACTCATAGTGTTTCTAATTAACTCCTCATTTGCTTCCATTAGGAAATGATTCAGCACTTCAAACATCTGTTCAGAGTCCCACCATCATAGATACGTTTGTTTGTAGATGATATCCTATTAGACAAAACAATGCCCTTATTTCTGGTTACTCTCAAGTCCATTTTAATTGTAATAAATGTGCCATATAAGTAGATTTATTTAGCAAAAATAAAAGTATCAACAAGATTTGAGTCACCCAGTTCTGACATTTAATCACATAATTAAATTGCTGAGGATTAAAACACATTAAGGTTAAAAGTGTATTTCCATTGTGGTCTTCATTGTAATCCACTCAAGAAATTTACTTAACTCACATAAGCCACTGAATTAGGTATTCAATTTAGCTCTGAAACTTCTAAACACATTTTATGAAACTTAACTTTAACTTTTCTTTTCATTTTGTCCCCTTTCACGAATCATTGTATGTGAAATACTGTGCAAATACAAGATGAAAAGTCCCTGGCGGAGTCAGTCAGAGCATTTCCATAGAGAGCCACTTTGCATCAGCAGCACCATGCTCCAGTGCTCTGGGAGACTTTATAGTCCTGACACTTGAACACTGGATGACTGACAGCTGTCCTTCATCACAACAGAAGACACAGAAATCCTCCTCATCAAAGACATGACTTTGATCTCCGTCCTCATCTGGACTCTCCTCTGCTGCTGCTTCACAGGTAAAGTCCAGAGAATCAAACTCCTCTCCTCTATCAACATCCATCCCTCTGAAATGAACCCCACAAAACCATCAAAACTATGATGCTGCTTTATGTTTTTGTCTCTGTATCCTCAGAGTCCAGAGGCCAGATCACAGTGACTCAGGAGCCTGCAGCAGTTAAATCTGCTCTGGGAGGCTCAATACCTATCAAATGTGAGACCAGTCAAGATGTACGTGTTTGGAACAACAAGCACTTTTTAGCCTGGTACCAACAGAGAGATGGAGAAACTCCTAAACTTCTCATTTACTATGCTACCACTCGAGCATCAGGGATTCCAGATCGTTTTACAGGCAGAGGATCAAACTCTGACTTCACTCTGACCATCAGTGGAGTTCAGGCTGAAGATGCAGCAGTTTACTACTGTCAGAGTGAACACTATATCAACAGTCAGGATGTGTTCACACAGTGAAAAAGCGTCATACAAAAACCTCCCTCAGTCAGACTGAACAGAAACTGAGCTGACTGCTGCAGCTGGAAGCTACTGCAGAGACTGATACAGTTCATTGAACACATGCATTACACAATCTCACACACACTTTACTAAATTGATCAAACATTTTGTACATTGCAGCTTTTAGCATAAATGATTATATGTTAAAATCTTTCATGGGAGACAATTTCTGGACAATTTGATTTCTTGGTGGAAATCAAGGAAGTTCTCCATCACAGCTTCTTACCATCCATCATTACTGTGTTATATTGTGAGCCAATGATTTAAATTATAATGAACCTATTTCATGACCAATGATAAAATAGATTGGGCCCAGGGACTATTGGAAAGAAATTTTTCAGTCATGATCTTTGACCTCAGCTTCCTACTGGATAACATCTATCTCAGTTACATCCTGTTGACAGAAAATGGACTGATACAGTTCACTGAGGACACATATTGTACAAGTCTATACAGATCATTCACTTTATCTGTCATGATACATGTCAAAAAATATCAATACGAATTTAATTATAAATGTTCAATTAACATGGATGAATTATTTCTCCACTAGTCTTTAATCTTGTCTTGAAACATTGGTTGTTTCTATTAGAAAATGCATCAGTGCCCCAGGAATCTTTTTACTGTCATCATAAAATCAGCTTGTATACAGATGACACTCTATTATACATCACAAAACCCAAAACTTTCTTTATTTCAGTTATGAATGGAGGCAGAATGTAGCACAGGTTTTCTGGATACATTCAATCCCATTTTAAGTAAATGTTCTACATTGTTTAAAAACCATATTTCCTCTATGTCTGCTACAGCGTTTCTCATTAACTCCTCATTTGCTTCCATTAGGAAATGATTCAGCACTTCAAACATCTGTTCAGAGTCCCACCATCATAGAATACGTTTGTTTGTAGATGACATCCTATTAGACAATACAATGCCCTTATTTCTGGTTACTATCAAGTCCATTTTAATTGTAATAAGTGTGTTATATAAGTAGATTTATTTCGCAAAAACAAAAGTTACAACAAGATTTGAGTCACACAGTTCTGACATTTTAACTCAGAATTAAATTGCTGAGGATTAAAACACATTAAGGATAAAAATTTATTTCCACTGTGGTCTTCATTGTAATCCACTCAATAAATTTACTTAACTCACATAAGCCACTGAATTAGGTATTCAATTTAGCTCTGAAACTTCTAGACACATTTTATGAAACTTAACTTTTGTCCCCTTTCACAAATCATTGTATATGACATACTGTGCAAATACAGGATGAAAAGTCCCTGTTGGAGTCAGTCAGAGCATTTCCATAGAGAGCCACTTTGCATCAGCAGCACCATGCTCCAGTGCTCTGGGAGAGTTTATAGTCCTGACAGTTGAACACTGGATGACTAACAGCTGTCCTTCATCACAACAGAAGACACAGAAATCCTCCTCATCAAAAACATGACTTTGATCTCTGTCCTCATCTGGACTCTCCTCTGCTGCTGCTTCACAGGTAAAGTCCAGAGAATCAAACTCCTCTCCTCTATCAACATCCGTCCCTCTGAAATGAAGCCATCAAAACCATCAAAACCATCAAAACCATGACGCTGCTTGATGTTTTTATCTCTATATCCTCAGAGTCCAGAGGCCAGATCACAGTGACTCAGCCTGCAGCAGTGAGATCTGCTCTGGGAGGCTCCACAACCATCAACTGTAAGACCAGTCAGAATGTTTATGTTTATTACAGCAAGAACCGTTTAGCCTGGTACCAACAGAGAGATGGAGAAACTCCTAAACTTCTCATTAACTATGCTACCATTCGAGCATCAGGAATTCCAGATCGTTTTTCAGGCAGAGGATCAAACTCTGACTTCACTCTGACCATCAGTAGAGTTCAGGCTGAAGATGCAGCAGTTTACTACTGTCAGAGTCAACACTATATCAACAGTCAGCATGTGTTCACACAGTGAAAAAGCGTCATACAAAAACCTCCCTCAGTCAGACTGAACAGAAACTGAACTGACTGCTGCAGCTGGAAGCTACTGCAGAGACTGATACAGTTCACTGAACACATTGGTTTTAAACAACTCAGACAGTGCAGCATTTAACATAAATGAAAATATGTCAAAACATTTTTAAGGAAAACAGTTTCTGGACAATGATTGTCTTGGTGGAAATTGACAAAATTCTTTATCACAGCTTCTCATCATCCATTCGTACCCTCTCATGTTGTTATCCAATATATTTTAAAGATAATGAACCCATTTCCTGTCCTGACTGGTAAAAAATATCTTCCTCATGACCTTTGGCCTCAGACCCATACTGAATCACATCTATCTCAGTTATATCCTGTTTGTGGTGGTGAGCAATGATGACTTTAGGAAAAAAACAAACAAAGCAGTTGTTTAGTGCTTAACACACTACTTTGTTACAAAGAACCTTAACATTGGTCTGAAAAGAAGAATTACATCAGTAGTTCTGAATTCATTAGATGACATTCATCTCATTCGTGCAGCATTATTGACATTGAGAGAATAACATTTGAAGAGAAGATCTCATCTGTTAGAGAGCTTTGGGACCAACTCCTACTTTAATAAACAGAGACACTGTAAAGTTTTACTGACTGAGCTATCAGCAGTGAAAAGGATGACACATTGAGAATACTTTTGAAGAAAGTCATAAGCTGACATCTAAAAATCAAACACAGTACCATCTTTTTAGATTTAATGGATCAACTGTGATCTGTGGCTCCACAACCATCAGATAGAGCGAGTCTAAAAGTTTATAGTTCAAACTGTTCAGCTTGGTACCATCAGAGAGATGGAGAAACTCCTAAACTGCTAATTAGCCCTCGTCTTGTGTTAGGGTCGGCACCGACCCGTTTTAAGGTTTTAAATGCATGAAACACCCATATAAATTTGTTTATCACATCAAGGCTTTATGACTTTGTCAGGAACCTCTATTTAAACAAAATAAAACAAAAAATCTTTTTTTCACTTAATTATAAAATGCTGTAGTTAAAATTATACCCTTTGTGGTGTTAGGGTCGTTTTCGACCCAGTTATAAAAATAATATTATAAAGCAATAATTAGAGCCAAAACTGAAATCACAAGTTCACTGTCAGCCAATACACTGACAGCCAGCTCCTCTCCCAATCATTTGAGCTTTAGGGGATTCTCATTTTGCCTTGTTTTCCAGTATACCTGCACAGAAACATATGGGCCTATCCAGACATGTGAGGCCAATTTTGTATAGAATTGGTGACTTGCAGACTTGCAGCCAGCCCTGCCTCAACATCATCCACAACAACCAGAGCCCCACTCAGGCCACCTGACTCTAAAAGAAAGAGGTGTCATATATATATCCTTCTCATCCCCCTGCCGTGGTGGGTGGTGGTGTGTCTTCCTCAAGCTCGGGTTCTCTACCAGAGGCCTGGGAGTTTGAGGGTTCTGCGCAGTATCTTAGCTGTTCCTAGGACTGCACTCTTCTGGACAGAGACCTCAGATGTTGCACCTGGGATCTGCTGGAGCCACTCTCCCAGTCTGTGGGTCACAGCCCCCAGTGCTCCGATTACCACTGGTACCACTGTTGCCTTTACTCCCCACATCTTCTCTAGCTCCTCTTTCAGCCCTTGGTATTTCTAGATCTTTTCGTGTTCCTTCTTCCTGATGTTGCTGTTGCTTGGGATTGCTATATCTTTCACTACTGCCTTCTTCTGTTGTTTGTCAATCAACATGATGTCCGGTTGGTTAGCCATCACCAGTTTGTCAGTCTGGATCTCGAAGTCCCACAAGATCTTGGCTTGGTCATTCTCAACCACCTTCGGAGGTGTCTTCCATTGTGACCTCGGGACCTCCAACCCATACTCAGTGCAGATGTTCCTGTATACTATGCCAGCCACTTGGTTATGGCGTTCCATGTACACTGTTCCTGCCTGCATCTTACACCCTGCTATTATGTGCTGAACTGTCTCAGGAGCATCTTTGCACAGCCTGCACCTGGGATCCTGCCTGGTGTGGTAGATCCCTGCCTCTATTGATCTTGTACTGAGTTCCTGCTCTTGTGCTGCCATGATCAGTGCTTCTGTGTTGTCTTTCAGTCAAGCTTTTTCCAGCCACTGGTAGGTTTTCTTTATATCAGCCACTTCATCTATCTGTTGGTGGTACATGCTGTGTAGGGGCTTGTTCCTCCATGATGGTTTCTCCTCCTCCTCTGCATCATGACATTTCTGCTGCCTGAGGTATTCACTTAGCAGTTCATATTTGGGGGCCATCTTCCTGATGTATTCCTGTTGGTTGTTTCATCCCGGACAGTGGCTCTGATGCTCACCAGTCCACGGCCTCCCTCATCACGCTTAGTGTACAGTCTCAGGGTGCTGGACTTGGGATGTCCATATATATCTATATATATGTATATATATATGTTCTGCTTTTCATTTTGTGTTTGTACTAAAGTTCTATTGCTGAAAAAAAGGGACTTTTTTTGCTTTTTTCTTGAAGTAAATATATATGGGTCGAAACCGACCCTAACACCACAGATGTTACTATAGTTAATAATATTAATATGGAAAAATAAATAAAACTAATTTATTTAAGAGATGTGTTCTAAATCCCCTCAGTAATAGTCAGGTGACATAACAACATTTTATTTATTTATATATTTCTCTTGAGGTTAATTTTACATTTTTTTGAAATTGAAATCGAGGGGTATACTGACAAAAAAAGGCCCAGGGGCCCACACCAAAACTATTAAAACCAATATTTTCATGGATAAGGAAGCCTAACAAGGTAACCAAGAGATGAGAAAAAAATTGGATGACAGATAATTGTTTTAAGTGTATTTTACAACTAAATTAAAACACGGGTCGGTACCGACCCGTTAACATAAGGGATGGTAGCAGGAAACTAACACAAGACAAGGGTTAGATGATCAGTGAGAATCTGAGATTCCAGGTCGTTTTACAGGTGGTGTGTCATGGATTGCAGAGCAGATGGACCCAAATGCAGAGACTAAGCAAGCACAAGGAACTGAAGAATATATGTATTGATTAAGACAGGAACAGCAAACAGTGAGTGCAAGCAGGCAATTAAACCAAACAAATGATCCAACAAGGGCAGGCTGGGAGCTGATAGGCTGGGAAGACACAGGGAGCAGAGCAGGGCTGATGAGACTGATATAGGGCAGGTGTGAAGGTGACAGCAGACTGGGGAAGAACACTGAGACAAGGGCAGGGTTATTGAGGATGAATACAGGGAAGGTGTAAGGAGGAGTCCATGAACACAGGAGGAAAAACACAATGAGCAGAGTCCAAACAATGAAATCAACCCAAAAGACCAGCTTGTTCTCTCCCGACTCATCACATATGGAAGCTTGTTCAGGACCCTGTGGTGTCACTTTTTAACACACTTGCTTCCTCTTTAGCGTCATTTTTCAACATGCAAGGTAGTCCAATACGCCTCTTTGGAATTCCCACAACATCTGAAATAAACGCCATGAGACTGATGACATCTACATAAAGTGAAATATTCAACATGGTCTCCAGAAAAAAACGTTGGCATTGTGAGAATGGGTGAGAGTGTTGAATATCTACATTTGAACAACTGTAATATGTAGTATATCAACATTTCTGAAGTGACGTACTTCATGTGACATCTATATAAGCTGACTTTCTGCTGTGATACTGCACATTGTAAAATGACGCTAAAGGGGAACCTAGTGCAATAAATAGTGACACCACGAGGTCCTGACCAAGCTTCAGTATGTGATGAGATTGAAGTGAGAACGTGCCAAAATGACATAAAGCCAGAAGTCTTAAAGTCCCTCAAAAAGTCCAACTCAGAACAAGCCCTCTGCCACACAGTCCAATCTTCACCAAACAGAAAAGTCAGAGGGCATCTGGTGGACAATGACAACTAAGGGATACAGAGCCAGACTCTCAAGAGTCTCTAGAGTCAGTGACAGAACCAGGACACAGTGGATCAAAGTTTGACTTCACTCTGACCATCAGTGGAGTTCAAGCTCCTTTCATCCTTTACTTTGACATGCTTTAAACACACTCAGTGTCTGTAGACTCATTGAACACAGTAACATGTGACAGAAGTTTATTATTGTAATAATATGTTTGTACACAGATGATTTGATCAAAGTTTCTTTATGTTTCATACATATGAAAAATATCAGCATTACTGGAAGCAATGAAAAAGTATCACTTGAGAAATGTGATGATTCTGTTAGTCAGTCAGAGCATTTCCATAGAGAGCCACTTTGCATCAGCAGCACCATGCTCCAGTGCTCTGGGAGAGTTTATAGTCCTGACACTTGAACACTGGATGACTGACAGCTGTCCTTCATCACAACAGAAGACACAGAAATCCTCCTCATCGAAAACATGACTTTGATCTCCGTCCTCATCTGGACTCTCCTCTGCTGCTGCTTCACAGGTAAAGTCCAGAGAATCAAACTCCTCTCCTCTATCAACATCCGTTCCTCTGAAATGAAGCCATCAAAATCATCAAAACCATGACGCTGCTTTATGTTTTTGTCTCTGTATCTTCAGAGTCCAGAGGCCAGTATACAGTGACTCAGCCTGCAGCAGTGAAATCTGCTCTGGGAGGCTCCACAACCATCACCTGTAAGACCACTCCACAGGTTTATATTGATAGTAATGGAAACTGGTTATCCTGGTACCAACAGAGAGATGGAGAAACTCCTAAACTTCTCGTTTACCTTGCTACCACTCGAGCATCAGGGATTCCAGATCGTTTTACAGGCAGAGGATCAAACTCTGACTTCACTCTGACCATCAGTGGAGTTCAGGCTGAAGATGCAGCAGTTTACTACTGTCAGAGTTTCCACTATCCCAACAGTCAGCATGTGTTCACACAGTGAAAAAGCGTCGTACAAAAACCTCCCTCAGTCAGACTGAACAGAAACTGAACTGACTGCTGCAGCTGGAAGCTACTGCAGAGACTGATACAGTTCACTGAACACACACGTTACACACAAGTTGATAAAACAGAGTAGAATTTGTTGGGCCTGTAGAACCAAACTTACACAGATGTACTGTATTCATCTAAATCTGGTTCAACAGACATGGACGTCATGGATGTCCCCTTTCTAAATCACAATTTTCACAATATATTATGATAAAATTATTCTTCATAATAATTACCTGTAATTACTATAACTTAAATATGACAACTCAGTATTTCTATTAAAAATCATTACAGGTTTATTGAACACTTTTATGCGAAGTTGATATTTACAGCCTACTCTGAGTCTGAGTCAACATTAGTCAGAGTATAATGTCAACTCTCTCATCAAACAGGTTCATGCAGATAATAATAGACCTGTAGTTAGATTATATTCATGGTTTCTTAATGTGATTTATCCAACAAATCCAACACAATAATCTCTATAAAACTAAATCACTGAAATTGAACTCCATAACATGAAACTTAATTCATAAGATAAAGAAATTGGAACCTGAAATATTGTTCATTAAACTCATTTTCATTCTGCAAAAAGGAATGAATTCCAATAAGCAAATAACGACATGTTAGTGGTTTTGTCTTTTGTCACCTTATATCTTTTACCTTCACTCTTGAGTTTTTAAAGAAAAACTAAAATGTGAATATTTTATAACTACTAATATAACTGTCTGGCTTTAAAAATGACAAATTCATCAAAATACGAATTCTTTAAAATGTTCTGACAACTTGGATCGATTCTTATTGATGCATTCATTAAACAGCATCACTATAGTAATCAAGGTCCCTGTTGGAGTCAGTCAGAGCATTTCCATAGAGAGCCACTTTGCATCAGCAGCACCATGCTCCAGTGCTCTGGGAGACTTTATAGTCCTGACACTTGAACACTGGATGACTGACAGCTGTCCTTCATCACAACAGAAGACACAGAAATCCTCCTCATCAAAAACATGACTTTGATCTCCGTCCTCATCTGGACTCTCCTCTGCTGCTGCTTCACAGGTAAAGTCCAGAGAATCAAACTCCTCTCCTCTATCAACATCCGTCCCTCTGAAATGAAGCCATCAAAACCATCAAAACCATGATGCTACTTTATGTTTTTGTCTCTGTATCCTCAGAGTCCAGAGGCCAGTATACTGTGACTCAGGATGCAGCAGTGAAATCTGCTCTGGGAGGCTCCACAACCATCAAATGTCATACCAGTCCACAGGTTTATATTGATGGTAATGGAAACTGGTTAGCCTGGTACCAACAGAGAGATGGAGAAATTCCTAAACTTCTCATTTACCTTGCTACCACTCGAGCATCAGGGATTCCAGATCGTTTTACAGGCAGAGGATCAAACTCTGACTTCACTCTGACCATCAGTGGAGTTCAGGCTGAAGATGCAGCAGTTTACTACTGTCAGAGTTTCCACTATCCCAACAGTGAGCGGGTGTCTACACAGTGAAAAAGCGTCGTACAAAAACCTCCCTCAGTTAGACTGAACAGAAACTGAACTGACTGCTGCAGCTGGAAGCTACTGCAGAGACTGATACAGTCCACTGAACACACACGTTACACAATCTCACACACATTTCATTAAATGGATTAAACATTTTGAACATTGCTGCTTTCAGCATAAATGACAATATGTGAAAACCTTTCATGGGAGACAATTTCTGGACAATGACTGTCACTGAAATCAGTGAAGTTCTTCATCACAGCTTCTTACCATCCATCATTACTGTGTTATATTGCGAGCCAATGATTTTAAATTATAATGAACCAATTTCATGACCAATGACAAAAGAGAATGGCCCGGGGACTATTGGTAAAAAATGTGTTGGTCATGACCTTTGACCTAAGCTTCATGTTGGATCACATCTATCTCAAATATATCCTGTTGACAGAAAACAGACTGATACAGTTCACTGAGGACACATATTGTACAAGTCTATATAGATCAGTCACTTTATCTATCATGATACATCTCAATATATATCAATACTAATTTAATTATAAATGTTCAATTAACATGGATGACTTATTTCTCCACTAGTCTTTAATCTTGTCTTGAAACATTGGTTGTTTCTATTAGAAAATGCATCAGTGCCCCAGGAATCTTTTTACTGTCATCATCATAAAATCAGCTTGTATACAGATGACACTCTATTATACATCACTAAATCCTAAAACTTTCTTAATTTCAGTTATGAATGGAGGCAGAAGTTAGCACAGGTTTTCTGGATACATTCAATCCCATTTTAAGTAAATGTTCTATATTCTTTAAAAACCATATTTCCTCTATGTCTGTTACTCACAGCGTTTCTAATTAACTCCTCATTTACTTCCATTAGGAAATGATTCAGTACTTCAAACATCTGTTCAGAGTCCCTCCATCATAGAATACGTTAGTTTGTAGATGACATCCTATTAGACAATATAATGCCGTTAATTCTGTTTACTCTCAAGTCCATTTTAATTGTAATAAGTGTGTTATATAAGTAGATTTATTTAGCAAAAATAAAAGTAACAACAAGATTAGAGTCATCCAGTTCTGACATTTAAACACAGAATTAAATTGCTGAGGATTAAAACACAATAAGGTTAAAAGTGTATTTCTACTGCGGTCTTCATTGTAGTCCATTCAACAAATTTTACTTAACTCACATAAGCCACTGAATTACGCATTTAAAGTCAATCATAGTTAGTCCTCTTTGAAATGAAAAACATACTGAAAAGATTGAATAATTTCTATTTACATCTTCATGGCTGAGTATCTAGCAATTACAATTGATGTACTTTTCAATATACTTCATTTATTGGTTTAATGCCTTCATCTGAGCCCAGAAATGGTTGTACAATGTACTGTGAACATTTTTATGAAAGAGAGAACAGTAGATGTAACTCTGCAACTTCTAAACAAATTTTATGAACGTAAACTTAGCTTTAACTTTTCTTTTCATTTTATCCCCTTTCACAAATCATTGTATATGAAATACTGTGCAAATACAAGATGAAAAGTCCCTGTTGGAGTCAGTCAGAGCATTTCCATAGACAGCCACTTTGCATCAGCAGCACCATGCTCCAGTGCTCTGGGAGAGTTTATAGTCCTGACACTTGAACACTGGATGACTGACAGCTCTCCTTCATCACAACAGAAGACACAGAAATCCTCCTCATCAAAAACATGACTATGATCTCCGTCCTCATCTGGACTCTCCTCTGCTGCTGCTTCACAGGTAAAGTCCAGAGAATCAAACTCCTCTCCTCTATCAACATCCAGCCCTCTGAAATGAAGCCCACAAAACCATCAAAACCATCATAACCATGACGCTGCTTTATGTTTTTGTCTCTGTATCCTCAGAGTCCAGAGGCCAGTATACAGTGACTCAGCCTGCAGCAGTGAGTTCTGCTCTGGGAGGCTCCACAACCATCAACTGTAAGACCAGTCAGAATGTCTATGATTCTAACCGTTTATCCTGGTACCAACAGAGGGATGGAGAAACTCCTAAACTTCTCATTTACTATGCTACCAATCGAGTATCAGGGATTCCAGATCGTTTTACAGGCAGTGGATCAAACTCTGACTTCACTCTGACCATCAGTGGAGTTCAGGCTGAAGATGCAGCAGTTTATTACTGTCAGAGTTTCCACTATCCCAACAGTCAGCGTGTGTTCACACAGTGAAAAAGCGTCGTACAAAAACCTCCCTCAGTCAGACTGAATAGAAACTGAACTGACTGCTGCAGCTGGAAGCTACTGCAGAGACTGATACAGTTCACTGAACACACACATGTTACACACAAAACTTTCAGATTAATCCATTAGACAATTCACATACATATCTATTATGACGAATATGAATCTATGACAGATAGCAATCACAATATTTTTCATTACTGGTCTCACAGTGACAACTTTGTACTGATGACCTGATGGAAACTGAAGAAAAAATATGTAGTTATGTATAAGTAAATGAAAGGAGATTTAAAAGAGGCATTTGTTAATTTATTAAAGCATATTAAATGTGACATGAGGTTATGCATTGCAAACATCAGATTCCTTAAAGCTTGAAATAATCTTCTGTATCAATGTGTCTCCACAGCTCAGCAGATGATTGACAGTTCTGTGTAGACTCTACCTGTTACCTGTTCTAGCTGTGTTTACTTTCTCTCATCTTCACTTTTTTAATACACAATCTGTCTATAAGCTTCCTATCGCTGCTCTTCCATCCTGATGATATAATACAAACAATACAATACAAAGCAGGACAGAGAGGACACATGTGAAGGACACCATGTAAAACAGACTCACTATTTTTGTTAAAAAGGCCTCCTTTCATCCTTTCACACCATCTCCTGCCTGCTTCAGGAAACCATAGATTAACAGAGACGATGTCAAACTGCACTAATGTGACCTATCAGATGTGGTCTGTAAAAATAGTCACATGATCCCATAATTTATTTGTGAAATCATTGACCAAAACTATGAACTTTAAATAAGTAATGTGCCACTGAGACAAAGTCAGTCTTTGTAAATTTAACTGATCTTCAGTAAATAAGAAATAATGGACATGTGACATTAACTATTATTATAATAAAATGTATCAACACAAATTATTTGATGAATTTGTCTTTATTGTTTTAACATACAGAGAATATCAGCATTACTGCAAGCAATCAAAAATAACACTTGACAAATGTGATGATTGTGGGGAGAGAAAGAGACAGAGAGAGTTGCAGAGATCAGAGTGAGAGCAGTAGCAGAGTAAAACCAGTAGCAGAGTCCCAGTGAGTCAGGTCAGGACTAGGAACACTGGTCTCTGCTCAGTGTCTCTGAGACTGGAGCCTGGCAGCCCTGGGTGGCCTCACAGGTCACAGAGCCCACCTTCCTCCACTGGTCTGCAGGGATCCTCAGGGTGCTGCTCCAGCTGTAGCGGCCGTCCTTCTGCACCACCCCGGGGCTCCTGCTCTCCTCCCAGCTGCTGCTGCCGCTGCTGCTGCTGCCGTCCACCTTCCAGGTCAAACTCCAGTCTGAGGGGAAGCCCTTGTCGGCCAAGCACATGAGCGTGGCCTTCCCCTGCTGCAGCTCCTCGCTGGAGGGGGGTAGCACCGTCAGGATGGGACGAGCATCACCTAGGAGACACCGATCACATTAGAGGACAGGAACTACACAGCTGTCAATAAAAGACCAGACACTTGGACAGCATTACTGTGAGAGCGGACTCTTTCTGTGCTGATATGCATGAGAGGTTTCTTAAAGGGAAGTGAAACAGTGTGTCAGTGAGTGACTGGTGGAGCAGAAAAACCATCTGACAGAAACTCCTTTAAATAATTTATATGACCGTTTACTGTATTTTATTTTACACTATACACAATATATAAATAAAGACGTAAAGTTTGAATGTATAACTCAGACATCTATGATTTAGTGTGAATTCATACCAACATATTTACTTTCAAAACTACCAAAAGAGCAACAGTTAATCACATTCATCAGCCAAAACTAACACATGACTGTATTTACAGAAAATGTTGAGATACATTCAAAAAACAAAAACCCCTCAAAAATTGTCAGAATTATTTCAAACTGAGGTTAAAAGTCAATTGGAGGAATTTTAACTGATCAAAGTTTCAACAGCATTTCACGTCTTTTATCTTTGAAAAAAACTTTTACTCAATTTCAAATCAGTTTAAAACAGAATTAAATGTTTAAATTAAAATCATTTTTTAAGTAGGATTGTTGTTTTTTAATCTGTCCTGCAGTTCAAGTTGTTCACATTTAACAGATTAACTTGAACATTTAAAGAGAAGTTCAGTAAAGCTGCTTTAACTTCAACTTCACAGTTAAACAGGAGGAACAAACAATAAAATTGAGACTTTAAAGTGCTTTAGATCAGCCCAGCAGAAACTTATATCTACTACAAATGTTCCGATATAGAAATTATAAACTCAAATGATGATAAAATATTTAATATTTTAACAGAAACTTACTTCCAACATCCAGTCTGGTTCCTCCACCAAAAGTCCACCACAGTGATACAAACTCATTGAGTCGTCGTACAAAAACCTCTCACTGTAGAGAGACACGGCTCTCTGACTTTATCAGACTGAACCAAAACTACAAACTCTCAAAATGCAACTTCATCATTGAAGTTGGAAATAATAATTTATCCTTTAAATTAATCTTTCCTCCTCTTTATCTTTTTCTTTTGAGTTTTATATGTAATATTTAACTTTCTCACTTATGTCAAATTATTGTTGTAAAATGTTTAAATTAAATCAAACAGCCAAAAATCACTAAATATAGATTAAATAAAAAGAAAAAATAACTCCTGCGATGATAAATATTTTAAACATTTGACTTACTTCCAACATCCAGTCTGGTTCCTCCACCGAACGTGTACCACAGTGATACAAACTCATTGAGTCGTCGTACAAAAACCTCTCACTGTAGAGAGACACGGCTCTCTGACTTTGAGACAAACAAACTCACCAAATTTAGTCTCTTGTTTTTAAAATTAAAAACTGACAAAATCACCGACACAGAACCACCAATTTCATGAATATGTCATTTTAATTCATATATATTAATTCTAAAATCAATTTATGTTCATTTTTGTGGTAATACATTTAAATATAAAAAAATGACATTCTGAAAAAAAATTGCTATCAATATACATGAAGCCCAAACTACATGAAAATAATCACTACCACAACCTAATCAATACTCTGATAAGTTGATTGATCCATTGATTAATCAGCATCATCAGAGGCCCTGTTGGAGTCAGTTAGAGCATTTCCATAGAGAGCCACTTTGCATCAGCAGCACCATGCTCCAGTGCTCTGGGAGAGTTTATAGTCCTGACACTTGAACACTGGATGACTGACAGCTGTCCTTCATCACAACAGAAGACACAGAAATCCTCCTCATCAAAAACATGACTTTGATCTCCGTCCTCATCTGGACTCTCCTCTGCTGCTGCTTCACAGGTAAAGTCCAGAGAATCAAACTCCTCTCCTCCATCAGCATCCGTCCCTCTGAAATGAAGCCATCAAAACCATCAAAACCATCAAACCATGACGCTGCTTTATGTTTTTGTCTCTGTATCCTCAGAGTCCAGAGGCCAGATCACAGTGACTCAGGATGCAGCAGTGAGATCTGCTCTGGGAGGCTCCACAACCATCAACTGTAAGACCAGTCAGAATGTTTATGTTTACAACAACAAGCACTATTTAGCCTGGTACCAACAGAGAGATGGAGAAACTCCTAAACTTCTCATTTACGCTGCTACCACTCGAGCATCAGGGATTCCAGATCGTTTTACAGGCAGTGGATCAAACTCTGACTTCACTCTGACCATCAGTGGAATTCAGGCTGAAGATGCAGCAGTTTACTACTGTCAGAGTGTCCACTATCCCAACAGTCAGTGGGTGTTCACACAGTGAAAAAGTGTCGTACAAAAACCTCCCTCAGTCAGACTGAACAGAAACTGAAGTGACTGCTGCAGCTGGAAGCTACTGCACAGACTGATACAGTTCACGGAACACACACGTTACACAATCTCACACACACATTTCATTAAATGGATTAAACATTTTGAACATTGCAGCTTTTAGCATAAATGATAATTTGTCAAAATCTGTCATGGGAGACAATTTATGGACAATGATTGTTTTCTTGGAAATCAATGAAGTTCTCCATCACAGCTTCTTACAATCCATCATTAAAATGCTTTACTGTGAGCCAATGATTTTAAGCGATAATGAACCAATTTCACGACCAATGACAAAAGAGTATGGCCCGGGGATTTTGGTAAGAAATGTCTTAGCCATGACCTTTGACCTCAGTTTCCTACTCGGTAACATCTATCTCAAATATATCATGTTAAAAGAAAACAGACTGATACATCAGTGAGTACACATATTGTACAAGTCTCTTCAGATCAATCACTTTATCTATCATGATACATGTCAATATGTCATTACTAATTTAATTATAAATGTTGAATTAACATGGATGAATTATTTCTCCAATAGCCTTTAATTTTGTCTTGAAACATTGGTTGTTTCTATTAGAAAATGCATCAGTGCCCCAGGAATCTTTTAGTTATCATCATAAAATCACTTTGTATACAGATGACACTCTATTATACATCACTAAATCTCAAAACTTTCTTTATTTCAGTTATGAATGGAGGCAGAATGTAGCACAGGTTTTCTGGATATATTCAATCACATTTTAAGTAAATGTTCTACATTGTTTGAAAACCACATTTCCTCTATGCCTGCTACTCATAGTGTTTCTAATTAACTCCTCATTTGCTTCCATTAGGAAGTGATTCAGCATTTCAAACATCTGTTCAGAGTCCCACCATCATAGAACACATTTGTTTGTAGATGACATCCTATTAGACAATACAATGGCCTTATTTCTCGTTACTCTCAAGTCCATTTTAATTGTAATAAGTGTGTTATATAAGTAGATTTATTTAGCAAAAATAAAAGTAAGAACAAGATTAGAGTCACACAGTTCTGACATTTAAACACAGAATTAAATTGATGAGGATTAAAACACAATAAGGTTAAAAGTGTATTTCTACTGTGGTCTTCATTGTAGTCCATTCAACAAATTTTACTTAACTCACATAAGCCACTGAATTATGTATTTAAAGTCAATCATAGTTAGTCCTCTTTGAAATGAAAAACATACTGAAAAGATTGAATAATTTCTATTTACATCTTCATGGATGAGTATCTAGCAATTACAATTGATGTACTTTTCAATATACTTCATTTATTGGTTTAATGCCTTCATCTGAGCCCAGAAATGGTTTTACAATGTACTGTGAACATTTTTATGAAAGAGAGAACAGTAGATGTAACTCTGCAACTTCTAAACACATTTTATGAACGTAAACTTAGCTTTAACTTTTCTTTTTATTTTGTCCCCTTTCACAAATCATCGTATATGAAATATTGTGCAAATACAAGTTGAAAAGTCCCTATTGGAGTCAGTCAGAGCATTTCCATAGAGAGCCACTTTGCATCAGCAGCACCATGCTCCAGTGCTCTGGGAGAGTTTATAGTCCTGACACTTGAACACTGGATGACTGACAGCTGTCCTTCATCACAACAGAAGACACAGAAATCCTCCTCATCAAAAACATGACTTTGATCTCCGTCCTCATCTGGACTCTCCTCTGCTGCTGCTTCACAGGTAAAGTCCAGAGAATCAAACTCCTCTCCTCTATAAACATCCGTCCCTCTGAAATGAAGCCTTCAAAACCATCAAAACCGTGATGCTGCATTATGTTTTTGTCTCTGTATCCTCAGAGTCCAGAGGCCAGTATACAGTGACTCAGCCTGCAGCAGTGACATCTGCTCTGGGAGGCTCCACAACCATCACCTGTAAGACCAGTCAGAATGTTTATAATGGAAAAGATTTATCATGGTACCAACAGAGAGATGGAGGATCTCCTAAACATCTCATTTATGGTGCTACCAATCGAGTATCAGGGATTCCAGATCGTTTTACAGGCAGAGGATCAAACTCTGACTTCACTCTGACCATCAGTGGAGTTCAGGCTGAAGATGCAGCAGTTTACTACTGTCAGGGTCTCCACTATCCCAACAGTCAGTGGGTGTCCACACAGTGAAAAAGCGTCGTACAAAAACCTCCCTCAGTCAGACTGAACAGAAACTGAACTGACTGCTGCAGCTGGAAGCTACTGCAGAGACTGATACAGTTCACTGAACACACACATGTTACACAATCTCACACACACATAATCTACACATTAAACCATTGGACACTTCACACATATCTGTAACAATGAATATGAATCTATCACATATAATAATTACAATATTGATTGGACGCACAGTGACAACTTTTTACTGATGACCTGATAGAAACTGAAGGAAAAATATGTAGTTACATGTAAACAAGAAAAAGAAAAATGCAAAACAGATATTTGTTCATTTTTTTAAAGCATATGAAATGTGATATGAAGTTATGCATTGATGAAATAATCTTCTGTATCAATGTGTCTCCACAGCTCAGCAGGTGATTGACAGTTCTGTGTAGACTCTACCTGTTACCTGTTCTAGCTGTGTTTACTTTTAATCAACCTTTATTATCCAGCAGCACATCAATACAGCATCACACCAGTCAATCACATGCTACACATCATACATCTCATAAATCTCATTCTAAAGTCTCTCTCTGTTAATCAGGTCAGAATGTAATGCACCTTTTCTGAATGAATCCAATCCCGTTTTAAATATATAGAAAATCTTAGTAGTTTGGAAACCACATTTCTTCTTTCTCCACTACTCGTATCATTTCTCATTAACTCCTCAGCTGCCTCCATCAGGAAATTACTCAGCAATTCAAGCTTCTGCTCAGAGTCCCACTACCATAAAATAAGCTTGTCTGAAAACAGCATCCTGAAAACAAAGGAAAAAATGTGTCTTTTTCTTTGTTTTTTTGTGATTTTCTATATCTTTCAAGTAAAATAAACATGTTACAGTTCAAACTATTTCAAAAATATTTCTATTTTCGTTATTACAGCATGTCCACTGTAGCAGAGAGCAGGATGATTTTAATGTGGAAAAACAGTCAAACTTCACAAAACAATATGTAAAGTTTTCCAGCTATAGAACCACATTAAACTAACAACATATTTAACTTCATTTCATTTTGTTTTTGTTTCTTTTTAATTGTTGATTTTGAGGTAAATTGTGGTTTTCAGAGACACTCCTCTAATTTGAATATGCCTTTGATGTGTGAATGCTGCCAAGTTATAAAATACTTTGCTGTTGATGTACTGAGGAAAGTATTGAGTTGGACTCCAATTTGCTCAGGTTGTAGGTTCATCGTGGTGTGAATCTATGATGATGAAAAACACCAAGAAATGTTATTACATTTCATTAAGTCATTCATTTTCCATATATAATCAGTTATATAGGCATTTAACTTTCAATTCCCTTGATGACAATAAAATGTTTATAGTAGTTATGTTATTGGGTGTAAAACTGTAGTTTTTATTACTGTACTGCCATTAATATACTACCATCAACAATATAGTATTGATATATTTTTACTGGGGATAAACATTATTCATGGTTATCCTGGAAATAATAAAACATATGTACCAGTTCTGGCTCACATTGGCCGACGCCTTTCATCTTGTTTTGTGACTGTCGGCTCATCTGATGAGCCTCCTGCCTCTTCTTCAGAGCTCTCTACCTCTTCATCAACAGGCTCAAACTCATCCTCAGCATTTTCCTCATCTGACAAAATCTACATCTGAATCTCCCTCAATTATTTTGAACAAAATCCTCTCTGCCTCTGTTCTGTGTCCCACAACAAAGTGCAAATGTGAAAGACATTAAGATCATGCTGGTGTCCGCTATAGAGGACATTCATGAATGGGATATTATTTCAACTCACAAATGAATAAAGTTCTCTCAGACCTCACTACATAATTCCCAAAGTTAATATAAATGGAAATATATGAATATCATCATACACATCAATAACTAAACAATATTTTACCTCTTCTTTCTCTTTCCATAAAATGTGTTTGTTGATATAGAAACCATTTTGTGCTGAAAAGAAAATGAAGTTGTCACCAACCCTTTCCTACCCATCATTAATCATTGTACATGCAGAACTGTGCAAATAACATGATGAGTCCCTGTTGGAGTCAGTCAGAGCATTTCCATAGAGAGCCACTTTGCATCAGCAGCACCATGCTCCAGTGCTCTGGGAGAGTTTATAGTCCTGACACTTGAACACTGGATGACTGACAGCTGTCCTTCATCACAACAGAAGACACAGAAATCCTCCTCATCAAAAACATGACTTTGATCTCCATCCTCATCTGGACTCTCCTCTGCTGCTGCTTCACAGGTAAAGTCCAGAGAATCAAACTCCTCTCCTCTATCAACATCCGTCCCTCTGAAATGAAGCCCACAAAACCGTCAAAACCATGACACTGCTTTATGTTTTTGTCTCTATATCCTCAGAGTCCAGAGGCCAGTATACAGTGACTCAGGAGCCTGCAGCAGTGAAATCTGCTCTGGGAGGCTCCACAACCATCAACTGTAAGACCAGTCAGGATGTTGATGTTGGGGACCGTTTATCCTGGTACCAACAGAGAGATGGAGAAACTCCTAAACGTCTCATTCACCATGCTACCACTCGAGCATCAGGGATTCCAGATCGTTTTACAGGCAGTGGATCAAACTCTGACTTCACTCTGACCATCAGTGGACTTCAGGCTGAAGATGCAGCATTTTACTACTGTCAGAGTTACCACAGTGGATATGTGTTCACACAGTGAAAAAGCGTCGTACAAAAACCTCCCTCAGTCAGACTGAACAGAAACTGAACTGACTGCTGCAGCTGGAAGCTACTGCAGAGACTGATACAGTTCACTGAACATACACATTACACAATCTCACACACACACACACATCTCATTAAATTGATTAAACATTTTGAACATTGCAGATTTCAGCATAAATGAAAATATGATAAAACCTTTCATGGGAGACAATTTCTGGACGATGATTGTCTTGGTGGAAAGCTTCACTACTTTATCTTCCTACTGGATCACATGTGTCTCAATTATATCTTTTCAAAGAAAACTGACTGATACAGTTCACTGAGGACACATATTGTACAAGTCTATATAGATCAGTTACTTTATTTGTCATGATACATATCAATATATATAAATACTAATTTAATTCTAATTTAAATGTTCAATTAACATGGATGGATTATTTCTCCACTAGTCTTTAATCTTGTCTTGAAACATTGGTTGTTTCTATTAGAAAATGCATCAGTGCCCCAGGAATCTTTTTACTGTCATCATCATAAAATCAGCTTGTATACAGATGACACTCTATTATACATCGCAAAACCCTCAAACTTTCTTTATTTCAGTTATGAATGGAGGCAGAATGTAGCTCAGGTTTTCTGGATACATTCAATCCCATTTTAAGTAAATGTTCTACATTGTTTGAAAACCACATTTCCTCTATGCCTGTGTCTCACAGTGTTTCTAATTAACTCCTCATTTACTTCCATTAGGAAATGATTCAGTACTTCAAACATCTGTTCAGAGTCCCACCATCATAGAATACATTTGTTTGAAGATGACATCCTATTAGACAATACAATGCCCTTATTTCTGGTTACTCTCAAGTCCATTTTAATTGTAATAAGTGTGTTATATAAGTAGATTTATTTCGCAAAAACAAAAATAACAACAAGATTAGAGTCACCCAGTTCTGACATTTAAACTCAGAATTAAATTGCTGAGAATCAAAACACATTAAGGATAAAAGTGTATTTCCACTGTGGTCTTCATTGTAATCCA
Organism: Euthynnus affinis; assembly: GCA_029490765.1. Classification (NCBI taxonomy): domain Eukaryota; kingdom Metazoa; phylum Chordata; class Actinopteri; order Scombriformes; family Scombridae; genus Euthynnus; species Euthynnus affinis. Next base: position 32,271,608 of record CM055843.1, on the reverse strand, counting down.
CTCAACAAATTTTACTTAACTCACATAAGCCACTGAATTAGGTATTCAATTTAGCTCTGAAACTTCTAAACACATTTTATAAAACCTAGCTTTAACTTTTCTTTTCATTTTGTCCCCTTTCACAAATCATTGTATATGACATACTGTGCAAATACAGGATGAAAAGTCCCTGTTGGAGTCAGTCAGAGCATTTCCATAGTGAGTTACTTTGCATCAGCAGCACCATGCTCCAGTGCTCTGGGAGAGTTTATAGTCCTGACACTTGAACACTGGATGACTGACAGCTGTCCTTCATCACAACAGAAGACACAGAAATCCTCCTCATCAAAAACATGACTTTGATCTCTGTCCTCATCTGGACTCTCCTCTGCTGCTGCTTCACAGGTAAAGTCCAGAGAATCAAACTCCTCTCCTCTATCAACATCCGTCCCTCTGAAATGAAGCCAACAAAACCATCAAAACCATGACGCTGCTTTATGTTTTTGTCTCTGTATCCTCAGAGTCCAGAGGCCAGATCACAGTGACTCAGACACCTGCAGCAGCGACATCTGCTCTGGGAGGCTCAATACCTATCAACTGTAAGACCAGTCAGAATGTTTATGTTACGAGTGCCAAAAAGCACCGTTTAGCCTGGTACCAACAGAGAGATGGAGAAACTCCTAAACTTCTTATCTATGAAGCTACCACTCGAGCATCAGGGATTTCAGATCGTTTTACAGGCAGTGGATCAAACTCTGACTTCACTCTGACCATCAGTGGAGTTCAGGCTGAAGATGCAGCAGTTTACTACTGTGTGAGTCAACATTATATCAACAGTAAGCATGTGTTCACACAGTGAAAAAGCGTCGTACAAAAACCTCCCTCAGTCAGACTGAACAGAAACTGAACTGACTGCTGCAGCTGGAAGCTACTGCAGAGACTGATACAGTTCACTGAACACACACGTTACATCAAATGGATTAAACAAGATGGACATTGTAGCTTGTAAGATAAATGAAAATATGTTGAAACATTTTAAGTCCTTCATCACAACTTCTCTTCAACCACTCTTACCCTGTTATGGTTTGATCCAATGTGTCTTAATGATAATGAACCCGTTTCCCGACCTGACTGGTAAGACGTGTATTGGTCATGACCGTTGACCTCAGCCTCATATTGGATCACATCTATCTCAAATATTTCCTCTTAATAGAAAATATGTGTAAAGACCAGTTCATTGAAGGTGGTCTGAGTTAAAGTAAATGATCAAACTGTTGAAATTTAACCAAAAGATTATTCATATAAGTCAAGGCAAAGGTTATTGAAACACATGGAAAAAAGACATTTAAGTATTACATAGAAAATTATATTTAATATTTGCAGAGAAACCAACATCCAGCCTGGTTCCTCCACCAAAAGTCCACCACAGTGATACAAACTCATTGAGATGCTGCACAAAAACCTCTCACTGTAGAGAGACACGACTCTCTGACATCAACTGAGCGTCATTATATTTTCTATATTGTACTGTGAAGTGAATTTGATTTTCATTTCTGTAGAAATATATTGAAATAAATATTAAACACCGTAAAAGAACTTTCTTTCAGAGAGAAGAAGCTGAAACCATAAAAAACATTTTGTACAATGATGCAAATGATGCACTCAATCATTGTAGACTAATTGAACACATCAACTTGTTACAGCAGGTCATTATTGTAATAATATGTTTGAACACAGATGTTTGTTAAACATTTCTTTATGGTTCATACAAAAATATCAGCATTACTGGAAGCAATGAAAAAATACCACTTGAGAAATGTGATGATGCTGTTAGTCAGTCAGAGCATTTCCATAGAGAGCCACTTTGCATCAGCAGCACCATGCTCCAGTGCTCTGGGAGAGTTTATAGTCCTGACACTTGAACACTGGATGACTGACAGCTGTCCTTCATCACAACAGAAGACACAGAAATCCTCCTCATCAAAAACATGACTTTGATCTCCGTCCTCATCTGGACTCTCCTCTGCTGCTGCTTCACAGGTAAAGTCCAGAGAATCAAACTCCTCTCCTCTATCAACATCCGTCCCTCTGAAATGAAGCCCACAAAACCATCAAAAACGTGACGCTGCTTAATGTTTTTGTCTCTGTATCCTCAGAGTCCAGAGGCCAGATCACAGTGACTCAAGAGCCTGCAGCAGAGAGATCTGCTCTGGGAGGCTCCACAACCATCAACTGTAAGACCAGTCAGAATGTTCATGTTTACAACAACAAGCACTATTTAGCCTGGTACCAACAGAGAGATGGAGAAACTCCTAAATTTCTCATTTACTATGCTACCACTCGAGCATCAGGGATTCCAGATCGTTTTACAGGCAGTGGATCACACTCTGACTTCACTCTGACCATCAGTGGAGTTCAGGCTGAAGATGCAGCAGTTTACTACTGTCAGAGTGAACACTATATCAACAGTCAGTATGTGTTCACACAGTGAAAAAGCGTCGTACAAAAACCTCCCTCAGTCAGACTGAACTGAAACTGAACTGACTGCTGCAGCTGGAAGCTACTGCAGAGACTGATACAGTCCACTGAACACACACATTACACAATCTCACACACATTTCATTAAATGGATTAAACATTTTGAACATTGCTGCTTTCAGCATAAATGACAATATGTGAAAACCTTTCATGGGAGACAATTTCTGGACAATGACTGTCACTGAAATCAGTGAAGTTCTTCATCACAGCTTCTTACCATCCATCATTACTGTGTTATATTGCGAGCCAATGATTTTAAATTATAATGAACCAATTTCATGACCAATGACAAAAGAGAATGGCCCAGGGACTATTGGTAAAAAATGTGTTGGTCATGACCTTTGACCTAAGCTTCATGTTGGATCACATCTATCTCAATTATATCCTGTTGACAGAAAACAGACTGATACAGTTCACTGAGGACACATATTGTACAAGTCTATATAGATCAGTCACTTTATCTATCATGATACATCTCAATATATATCAATACTAATTTAATTATAAATGTTCAATTAACATGGATGACTTATTTCTCCACTAGTCTTTAATCTTGTCTTGAAACATTGGTTGTTTCTATTAGAAAATGCATCAGTGCCCCAGGAATCTTTTTACTGTCATCATCATAAAATCAGCTTGTATACAGACGACACTCTATTATACATCACTAAATCCTAAAACTTTCTTAATTTCAGTTATGAATGGAGGCAGAAGTTAGCACAGGTTTTCTGGATACATTCAATCCCATTTTAAGTAAATGTTCTACATTATTTAAAAACCATATTTCCTCTATGCCTGTTACTCACAGCGTTTCTCATTAACTCCTCATTTGCTTCCATTAGGAAATGATTCAGCACTTCAAACATCTGTTCAGAGTCCCACCATCATAGAATACGTTTGTTTGTAGATGACATCCTATTAGACAATACAATGCCCTTATTTCTGGTTACTCTCAAGTCCATTTTAATTGTAATAAGTGTGTTATATAAGTAGATTTATTTCGCAAAAACAAAAATAACAACAAGATTAGAGTCACACAGTTCTGACATTTAAACTCAGAATTAAATTGCTGACGATTAAAACACATTAAGGATAAAAGTTTATTTCCACTGTGGTCTTCATTGTAATCCACTCAACAAATTTTACTTAACTCACATAAGCCACTGAATTAGGTATTCAATTTAGCTCTGAAACTTCTAAACACATTTCATGAAGCTTAGCTTTAACTTTTCTTTTCATTTTGTCCCCTTTCACAAATCATCGTATATGAAATACTCTGCAAATGCAAGATGAAAAGTCCCTGTTGGAGTCAGTCAGAGCATTTCCATAGAGAGCCACTTTGCATCAGCAGCACCATGCTCCAGTGCTCTGGGAGAGTTTATAGTCCTGACACTTGAACACTGGATGACTGACAGCTGTCCTTCATCACAACAGAAGACACAGAAATCCTCCTCATCAAAATCATGACTTTGATCTCCGTCCTCATCTGGACTCTCCTCTGCTGCTGCTTCACAGGTAAAGTCCAGAGAATCAAACTCCTCTCCTCTATCAACATCCGTCCCTCTGAAATGAAGCCATCAAAACCATCAAAACCATGCAGCTGCTTTATGTTTTTGTCTCTGTATCCTCAGAGTCCAGAGGCCAGATCACAGTGACTCAGGATGCAGCAGTGAAATCTGCTCTGGGAGGCTCAATACCTATCAAATGTGAGACCAGTCAAGATGTACGTGTTTGGAACAACTACCACCTTTTAGCCTGGTACCAACAGAGAGATGGAGAAACTCCTAAACTTCTCATTTACTATGCTACCACTCGAGCATCAGGGATTCCAGATCGTTTTACAGGCAGAGGATCAAACTCTGACTTCACTCTGACCATCAGTGGAGTTCAGGCTGAAGATGCAGCAGTTTACTACTGTCAGAGTGATCACTATATCAACAGTCAGTATGTGTTCACACAGTGAAAAAGCGTCGTACAAAAACCTCCCTCAGTCAGACTGAACAGAAACTGAACTGACTGCTGCAGCTGGAAGCTACTGCAGAGACTGATACAGTTCACTGAACATACACGTTACACAATCTCACACACACATGTATCTTTCAGATTAAACCATTCAACAATTCACACCTATCTGTAACAATCCATATGAGTCTAATGGAGATAATAATCACAATATTTTTCATGACTGGTCTCACAGTGAAAACTTTGTATTGATGACCTGAAGGAAAAATATGTAGTTACATGTAAACAAGAAAAGGAAAGAAGCAAAACAGGTATTTGTTCATTTTTTTAAACATATGAACATTGGACACTTCACATATATCTGTAACGATGAATATTCATTTTTTTTTTAAAGCATATGAAATGTGATATAAAGTTATGCATTGATGAAATAATCTTCTGTATCAATGTGTCTCCACAGCTCAGCAGGTGATTGACAGTTCTGTGTAGACTCTACCTGTTACCTGTTCTAGCTGTGTTTACTTTCAATCAACCTTTATTATCCAGCAGCACATCAATACAGCATCACACCAGTCAATCACATGCTACACATCATACGTCTCATTAATCTCATTCCAAAGTCTCTCTCTGTTAATCAGGTCAGAATGTAATGCACCTTTTCTGGAAGAATCCAATCCCGTTTTAAATATATAGAAAATCTTAGTAGTTTGGAAACCACATTTCTTCTTTCTCCACTACTCGTATCATTTCTCATTAACTCCTCAGCTGCCTCCATCAGGAAATTACTCAGCAATTTAAGCTTCTGCTCAGAGTCCCACCACCATAAAATAAGCTTGTCTGAAAACAGCATCCTGAAAACAAAGGAAAAAATGTGTCTTTTTCTTTGGTTTTTTGTGATTTTCTATATCTTTCAAGTAAAATAAACATGTTACAGTTCAAACTATTTCAAAAATATTTCTATTTTCGTTATTACAGCATGTCCACTGTAGCAGACAGCAGGATGATTTTAATGTGGAAAAACAGTCAAACTTGACAATACAATATGTAAAGTTTTCCAGCTATAGAACCACATTAAACTGATAACATATTTAACTTCATTTCATTTTGTTTTTGTTTCATTTTAATTGTTGATTTTGAGGTAAATTGTGGTTTTCAGAGACACTCCTCTAATCTGAATATGCCTTTGATTTGTGAATGCTGCCAAGTTATAAAATACTTTGCTGTTGATGTACTGAGGAAAGTATTGAGTTGGACTCCAATTTGCTCAGGTTGTAGGTTCATCGTGGTGTGAATCTATGATGATGAAAAACACCAAGAAATGTTATTACATTTCATTACGTCATTCATTTTCCATATATAATCAGTTATATAAGCATTTAACTTTCAATTCCCTTGATGACAATAAAATGTGTATAGTAGTTGTGTTACTGGGTGTAAAACTGTAGTTTTCATTACTGAGATGCCATTAATATACTGCCATCAACAATATAGTATTGATATATTTATACTGGGGATAAACATTATTTATGGTTATCCTGGAAATAATAAAACATGTGTACCAGTCCTGACTCACATTGGCCGACGCTTTTCATCTTGTGTTGTGAGTGTCAGGTCATCTGATGAGCCTCCTGCCTCTTCTTCAGAGCTCTCTACCTCTTCATCAACAGGCTCAAATTCATCCTCAGCATTTTCCTCATCTGACAAAATCTACATCTGAATCTCCCTCAATTATTTTGAACAAAATCCTCTCTGCCTCTGTTCTGTGTCCCACAACAAAGTGCAAATGTGAAAGACATTAAGATCATGCTGGTGTCCGCTATAGAGGACGTTCATGAATGGGATATTATTTCAATTCACAAATGTATAAACTTCTCTCAGACCTCACTACATAATTCCTGACATGTTAATATAAATGGTGCTATATGAATATCATCATACAAATCAATGCCTACAATATTTTACCTCTTCTTTCTCTTCCCATGAAATGTGCTTGTTGATATAGAAACCATTTTGTGCTGAAAAGAAGATGAAGTTGTCACCAACCCTCTCCTACCCATCATCAATCATTGTACATTCAGAACTGTGCAAATAACATAACGAGGCCCTGTTTGAGTCAGTCAGAGCATTTCCATAGAGAGCCACTTTGCATCAGCAGCACCATGCTCCAGTGCTCTGGGAGAGTTTATAGTCCTGACACTTGAACACTGGATGACTGACAGCTGTCCTTCATCACAACAGAAGACACAGAAATCCTCCTCATCAAAAACATGACTTTGATCTCCGTCCTCATCTGGACTCTCCTCTGCTGCTGCTTCACAGGTAAAGTCCAGAGAATCAAACTCCTCTCCTCTATCAACATCCGTCCCTCTGAAATGAAGCCCACAAAACCGTCAAAACCATGACACTGCTTTATGTTTTTGTCTCTGTATCCTCAGAGTCCAGAGGCCAGTATACAGTGACTCAGGAGCCTGCAGCAGTGAAATCTGCTCTGGGAGGCTCCACAACCATCAACTGTAAGACCAGTCAGGATGTTGATGTTGGGGACCGTTTATCCTGGTACCAACAGAGAGATGGAGAAACTCCTAAACGTCTCATTCACCATGCTACCACTCGAGCATCAGGGATTCCAGATCGTTTTACAGGCAGTGGATCAAACTCTGACTTCACTCTGACCATCAGTGGACTTCAGGCTGAAGATGCAGCAGTTTACTACTGTCAGAGTTACCACAGTGGATATGTGTTCACACAGTGAAAAAGCGTCGTACAAAAACCTCCCTCAGTCAGACTGAACAGAAACTGAACTGACTGCTGCAGCTGGAAGCTACTGCAGAGACTGATACAGTTCACTGAACACACACATTACACAATCTCACACACACTTTACTAAAATGATCAAACATTTTGTACATTGCAGCTTTTAGCATAAATGATTATATGTTTAAATCTTTCATGAAAGACAATTTCTGGACAACTTGATTTCTTGGTGGAAATCAAGGAAGTTCTCCATCACAGCTTCTTACCATCCATCATTACTGTGTTATATTGTGAGCCAATGATTTTAAATTATAATTAACCTATTTCATGACCAATGACAAAATAGATTGGGCCCAGGGACTATTGGTAAGAAATGTTTCGGTCATGATCTTTGACCTGAGCTTCCTACTGGATCACATCTATCTCAGTTACATCCTGTTGACAGATAATGGACTGATACAGTTCACTGAGGACACATATTGTACAAGTCTATATAGATCAGTCACTTTATCATGATACATCTCAATTTATATCAATACTAATTTAATTATAAATGCTTAATTAACATGGATGAATTATTTCTCCACTAGTCTTTAATCTTGTCTTGAAACATTGGTTGTTTCTATTAGAAAATGCATCAGTGCCCCAGGAATCTTTTTACTGTCATCATCATAAAATCAGCTTGTATACAGATGACACTCTATTATACATCACTAAATCCTCAAACTTTCTTTATTTCAGTTATGAATGGAGGCAGAATGTAGCAGAGGTTTTCTGGATACATTCAATCCCATTTTAAGTAAATGTTCTACATTGTTTAAAAACCACATTTCCTCTATGTCTGCTACTCATAGTGTTTCTAATTAACTCCTCATTTGCTTCCATTAGGAAATGATTCAGCACTTCAAACATCTCTTCACAGTCCCACCATCATAGAATACATTTGTTTGTAGATGACATCCTGTTATACAATACAATTCCCTTATTTCTGTTTACTCTCAAGTCAATTTTAATTGTAATAAATGTGCCATATAAGTAGATTTATTTAGCAAAAATAAAAGTAATAATAAGATTTGAGTCACACAGTTCTGACATTTAATCACAGAATTAAATTGCTGAGGATTAAAACACAATTAGGATAAAAGTGTATTTCCACTGTGGTCTTCATTGTAATCCACTCAACAAATTTTACTTAACTCACATAAGCCACTGAATTAGGCATTCAATTTAGCTTCGAAACTTCTAAACACATTTTATGAAACTTAGCTTTAACTTTTCTTTTCATTTTGTCCCCTGTCACAAATCATTTTATATGAAATACTGTGCAAATACAAAATGAAAAGTCCCTGTTGGAGTCAGTCAGAGCATTTCCATAGAGAGCCACTTTGCATCAGCAGCACCATGCTCCAGTGCTCTGGGAGAGTTTATAGTCCTGACACTTGAACACTGGATGACTGACAGCTGTCCTTCATCACAACAGAAGACACAGAAATCCTCCTCATCAAAAACATGACTTTGATCTCCGTCCTCATCTGGACTCTCCTCTGCTGCTGCTTCACAGGTAAAGTCCAGAGAATCAAACTCCTCTCCTCTATCAACATCCGTCCCTCTGAAATGAAGCCATCAAAACCATCAAAACCATCAATACCATGACGCTGCTTTATGTTTTTGTCTCTGTATCCTCAGAGTCCAGAGGCCAGATCACAGTGACTCAGGAGCCTGCAGCAGTGAGATCTGCTCTGGGAGGATCCACAACCATCAACTGTAAGACCAGTCAGAATGTTTATAATGGAAACCAATTAGCCTGGTACCAAAAGAGAGATGGAAAAACTCCTAAACTTCTCATTTACTATGCTACCACTCGAGCATCAGGTATTCCAGATCGTTTTACAGGCAGTGGATCAAACTCTGACTTCACTCTGACCATCAGTGGAGTTCAGGCTGAAGATGCAGCAGTTTACTACTGTCAGAGTCGTCACGATATCAACAGTCAGTATGTGTTCACACAGTGAAAAAGCGTCGTACAAAAACCTCCCTCAGTCAGACTGAACAGAAACTGAACTGACTGCTGCAGCTGGAAGCTACTGCAGAGACTGATACAGTTCACTGAACACACACGTTACACACACACACAGACACACACATTTCATTAAATGGATTAAACAACTCGCACATTGCAGTATTTAATATTAATGAAAATATGTCAAAACATTTCAAGGAAAACAGTTTCTGGACAATGATTGTCTTGGTGGAAATCAACAAAGTTCTTCATCACAGTTTCTTATCATCCATTCTTACCCTTTTATGGTTTGATCCAATGTCTTTAAAATAATAATGAACCCATTTCCTGACCAATGAGAAGAGAGTTTGGCCGGATACTTTTAGTAAGACATGTCTTGGTCATGACCTTTGACCTCAGCCTCATACTGGATCACATCTATCTCAATTATGTCTTGTTAAAAGAAAATATGAAGACAAAAATCAGCATCAGAAACTTTCATAATCACAGCTCCCAACACCAAAAACATAAATCACACAAAATCTTATCTAAGAACAAGAAACTAATTACAATAAGAAGATCAGAGATTTATAAACTTTTAAAATATTTCATCTACATTGTTTGACTACATTTCAATTTAAATTCAATAATGTGATTTACATGTTAATATAAAATGAATTTTCTTTTTTCTTTTTAATTTCAAGCTGTCTACATGTGAGTTTGACTACAAAGTGGAAAACCAGTTTATTGAAGCTGGTATGATTTACTTAAAATGATGGAATTAAAGTAGAACACAGAGGATAATTGGAAATATTAAATATATATATTTGTACCTATTTAAATACATTATATCACATTAATGCATTACTTTGCTAAATTATATGTAATATTCGTGGAGAACTTGAGTCCAACATCCAGTCTGGTTCCTCCACCAAAAGTCCACCACAGTGATACAAACTCATTGATTCGTCGTACAAAAACCTCTCACTGTAGAGAGAAGCCATAGTACAAAAACTTTTTGATCATGTGTAAATAATGGGGATGTATGATATTAGACATTGTTGTAATAAAATATATCAACACAAATTATTTGATGAATTTGTCTTTATTGTTTTAACATACAGAGAATATCAGCATTACTGCAAGCAATCAAAAATAACACTTGATAAATGTGATGATTGTGGGGCGAGAAAGAGACAGAGAGAGTTGCAGAGATCAGAGTGAGAGCAGTAGCAGAGTAAAACCAGAAGCAGAGTCCCAGTGAGTCAGGTCAGGACTAGGAACACTGGTCTCTACTCAGTGTCTCTGAGACTGAAGCCTGGGAGCACTGGGTGGCCTCACAGGTCACAGAGCCCACCTTCCTCCACTGGTCTGCAGGGATCCTCAGGGTGCTGCTCCAGCTGTAGCGGCCGTCCTTCTGCAGCACCCCGGGGCTCCTGCTCTCCTCCCAGCTGCTGCTGCCGCTGCTGCTGCTGCCGTCCACCTTCCAGGTCAGACTCCAGTCTGAGGGGAAGCCCTTGTCGGCCAAGCACATGAGCGTGGCCTTCCCCTGCTGCAGCTCCTCGCTGGAGGGGGGCAGCACCGTCAGGATGGGACGAGCATCACCTAGGAGACACCGATCAGATTAGAGGACAGGAACTACACAGCTGTCAGTAAAAGACCAGACACTTGGACAGCGTTACTGTGAGAGAGTGGACTCATATGAGGACTCTTTCTGTGCTGATATGCATGAGAGGTTTCTTAAAGGGAAGTGAAACAGAGTGTCAGTGAGTGACTGGTGGAGCGGAAAAAACCATCTGACAGAAACTCCTTTAAATAGTTTATATGAACGTTTATTGTATTTAATTTAAACTATACACTATATATAAATAAGGACGTAAAGTTTGAATGTATAATTCAGACATCTATGATTTAGTTTGAATTCATACCAACATATTTACTTTTAAAACTATCAAAAGAGCAACAGTTAATCACATTCATCAGCCAAAACTAACACATGACTGTATTTCCAGAAAATGTTGAGATACATTCATCAAACAAAAATCCCTCAAAAAATTGTCAAAATTATTTCAAACCGAGATTGAAAGTCAATTGGAGGAATTTTAACTGATCAGAGTTTCAACAGCATTTCACGTCTTTTATCTTTGAAAAAAACTTTTACTCAATTTCAAATCAGTTTAAAACAGAATTAAATGTTTAAATTAAAATCATTTTTAAAGTAGGATTGTTGTTTTTTAATCTGTCCTGCAGTTCAAGTTGTTCACATTTAACAGATTAACTTGAACATTTAAAGAGAAGTTCAGTAAAGCCGCTTTAAGTTCAACTTCACAGTTAAACAGGAGGAACAAACAATAAAATTGAGACTTTAAAGTGCTTTAGATCAGCCCAGCGGGAACTTATATCTACTACAAATGTTCCGATGTAGAAATTATAAACTTAACTGATGATAAAATATTTAATATTTTAACAGAAACTTACTTCCAACATCCAGTCTGGTTCCTCCACCAAAAGTCAACCACAGTGATACAAACTCATTGAGTCGTCGTACAAAAACCTCTCACTGTAGAGAGACACGGCTCTCTGACTTTATCAGACTGAACCAAAACTATAAAACTCTCAAGAAGAAAGTTTACCATTGAAGTTGGAAATAATGATTTATCCTCTGAATTCATGATTTATTTTCTTCACAGTAAATTTTTGAGTTTTAAAAGAAAGACTGAACTTTGTCTCTTAGTGCAAATTATTATTGCAAAATGTTCTACATGAAAGTGGACAGGCAGAAAGTGCTTGATATGAATGAAATAAAAAAGAGAAAATAACTCCTGCGATGATAAATATGTTAAACATTTGACTTACTTCCAACATCCAGTCTGGTTCCTCCACCGAACGTGTACCACAGTGATACAAAGTCATTGAGTCGTCGTACAAAAACCTCTCACTGTAGAGAGACACGGCTCTCTGAGTTTGAGACAAACAAACTCACCAAAATTAGTCTCTTGTTTTTAAATTAAAAACTGACAAGATCACCGACACAGAACCACCAATTTCATGAATGTGTCATTTTAATTAATATATATTAATTCTAAAATCAATGTATATTCATTTTTGTGGTAATACATTTACATATAAAAAAAAATGACATTCTGAAAAAAAATTGCTGTCAATATACATGAAGCCCAAACTACATGAAAATAATCACTGACACAACCTAATCAATACTCTGATAAGTTGATTGATCCATTGATTAAACAGCATCATCAGAGTAATCCAAGTCCTTGATGGAGTCAGTCAGAGCATTTCCATAGAGAGCCACTTTGCATCAGCAGCACCATGCTCCAGTGCTCTGGGAGAGTTTATAGTCCTGACACTTGAACACTGGATGACTGACAGCTGTCCTTCATCACAACAGAAGACACAGAAATCCTCCTCATCAAAAACATGACTTTGATCTCCATCCTCATCTGGACTCTCCTCTGCTGCTGCTTCACAGGTAAAGTCCAGAGAATCAAACTCCTCTCCTCTATCAACATCCGTCCCTCTGAAATGAAGCCATCAAAACCATCAAAACCATCAAAACCATGACGCTGCTTTATGTTTTTGTCTCTTTATCCTCAGAGTCCAGAGGCCAGATCACAGTGACTCAGGATGCAGCAGTGAAATCTGCTCTGGGAGGCTCCACAACCATCAACTGTAAGACCAGTCCACAGGTTTACATTGGGAGCTACCACTATTTAGCCTGGTACCAACAGAGAGATGGAGAAACTCCTAAACTTCTCATTTACCGTGCTACCACTCGAGCATCAGGGATTTCAGATCGTTTTACAGGCAGAGGATCAAACTCTGACTTCACTCTGACCATCAGTGGAGTTCAGGCTGAAGATGCAGCAGTTTACTACTGTCAGAGTCTCCACTATCCCAACAGTCAGTGGGTGTTCACACAGTGAAAAAGCGTCGTACAAAAACCTCCCTCAGTCAGACTGAACAGAAACTGAACTGACTGCTGCAGCTGGAAGCTACTGCAGAGACTGATACAGTTCACTGAACACACACGTTACACATTGTCACACACATACATACAATTTTCACATTAAACCATTAGACAATTCACACATATATATGTGATAATGGAAATAAATCTATTACAGATATTAATAACAGTATTTTTCATGATTGGTCTCACAGTAGTATAAGCACAGTGAAAAGTTTGTACTGATGACCAGATCAAAAAACGAAGGAAATAAAATGTAGCTACATTTAATTAAATGAAAGAAAGAGGTAAAACAGATGTTTGTTCTTTCATTTAATCATATAAAATATGATATGAAGTTATTTATTATGAACATCAGATTCCTTAAATCTTGAAATAATTTTCTGTATCAATGTGTCTCCACAGCTCAGCAGGTGATTGACAGTTCTGTGTAGACTCTACCTGTTACCTGTTCTAGCTGTGTTTACTTTCTCTCATATTCACTTTGTTATACAGAGCAGTAACAACGCTGCAGAAGAGAAAGTTTGGACTGGCAGTAGTGGATCTGTTAGATGAGGATAATATCATTTTTGCATCATTAATGAAAAAGAAACAGATCCAGTGGAAGAGCAGATATTCAGTGAGACCACTGAACATGTGGAAGCAGCTGCAGACTGATCAAAGCTCTTGTGGTGTCTACAGTTTGTGAATCACAGATAAAAGATTATTGTTTGAAAGGTGGAACATAAGTTACGTTATGATCCTCTGTGCTCCAACAGATGAACCACAAACATGTGATGGTGTAAATACAGACACAGATGTGAGCATTACACCAGTCAGTCCCACAATCACCCTACAAACTTCTTCCTCTGCTTCTCCATCCTGATGCTGAGATACAGATACAATATAGTACAGAGCAGGACACATGTGAAGGACTCCATGTGAAAGAGACTCAATGTTTCTGTTAAAACGGCCTCCTGTCACTTTAACATGCTTTAAAAAAACATCATTTAAGTGTAAAATGGTGACAAAAATCATAAAATCCATGTGAATGTATCCTGGGACAAACTCAGTGTCTGTAGATTCGTTCAACACATCAGCATATGACAGCAGTTGTTCTTCTATTAATATGTCAGCATAATTGCAAATAATACAAACGACAATTGAAAAAAAATGTGATGATTCTGTTAGTCAGTCAGAGCATTTCCATAGAGAGCCACTTTGCATCAGCAGCACCATGCTCCAGTGCTCTGGGAGAGTTTATAGTCCTGACACTTGAACACTGGATGACTGACAGCTGTCCTTCATCACAACAGAAGACACAGAAATCCTCCTCATCAAAAACATGACTTTGATCTCCGTCCTCATCTGGACTCTCCTCTGCTGCTGCTTCACAGGTAAAGTCCAGAGAATCAAACTCCTCTCCTCTATCAACATCCGTCCCTCTGAAATGAAGCCATCAAAACCATCAAAACCATCAAAACCATGACGCTGCTTTATGTTTTTGTCTCTGTATCCTCAGAGTCCAGAGGCCAGTATACAGTGACTCAGGATGCAGCAGTGATATCTGCTCTGGGAGGATCCACAACCATCAACTGTAAGACCAGTCAGAGTGTTTATAATGGGAACCATTTAGCCTGGTACCAACAGAGAGATGGAGAAACTCCTAAACGTCTCATTTACTTTGCTACCACTCGAGCATCAGGGATTCCAGATCGTTTTACAGGCAAAGGATCAAACTCTGACTTCACTCTGACCATCAGTGGAGTTCAGGCTGAAGATGCAGCAGTTTACTACTGTCAGAGTCTCCACTATCCCAACAGTCAGTGGGTGTTCACACAGTGAAAAAGCGTCGTACAAAAACCTCCCTCAGTCAGACTGAACAGAAACTGAACTGACTGCTGCAGCTGGAAGCTACTGCAGAGACTGATACAGTTCACTGAACACACATGTTGTACACAAAACTTTCAGATTAATCCATTAGACAATTCACATATATATCGATTATGACAAATATAAATCTATGACAAATAGCAATCACAATACTTTTCATTACTGGTCTCACAGTGACAACTTTGTACTGATGACCTGATGGAAACTGAAGAAAAAATATGTAGTTATGTATAAGTAAATGAAAGAGGCATTTGTTAATTTATTAAAGCATATTAAATGTGACATGAGGTTATGCATTGCAAACATCAGATTCCTTAAAGCTTGAAACAATCTTCTGTATCAATGTGTCTCCACAGCTCAGCAGATGATTGACAGTTCTGTGTAGACTCTACCTGTTACCTGTTCTAGCTGTGTTTACTTTCTCTCATATTCACTTTTTAATACATAATCTGTCTATAAGCTTCCTATCGCTGCTCTTCCATCCTGATGATATAATACAAACAATACAGTACAAAGTAGGACAGAGAGGACACATGTGAAGGACTCCATGTGAAAGAGACTCAATGTTTCTGTTAAAACGGCCTCCTGTCACTTTAACATGCTTTAAAAAAACATCATTTAAGTGTAAAATGGTGACATAAAATGATAAAATCCATATGAATGTATCCTGGAACAAACTCAGTGTCTGTAGATTCGTTTAACACATCAGCATATGACAGCAGTTGTTCTTCTATTAATATGTCAGCATAATTGCAAATAATACAAACGACAATTGGAAAAAAATGTGGTGATTCTGTTAGTCAGTCAGAGCATTTCCATAGAGAGCCACTTTGCATCAGCAGCACCATGCTCCAGTGCTCTGGGAGACTTTATAGTCCTGACACTTGAACACTGGATGACTGACAGCTGTCCTTCATCACAACAGAAGACACAGAAATCCTCCTCATCAAAAACATGACTTTGATCTCCGTCCTCATCTGGACTCTCCTCTGCTGCTGCTTCACAGGTAAAGTCCAGAGAATCAAACTCCTCTCCTCTATCAACATCCGTCCCTCTGAAATGAAGCCATCAAAACCATCAAAACCATCAAAACCATGACACTGCCTTATGTTTTTTTCTCTGTATCCTCAGAGTCCAGAGGCCAGATCACAGTGACTCAAGAGCCTGCAGCAGAGAGATCTGCTCTGGGAGGCTCCACAACCATCAACTGTAAGACCAGTCAGGATGTTGATGTTTATAACAACAAGCACCGTTTAGCCTGGTACCAACAGAGAGATGGAGAAACTCCTAAACTTCTCATTTATGATGCTACCACTCGAGCATCAGGGATTCCAGATCGTTTTACAGGCAGTGGATCAAACTCTGACTTCACTCTGACCATCAGTAGAGTTCAGGCTGAAGATGCAGCAGTTTACTACTGTCAGAGTCGTCACTATATCAACAGTCAGTATGTGTTCACACAGTGAAAAAGCGTCGTACAAAAACCTCCCTCAGTCAGACTGAACAGAAACTGAACTGACTGCTGCAGCTGGAAGCTACTGCAGAGACTGATACAGTTCACTGAACACACACACACACACAAACACACTCACATACATACAATTTTCACATTAAACCATTAGACAATTCACATATATCCATGTGATAATGAATATAAATGTTTTACAGATATTAATCACAGTATTTTTCATGCTTGGTATCACAGTAGTATAAGCACAGTGAAAAGGTTGTACTGATGACCAGATCAAAAACAAAGGAGAAGAAATGTAGCCACATCTAATTAAATGAAAGACAGAAGTAAAACAGATGTTTGCTCTTTCATTTAATCATATATATTATGATATGAAGTTATTCATTATGAACATCAGATTCCTTAAAGCTTGAAATAATCTTCTGTATCAATGTGTCTCCACAGCTCAGCAGGTGATTGACAGTTCTGTGTAGACTCTACCTGTTACCTGTTCTAGCTGTGTTTACTTTCCCTCATATTCACTTTGTTATACAGAGCAGTAACAACGCTGCAGAAGAGAAAGTTTGGACTGGCAGTAGTGGATCTGTTAGATGAGGATAATATCATTTTTGCATCATTAATGAAAAAGAAACAGATCCAGTGGAAGAGCAGATATTCAGTGAGACCACTGAACATGTGGAAGCAGCTGCAGACTGATCAAAGCTCTTGTGGTGTCTACAGTTTGTGAATCACAGATAAAAGAAGATTATTGTTTGAAAGATGGAACATAAGTTACATTATGATCCTCTGTGCTCCAACAGATGAACCACAAACATGTGATGGTGTAAATACAGACACAGATGTGAGCATTACACCGGTCAATCCCACGATCTGTCTACAAGCTTCTTTCTCTTCTCCTCCATCCTGAAGCTGAAATACAGAACAATATAGTACAGAGCAGGACAGAGAGGACACATGTGAAGGACTCCATGTGAAAGAGACTCAATGTTTCTGTTAAAATTACTTCCTGTCACTTTAACATGCTTTAAAAAAACATCATTTAAGTGTAAAATGGTGAATAAAAATGATAAAATCCGTATGAATGTATCCTGGGACAAACTCAGTGTCTGTAGATTCATTCAACACAGCAGCATATGACAGCAGTTGTTCTTCTATTAATATGTCAGCATGATTGCAAATGATACAAATGACAATTGGAAAAAAAAATGTGATGATTCTGTTAGTCAGTCAGAGCATTTCCATAGAGAGCCACTTTGCATCAGCAGCACCATGCTCCAGTGCTCTGGGAGAGTTTATAGTCCTGACACTTGAACACTGGATGACTGACAGCTGTCCTTCATCACAACAGAAGACACAGAAATCCTCCTCATCAAAATCATGACTTTGATCTCCGTCCTCATCTGGACTCTCCTCTGCTGCTGCTTCACAGGTAAAGTCCAGAGAATCAAACTCCTCTCCTCTATCAACATCCATCCCTCTGAAATGAACCCCACAAAACCATCAAAACCTTCAAAACCATGACGCTGCTTTATGTTTTTGTCTCTGTATCCTCAGAGTCCCGAGGCCAGGTCACAGTGACTCAGGATGCAGCAGTGAAATCTGCTCTGGGAGGCTCAATACCCATCAAATGTGAGACCAGTCAGGATGTACAATATTGGAACAACAAGCACCTTTTATCCTGGTACCAACAGAGAGATGGAGAAATTCCTAAACTTCTCATTTACTATGCTACCACTCGAGCATCAGGGATTCCAGATCGTTTTACAGGCAGAGGATCAAACTCTGACTTCACTCTGACCATCAGTGGAGTTCAGGCTGAAGATGCAGCAGTTTACTACTGTCAGAGTGAACACTATATCAACAGTCAGGATGTGTTCACACAGTGAAAAAGCGTCGTACAAAAACCTCCCTCAGTCAGACTGAACAGAAAGTGAACTGACTGCTGCAGCTGGAAGCTACTGCAGAGACTGATACAGTTCACTGAACATACACGTTACACAATCTCACACACACTTTACTAAATTGATCAAACATTTTGTACATTGCAGCTTTTAGCATAAATGATTATATGTTAAAATCTTTCATGGGAGACAATTTCTGGACAACTTGATTTCTTGGTGGAAATCAAGGAAGTTCTTCATCACAGCTTCTTACCATCCATCATTACTGTGTTATATTGTGAGCCAATGATTTAAATTATAATGAACCTATTTCATGACCAATGACAAAAGATATTGGGCCCAGGGACTATTGGAAAGAAATGTTTCAGTCATGATCTTTGACCTGAGCTTCCTACTGGATAACATCTATCTCAATTATATCCTGTTGACAGAAAATGGACTGATACAGTTCACTGAGGACACATATTGTACAAGTCTATACAGATCATTCACTTTATCTGTCATGATACATGTCAATATATATCAATACTAATTTAATTATAAACGTTCAATTAACATGGATGAATTATTTCTCCACTAGTCTTTAATCTTGTCTTGAAACATTGGTTGTTTCTATTAGAAAATGCATCAGTGCCCCAGGAATCTTTCTACTGTCATCATCTTAAAATCAGCTTGTATACAGATGACACTCTATTATACATCACTAAATCCTAAAACTTTCTTTATTTCAGTTATGAATGGAGGCAGAATGTAGCACAGGTTTTCTGGATACATTCAATCCCATTTTAAGTAAATGTTCTACATTGTTTGAAAACCACATTTCCTCTATGTCTGTTACAGCTTTTCTCATTAACTCCTCATTTACTTCCATTAGGAAATAATTCAGCACTTCAAACATCTGTTCAGAGTCCCTCCAACATAGAATACATTTGTTTGTAGATGACATGATATTAGACAATACAATGCCCTTATTTCTGGTTACTATCAAATCCATTTTAATTGTAATAAGTGTATTATATAAGTAGATTTATTTCGCAAAAACAAAAGTAACAACAAGATTAGAGTCACCCAGTTCTGACATTTAAACTCAGAATTAAATTGCTGACGATAAAAACACATTAAGGATAAAAGTTTGTTTCCACTGTGGTCTTCATTGTAATCCACTCAAGAAATTTTTCTTAACTCACATAAGCCACTGAATTAGGTATTCAATTTAGCTCTGAAACTTCTAAACACATTTCATGAAACTTAACTTTAACTTTTCTTGTCATTTTGTCCCCTTTCACAAATCATTGTATATGAAATACTCTGCAAATACAGGATGAAAAGTCCCTGTTGGAGTCAGTCAGAGCATTTCCATAGAGAGCCACTTTGCATCAGCAGCACCATGCTCCAGTGCTCTGGGAGAGTTTATAGTCCTGACACTTGAACACTGGATGACTGACAGCTGTCCTTCATCACAACAGAAGACACAGAAATCCTCCTCATCAAAAACATGACTTTGATCTCCATCCTCATCTGGACTCTCCTCTGCTGCTGCTTCACAGGTAAAGTTCAGAGAATCAAACTCCTCTCCTCTATCAACATCCGTCCCTCTGAAATGAAGCCATCAAAACCATGACGCTGATTTATGTTTTTGTCTCTGTATCCTCAGAGTCAAGAGGCCAGGTCACAGTGACTCAGGATGCAGCAGTGAGATCTGCTCTGGGAGGCTCAATACCCATCAAATGTAAGACCAGTCAGAATGTTCATGGTTCTAACCGTTTAGCCTGGTACCAACAGAGAGATGGAGAAACTCCTAAACTTCTCATTTACTCTATCACTCGAGCATCAGGGATTCCAGATCGTTTTACAGGCAGAGGATCAAACTCTGACTTCACTCTGACCATCAGTAGAGTTCAGGCTGAAGATGCAGCAGTTTACTACTGTCAGAGTCTCCACAATATCAACAGTCAGTGGGTGTTCACACAGTGAAAAAGCGTCGTACAAAAACCTCCCTCAGTCAGACTGAACAGAAACTGAACTGACTGCTGCAGCTGGAAGCTACTGCAGAGACTGATACAGTTCACTGAACACACACGTCACATTAAATGAAAATATGTTGAAACATGTTAAGTTCTTCATCACAGCTTCTCATCATCCATTATTACCCTGTTATGTTTTGATCCAATGTGTCTTAATGATAATGAACCCATTTCCTGACCTAACTAGTAAGACACGTCTTGGTCATGACCTTTGACCTCAGCCTCATGTTGGATCACATCTATCTCAGTTATATCCTGTTAAAAGAAAATATGAAGAAACAGATCAGCATCAGAAACTTTCATAATCACAGCTCCAACAACCAAAAATATAAATCACACAAAATATTATTTTACAGTAAGAAACTAATTACAATAAGATTCACATTCACATTTCAGTTTCATAATAATGTACAAAGAGCAGTTTATTGAAGATGGTCTGAGTAACTCTGTGATTAAAGTGGAGAAATAAAAACAGAATAATTTAAGTGACATGAATCATCACAGAGGATAATTAAATCTACTACAAACATTTAAACATTTTAAATATATTAAACATTAAATGTTAAGATTATCTGTGATATTTCTGCAGGATTAGAAACATTTAGTGGCAGGTGACTAACACTTCTGACAACTTTAGATTATGGTGGTGAGCAATAATGCATTTAGGAAAAAAACAAAGCAGTTGTTTAGAGTTTAACATACTACTTCATTATAAAGAGCCTTAACACTGGTGTGAAAAGAAGAATTACATCAGTAGTGCTAGATTTATTAGATTACATTAAACTAATTTGTGCAGCATTATTGACATTGAGAGGATAATATTTGAAGAGCAGATCTCATCTCTGAGAGAACTTTGGGACCAACTCCTGCTTTAATAAAACAGAGACACTGTAAAGTTTTACTGATTGAGCAGTGAAAAGGATGAGATATTGAGACAACTTTTGAAGAAAGTCATAAGCTGACATCTAAATATCAGACACAGCGACTTCACATGACGTCAGTAAGAGCTGACTTTCTGCTGTGATACTGCACGTTGAAATATGGTAGTGACGCCACGAGGTCCTGACCAAGCTTCAGTATGTGACGAGTTGGAAGTGAGAATGTGCCAAAATAACATATAAAGCCAGAAGTCTTAAAGTCCCTTAAAAAAAACAACTCAGAACAAGCCCTCTGCCACACAGTCCAATCTTCACCAAACAGAAAAGTCAGAGGGCATCTGGTGGACAATGACAACTAAGGAATACAGAGCCAGACTCTCAAGAGTCTCTAGAGTCAGTGACAGAACCAGGACACAGTGGATCAAACTTTGACTTCACTCTGACCATCAGTGGAGTTCAAGCTCCTTTCATCCTTTACTTTGACATGCTTTAAACACACTCAGTGTCTGACTGACTCATTGAACACAGTAACATGTGACAGCAGTTAAATATTATAATAATATGTTTGTACACAGATGATTTGATCAAAGTTTCTTTATTGTTCGTACAAAATTATCAGCATTACTGGAAGCAATGAAAAAGTATCACTTGAGAAATGTGATGATTCTGTTAGTCAGTCAGAGCATTTCCATAGAGAGCCACTTTGCATCAGCAGCACCATGCTCCAGTGCTCTGGGAGAGTTTATAGTCCTGACACTTGAACACTGGATGACTGACAGCTGTCCTTCATCACAACAGAAGACACAGAAATCCTCCTCATCAAAAACATGACTTTGATCTCCGTCCTCATCTGGACTCTCCTCTGCTGCTGCTTCACAGGTAAAGTCCAGAGAATCAAACTCCTCTCCTCTATCAACATCCGTCCCTCTGAAATGAAGCCATCAAAACCATCAAAACCATCAAAACCATGACGCTGCTTTATGTTTTTGTCTCTGTATCCTCAGAGTCCAGAGGCCAGTATACAGTGACTCAGGATGCAGCAGTGAAATCTGCTCTGGGAGGATCCACAACCATCAACTGTAAGACCAGTCAGAATGTTTATAATGGGAACCATTTAGCCTGGTACCAACAGAGAGATGGAGAAACTCCTAAACTTCTCATTTACCTTGCTACCACTCGAGCATCAGGGATTCCAGATCGTTTTACAGGCAGTGGATCAAACTCTGACTTCACTCTGACCATCAGTGGAGTTCAGGCTGAAGATGCAGCAGTTTACTACTGTCAGAGTCTCCACATTCCCAACAGTCAGTATGTGTTCACACAGTGAAAAAGCGTCGTACAAAAACCTCCCTCAGTCAGACTGAACAGAAACTGAACTGACTGCTGCAGCTGGAAGCTACTGCAGAGACTGATACAGTTCACTGAGCACACACATGTTACACACAAAACTTTCAGATTAATCCATTAGACAATTCACATACATATCTATTATGACGAATATAAATCTATGACAGATAACAATCACAATATTTTTCATTACTGGTCTCACAGTGACAGCTTTGTACTGATGACCTGATGGAAACTGAAGAAAAAATATGTAGTTATGTATAAGTAAATGAAAGAGGCATTTGTTAATTTATTCAAGCATATTAAATGTGACATGAGGTTATGCATTGCAAACATCAGATTCCTTAAAGCTTGAAATAATCTTCTGTATCAATGTGTCTCCACAGCTTAGCAGGTGATTGACAGTTCTGTGTAGACTCTACCTGTTACCTGTTCTAGCTGTGTTTACTTTCTCTCATATTCACTTTTTTAATACACAATCTTTCTATAAGCTTCCTATTACTGCTCTTCCATCCTGATGATATAATACAAACAATACAGTACAAAGCAGGACAGAGAGGACACATGTGAATGACACCATGTAAAACAGACTCACTGGTTTTCTTAAAAAGGCCTCCTTTCATCCTTTCACACCATCTCCTGCCTGCTTTAGGTAACCATAGATTAACAGAGACGATGTCAAGCTGCACTAATGTGACCTATCAGATGTGGTCTGTAAAAATAGTCACATAATCCCATAATTTATTTGTGAAATCATTGACCAAAACTATGAACTCTAAATAAGTAATGTGACCCTGAGACAAACTCAGTCTTTGTAAATTTAACTGATCTTCAGTAAATAAGAAATAATGGACATGTGACATTAACTATTATTATAATAAAATGTATCAACACAAATTATTTGATGAATTTGTCTTTATTGTTTTAACATACAGAGAATATCAGCATTACTGCAAGCAATCAAAAATAACACTTGACAAATGTGATGATTGTGGGGAGAGAAAGAGACAGAGAGAGTTGCAGAGATCAGAGTGAGAGCAGTAGCAGAGTAAAACCAGTAGCAGAGTCCCAGTGAGTCAGGTCAGGACTAGGAACACTGGTCTCTGCTCAGTGTCTCTGAGACTGGAGCCTGGCAGCCCTGGGTGGCCTCACAGGTCACAGAGCCCACCTTCCTCCACTGGTCTGCAGGGATCCTCAGGGTGCTGCTCCAGCTGTAGCGGCCGTCCTTCTGCACCACCCCGGGGCTCCTGCTCTCCTCCCAGCTGCTGCTGCCGCTGCTGCTGCTGCCGTCCACCTTCCAGGTCAAACTCCAGTCTGAGGGGAAGCCCTTGTCGGCCAGACACATGAGCGTGGCCTTCCCCTGCTGCAGCTCCTCGCTGGAGGGGGGCAGCACCGTCAGGATGGGACGAGCATCACCTAGGAGACACCAATCAGATTAGAGGACAGGAACTACACAGCTGTCAGTAAAAGACCAGACACTTGGACAGCGTTACTGTGAGAGAGTGGAGTCATATGAGGACTCTTTCTGTGCTGATATGCATGAGAGGTTTCTTAAAGGGAAGTGAAACAGAGTGTCAGTGAGTGACTGGTGGAGCAGAAAAACCATCTGACAGAAAGTCCTTTAAATAGTTTATATGACCGTTTACTGTATTTTATTTTAGACTATACACAATATATAAATAAGGACATAAAGTTTAAATGTATAATTCAGACATCTATGATTTAGTTTGAATTCATACCAACATATTTTCTTTTAAAATTATCAAAAGAGCAACAGTTAATCACATTCATCAGCCAAAACTAACAGACGATCGTATCATATGGAAAATGTTAAGACACATTAAAAAAAACTAAAAACCTTCAAAAAGCTGTAAAAATGATTTCAAACTGAGGTTAAAAGTTAAATGAAAGAATTTTAAATGATCAGAGATTTAAAGCTTTTCTCGTTTTTTATCCTCTTTCAAAAAAACTTTTACTCAACTTCAAATCAGCTTAAAACAAAGAATTAAAGAAATTAAAATATTTTTTAAAGTAGGATTGTTGTTTTTTAATCTGTCCTGCAGTTCAAGTTGTTCACATTTAACAGATTAACTTGTATATTTAAAGAGAAGTTCAGTAAAGGTGCTTTAACTTCAACTTCACAGTTAAACAGGAAGAACAAACAATAAAATTGAGACTTGAAAGTGTTTTAGATCAGCCCAGCGGGAACTTATATCTACTACAAATGTTCCGATGTAGAAATTATAAACTTAACTGACGATAAAATATTTAATATTTTAGCAGAAACTTACTTCCAACATCCAGTCTGGTTCCTCCACCAAAAGTCAACCACAGTGATACAAACTCATTGAGTCGTCGTACAAAAACCTCTCACTGTAGACAGACACGGCTCTCTGACTTTATCAGACTGAACCAAAACTATAAACTCTCAAGAAGCAAGTTTACCATTAAAGTTGGAAATAATGATTTATCCTCTGAATTCATGATTTATTTTCTTCACAGTAAATTTTTGAGTTTTAAAAGAAAGACTGAACTTTGTCTCTTAGTGCAAATTATTATTGTAAAATGTTCTACATGAAAGTGGACAGACAGAAAATGCTTCATATGAATGAAATA
Source organism: Euthynnus affinis (assembly GCA_029490765.1). Lineage (NCBI taxonomy): Eukaryota > Metazoa > Chordata > Actinopteri > Scombriformes > Scombridae > Euthynnus > Euthynnus affinis. The sequence goes on along the minus strand of CM055843.1, from coordinate 32,246,279 downwards.
AAAAAGAGAAAATAACTCCTGAGATGATAAATATGTTAAATATTTGACTTACTTCCAACATCCAGTCTGGTTCCTCCACCAAAAGTCAACCACAGTGATACAAACTCATTGAGTCGTCGTACAAAAACCTCTCACTGTAGAGAGACACGGCTCTCTGACTTTGAGAAAAACAAACTCACCAAAATTAGTCTCTTGTTTTTAAAATAAATTCCAAACTACTTTAAAAATTGACAAGAGCAAAGACACAGAGACATCAATTACATGAATGTATCATTTTGTTTGAATTATATTCATTTCAAATTCAATATATATTATTTCTTGTGGTAATACATTTAAAAAAAGAGAGTAAATACATTCTTAAAAAAGCAGCCATCAATGCACATGAAACCCAAACCACATAATTTAATTAATTAATCAGCATAATTTTTCAACATGCAATTTAGTCCAATAGACGTCTTGAATTCCCACAATGTAGGAAATAGACGCCATGAGACAGATGACGTCTAGGTGACAAATTCAGCCTGAGTGCCAAAATAAAACCATTGCACATTTCAGCAAACCACATATAGGTTGAATATCTACGTTTGAACACCTGTAATATGCAGTATATCAACATTTCTGAAGTGACGTACGTCACGTGACATTTACATAAGCTGACTTCCTGCCGTGATACTGCATGTTGAAAAATGATGCTAAAGGGGAACCCAGTCCCACATAGCAAAATTGCTGTGGCCCATATACGGCCCACACCTGTCACTTTCATGTGGCCCATATACCACATGGAATGATGGCACTTGGGCGGTCCACTGCTGTTTGCCAGATCTGGGCCACTAGCAAACCATAGCAATGCCACATGTAAATTAGAAGCTAAAAAACAAAACCAGATCTGACCCATATCCGGACCACATATCACGTGGGATGATGGCACTTGGGCAGTCCGCTTCTGTTTGCCAGATTTGGGCGACAAGCTAACCATTGAAATGCCATGTCTTAACCATTTTATATTTTCTTCCGGCCCACATATCACATGGAATGATGGCACTTGGGTGGTCCAATCCTGTTTGTCAGTATAGCACATTTATAGTCTTCTGATCATTCAAAGCACTTTTACGCTACACACATGTCACACACATTAACCGCCAATCAGAGGAAATCTAGTCACAATGAATCAGAAGCAATTTGGGGTTAAGTAACTTACTCAAGTCAGGAATTCATATGGCCCAGACACTACATGTAATGATGGCACTTGGGCCAAGCCACAAGCAAATTGGGTTTGTGGCCCGGATCTGGCAAACGGGAGATGACCACACAAGTGCCATCATTCCATACGGTATTTGGGCCAGAAGAGAATATGGAATGCGAGCCTGATCAGGGCCAGAATAAAAATGAACTGTGATCAGGATTTGGGCCAGATATGGTTAATTTGTTTAGTTTTTGGTTTACATGTGGCATTGCTATAGATTGCTTGTGGCCTGGATCTGGCAAACAGGAGCATACTGCCCAAGTGCCATCATTTCAGTTTATACATCACCAAGAACACCGCACCTTAGCCAAAAATGGCCCACATTTGTTTTAGGATATTTGGGCCATATTTGATATTTTACAGGTGGACCACTTCAGGCTTACATCATGATCAACGTTTCTTTATGGTTCATACAAAATTATCAGCATTACTGCAACCAATGAAAAAGTATCACTTGAGAAATGTGATGATTCTGTTAGTCAGTCAGAGCATTTCCATAGAGAGCCACTTTGCATCAGCAGCACCATGCTCCAGTGCTCTGGGAGAGTTTATAGTCCTGACAGTTAAACACTGGATGACTGTTAGCTGTCCTTCATCACAACAGAAGACACAGAAATCCTCCTCATCAAAAACATGACTTTGATCTCCGTCCTCATCTGGACTCTCCTCTGCTGCTGCTTCACAGGTAAAGTCCAGAGAATCAAACTCCTCTCCTCTATCAACATCCGTCCCTCTGAAATGAAGCCATCAAAACCATCAAAACCATCAAACCCACGACGTTGCTTTATGTTTTTGTCTCTGTATCCTCAGAGTCCAGAGGCCAGATCACAGTGACTCAGGATGCAGCAGTGAAATCTGCTCTGGGAGGCTCAATACCCATCAACTGTAAGACCAGTCAGAATGTCTATAATGGGAACCGTTTAGCCTGGTACCAACAGAGAGATGGAGAAACTCCTAAACTTCTCATCTATGATGCTACCACTCGAGCATCAGGGATTTCAGATCGTTTTACAGGCAGTGGATCAAACTCTGACTTCACTCTGACCATCAGTGGTATTCAGGCTGAAGATGCAGCAGTTTACTACTGTGTGAGTCAACATTATATCAACAGTAAGCATGTGTTCACACAGTGAAAAAGCGTCGTACAAAAACCTCCCTCAGTCAGACTGAACAGAAACTGAACTGACTGCTGCAGCTGGAAGCTACTGCAGAGACTGATACAGTTCACTGAACACACACGTTACATCAAATGGATTAAACAAGATGGACATTGTAGCTTGTAAGATCAATGAAAATATGTTGAAACCTTTTAAGTCCTTCATCACAACATCTCATCATCCATTCTTACCCTGTTATGGTTTGATCCAGTGTGTCTTAATGATAATGAATCCATTTCCTGACCTCACTGGTAAGACTTGTATTGGTCATGACCTTTGACCTCAGTCTCATACTGGATCGCATCTTTCTCAAATACATCCTGTTAAAAGGAAATACGTGTAAAGACCAGTTCATTGAAGATGATCTGAGTTAAACTAAATGACCAAAGTGTTGAAATTTAACCAAAAGATTATTCATATAAGTCAAGGCAAAGGTCATTGAATCACATGAAAAAAAACATTTAAGTATTACATAGAATATTAAATCTAATATTTGCAGAGAAACCAACATCCAGTCTGGTTCCTCCACCAAAAGTCCACCACAGTGATACAAACTCATTGAGATGCTGCACAAAAACCTCTCACTGTAGAGAGACACGACTCTCTGACATCAACTGAGTATCATTATATTTTCTATATTGTACTGTGAAGTGAATTTGATTTTCATTTCTGTAGAAATATATTGAAATAAATATTAAACACCGTAAAAGAACTTTCTTTCAGAGAGAAGAAGCTGAAACCATAAAAAACATTTTGTACAATGATGCAAATGATGCACTCAATCATTGTAGACTAATTGAACACATCAACTTGTTACAGCAGGTCATTATTGTAATAATATGTTTGAACACAGATGTTTGTTAAACATTTCTTTATGGTTCATACAAAAATATCAGCATTACTGGAAGCAATGAAAAAATACCACTTGAGAAATGTGATGATGCTGTTAGTCAGTCAGAGCATTTCCATAGAGAGCCACTTTGCATCAGCAGCACCATGCTCCAGTGCTCTGGGAGAGTTTATAGTCCTGACACTTGAACACTGACAGCTGTCCTTCATCACAACAGAAGACACAGAAATCCTCCTCATCAAAAACATGACTTTGATCTCTGTCCTCATCTGGACTCTCCTCTGCTGCTGCTTCACAGGTAAAGTCCAGAGAATCAAACTCCTCTCCTCTATCAACATCCGTCCCTCTGAAATGAAGCCATCAAAACCGTGACGCTGCTTTATGTTTTTGTCTCTGTATCCTCAGAGTCCAGAGGCCAGATCACTGTGACTCAAGAGCCTACAGCAGTGAGATCTGCTCTGGGAGGCTCCACAACCATCAACTGTAAGACCAGTCAGAATGTTTATATTGAGAGCAAAAAGCACTATTTAGCCTGGTTCCAACAGAAAGATGGAGAAACTCCTAAACTTCTCATCTATGAAGCTACCACTCGAGCATCAGGGATTCCAGATCGTTTTACAGGCAGAGGATCAAACTCTGACTTCACTCTGACCATCAGTGGAGTTCAGGCTGAAGATGCAGCAGTTTACTACTGTCAGAGTGAACACAGTATCAACAGTCAGTGGGTGTTCACACAGTGAAAAAGCGTCGTACAAAAACCTCCCTCAGTCAGACTGAACAGAAACTGAACTGACTGCTGCAGCTGGAAGCTACTGCAGAGACTGATACAGTTCACTGAACACACACGTTACACAATCTCTCACACACACATTTCAGTAAATGGATTAAATATTTTGCACATTGTAGCTTTTAGCATAAATGATAATTTGTCAAAAACTTTCATGGGAAACAATTTCTGGACGATGATTGTCTTGGTGGAAGGCTTCACTACTTTATCTTCCTACTGGATCACATGTGTCTCAATTATATCTTTTCAAAGAAAACTGACTGTTACAGTTCACTGAGGACACATATTGTACAAGTCTATATAGATCAGTTACTTTATTTGTCATGATAGATATCAATATATATCATTACTAATTTAATTCTGATTTAAATGTTCAATAAACATGGATGAATTATTTCTCCACCAGTCTTTAATTTTGTCTTGAAACATTGGTTGTTTCTATTAGAAAATGCATCAGTGCCCCAGGAATCTTTTTACTGTCATCATCATAAAATCAGCTTGTATACAGATGACACTCTATTATACATCACAAAACCCTCAAACTCTCTTTATTTCAGTTATGAATGGAGGCAGAATGTAGCACAGGTTTTCTGGATACATTCAATCCCATTTTAAGTAAATGTTCTACATTGTTTAAAAACCATATTTCCTCTATGCCTGTTACTCATAGTGTTTCTAATTAACTCCTCATTTGCTTCCATTAGGAAATGAGTCAGCATTTCAAACATCTGTTCAGAGTCCCACCATCATAGATACGTTTGTTTGTAGATGACGTCCTATTAGACAATACAATGCCCTTATTTCTGGTTACTCTCAAGTCCATTTTAATTGTAATAAATGTGCCATATAAGTAGATTTATTTAGCAAAAATAAAAGTAACAACAAGATTAGAGTCACCCAGTTCTGACATTTAATCACATAATTAAATTGCTGAGGATTAAAACACATTAAGGTTAAAAGTGTATTTCCACTGTGGTCTTCATTGTAATCCACTCAAGAAATTTACTTAACTCACATAAGCCACTGAATTAGGTATTCATTTTAGCTCTGAAACTTCTAAACACACTTTTCATTTTGTCCCCTTTCACAAATCATTGTATATGAAATACTGTGCAAATACAAGATGAAAAGTCCCTGTTGGAGTCAGTCAGAGCATTTCCATAGAGAGCCACTTTGCATCAGCAGCACCATGCTCCAGTGCTCTGGGAGAGTTTATAGTCCTGACAGTTGAACACTGGATGACTGACAGCTGTCCTTCATCACAACAGAAGACACAGAAATCCTCCTCATCAAAAACATGACTTTGATCTCTGTCCTCATCTGGACTCTCCTCTGCTGCTGCTTCACAGGTAAAGTCCAGAGAATCAAACTCCTCTCCTCTATCAACATCCGGTCCTCTGAAATTGAAGCCATCAAAACCATCAAAACCATGACGCTGATTTATTTTTTTGTCTCTGTATCCTCAGAGTCCAGAGGCCAGATCACAGTGACTCAGGATGCAACAGTGAAATCTGCTCTGGGAGGCTCAATACCCATCAAATGTAAGACCAGTACAAAGGTTTATATTGATAGTCATGGAAACCGTTTAGCCTGGTACCAACAGAGAGATGGAGAAACTCCTAAACTTCTCATTTACCTTGCTACCACTCGAGCATCAGGGATTCCAGATCGTTTTACAGGCAGTGGATCAAACTCTGACTTCACTCTGACCATCAGTGGAGTTCAGGCTGAAGATGCAGCAGTTTACTACTGTCAGAGTTTCCACTATCCCAACAGTCAGCGGGTGTTGACACAGTGAAAAAGCGTCGTACAAAAACCTCCCTCAGTCAGACTGAACAGAAACTGAACTGACTGCTGCAGCTGGAAGCTACTGCAGAGACTGATACAGTTCACTGAACACACACATGTTACACAATCTCTCACACATATAATTTTCACATTAAACCATTAGACAATTCACACACCTGTGATAATGAATATCAATCTATTACAGATATTAGTAACAGTATTTTTCATGATTGGTATCACAGTAGTATAAGCACAGTGAAAAGGTTGTACTGATGACCAGATAAAAGACGAAGGAAATAAAATGTAGCCACATTTCATTAAATGAAAGAAAGAGGTAAAACATATTTGTTCTTTCATTTAATCATATAAAATATGATATGAAATTATTTATTACGATCATCAGATTCCTTAAAGCTTGAAATAATCTTCTGTATCAATGTGTCTCCACAGCTCAGCAGGTGATTGACAGTTCTGTGTAGACTCTACCTGTTACCTGTTCTAGCTGTGTTTACTTTCAATCAACCTTTATTATCCAGCAGCACATCAATACAGCATCACACCAGTCAATCACATGCTACACATCATACGTCTCATAAATCTCATTCCAAAGTGTCTCTCTGTTAATCAGGTCAGAATGTAATGCAGCTTTTCTGGATGAATTCAATCCCATTTTAAATATATAGAAAATCTTAGTAGTTTGGAAACCACATGTCTTCTTTCTCCACTACTCGTATCATTTCTCATTAACTCCTCAGCTGCTTCCATCAGGAAATTACTCAGCAATTCAAGCTTCTGCTCAGAGTCCCACCACCATAAAATAAGCTTGTCTGAAAACAGCATCCTGAAAACAATGGAAAAAATGTGTCTTTTTCTTTCATTGTTTTGTGATTTTCTATATGTTTGAGTCAAAGAAACATCTTACAGTTCAGACTTTTTCAAAAAAAAAAAAAAAAAATTTTTATTCTTACAGCATGTCCACTGTAGCAGACAGCAGGATGATTTTAATGTGGAAAAACAGTCAAACTTGACAATACAATATGTAAAGTTTTCCAGCTACAGAACCACATTAAACTGATAACATATTTAACTTCATTTCATTTTGTTTTTGTTTTATTTAATTGTTGATTTTGAGGTAAATTGTGGTTTTCAGAGACACTCCTCTAATCTGAATATGCCTTTGATTTGTGAATGCTGCCAAGTTATAAAATACTTTGCTGTTGATGTACTGAGGAAAGTATTGAGTTGGACTCCAATCTGCTCAGGTTGTAGGTTCATCATGGTGTGAATCTATGATGATGAAAAACACCAAGAAATGTTATTACATTTCATTACGTCATTCATTTTCCATATATAATCAGTTATATAAGCATTTAACTTTCAATTCCCTTGATGACAATGAAATGTGTATAGTAGTTATGCTATTGGGTGTAAAACTGTAGTTTTTATTACTGAACTGCTATTAATATACTACCATCAACAATATAGTATTGATATATGTTTACTAGGGATAAACATTATTCATGGTTATCCTGGAAATAATAAAACATATTTACCAGTTCTGGCTCACATTGGCCGACTCCTTTCATCTTGTTTTGTGACTGTCGGCTCATCTGATGAGCCTCCTGCCTCTTCTTCAGAGCTCTCTACCTCTTCATCAACAGGCTCAAACTCATCCTCAGCATTTTCCTCATCTGACAAAATCGACATCTGAATCTCCCTCAATTATTTTCAACAAAATCCTCTCTGCCTCAGTTCTGTGTCCCACAACAAAGTGCAAATGTGAAAGACATTAAGATCATGCTGATGTCCACTATAGAGGACGTTCATGAATGGAATATTATTTCAATTCACAAATGTATAAACTTCTCTCAGACCTCACTACATAATTCCTGACATGTTAATATAAATGGTGCTATATGAATGTCATCATACAAATCAATGCCTACAATATTTTACCTCTTCTTTCTCTTCCCATGAAATGTGCTTGTTGATATAGAAACCATTTTGTGCTGAAAAGAAGATGAAGTTGTCACCAACCCTCTCCTACCCATCATCAATCATTGTACATTCAGAACTGTGCAAATAACATAACGAGGCCCTGTTTGAGTCAGTCAGAGCATTTCCATAGAGAGCCACTTTGCATCAGCAGCACCATGCTCCAGTGCTCTGGGAGAGTTTATAGTCCTGACACTTGAACACTGGATGACTGACAGCTGTCCTTCATCACAACAGAAGACACAGAAATCCTCCTCATCAAAAACATGACTTTGATCTCCATCCTCATCTGGACTCTCCTCTGCTGCTGCTTCACAGGTAAAGTCCAGAGAATCAAACTCCTCTCCTCTATCAACATCCGTCCCTCTGAAATGAAGCCCACAAAACCGTCAAAACCATGACACTGCTTTATGTTTTTGTCTCTGTATCCTCAGAGTCCAGAGGCCAGTATACAGTGACTCAGGAGCCTGCAGCAGTGAAATCTGCTCTGGGAGGATCCACAACCATCAACTGTAAGACCAGTCAGGATGTTGATGTTGGGGACCGTTTATCCTGGTACCAACAGAGAGATGGAGAAACTCCTAAACGTCTCATTCACCATGCTACCACTCGAGCATCAGGGATTCCAGATCGTTTTACAGGCAGTGGATCAAACTCTGACTTCACTCTGACCATCAGTGGACTTCAGGCTGAAGATGCAGCAGTTTACTACTGTCAGAGTTACCACAGTGGATATGTGTTCACACAGTGAAAAAGCGTCGTACAAAAACCTCCCTCAGTCAGACTGAACAGAAACTGAACTGACTGCTGCAGCTGGAAGCTACTGCAGAGACTGATACAGTTCACTGAACACACACATTACACAATCTCACACACACTTTACTAAAATGATCAAACATTTTGTACATTGCAGCTTTTAGCATAAATGATTATATGTTTAAATCTTTCATGAAAGACAATTTCTGGACAACTTGATTTCTTGGTGGAAATCAAGGAAGTTCTCCATCACAGCTTCTTACCATCCATCATTACTGTGTTATATTGTGAGCCAATGATTTTAAATTATAATGAACCTATTTCATGACCAATGACAAAATAGATTGGGCCCAGGGACTATTGGTAAGAAATGTTTCGGTCATGATCTTTGACCTGAGCTTCCTACTGGATCACATCTATCTCAGTTACATCCTGTTGACAGATAATGGACTGATACAGTTCACTGAGGACACATATTGTAGAAGTCTATATAGATCAGTCACTTTATCATGATACATCTCAATTTATATCAATACTAATTTAATTATAAATGCTTAATTAACATGGATGAATTATTTCTCCACTAGTCTTTAATCTTGTCTTGAAACATTGGTTGTTTCTATTAGAAAATGCATCAGTGCCCCAGGAATCTTTTTACTGTCATCATCATAAAATCAGCTTGTATACAGATGACACTCTATTATACATCGCAAAACCCTCAAACTTTCTTTATTTCAGTTATGAATGGAGGCAGAATGTAGCAGAGGTTTTCTGGATACATTCAATCCCATTTTAAGTAAATGTTCTACATTGTTTAAAAACCACATTTCCTCTATGTCTGCTACTCATAGTGTTTCTAATTAACTCCTCATTTGCTTCCATTAGGAAATGATTCAGCACTTCAAACATCTCTTCACAGTCCCACCATCATAGAATACATTTGTTTGTAGATGACATCCTGTTATACAATACAATTCCCTTATTTCTGTTTACTCTCAAGTCAATTTTAATTGTAATAAATGTGCCATATAAGTAGATTTATTTAGCAAAAATAAAAGTAATAATAAGATTTGAGTCACACAGTTCTGACATTTAATCACAGAATTAAATTGCTGAGGATTAAAACACAATTAGGATAAAAGTTTATTTCCACTGTGGTCTTCATTGTAATCCACTCAATAAATTTACTTAACACACATAAGCCACTGAATTAGGCATTCAATTTAGCTTCGAAACTTCTAAACACATTTTATGAAACTTAGCTTTAACTTTTCTTTTCATTTTGTCCCCTGTCACAAATCATTTTATATGAAATACTGTGCAAATACAAAATGAAAAGTCCCTGTTGGAGTCAGTCAGAGCATTTCCATAGAGAGCCACTTTGCATCAGCAGCACCATGCTCCAGTGCTCTGGGAGAGTTTATAGTCCTGACACTTGAACACTGGATGACTGACAGCTGTCCTTCATCACAACAGAAGACACAGAAATCCTCCTCATCAAAAACATGACTTTGATCTCCGTCCTCATCTGGACTCTCCTCTGCTGCTGCTTCACAGGTAAAGTCCAGAGAATCAAACTCCTCTCCTCTATCAACATCCGTCCCTCTGAAATGAAGCCATCAAAACCATCAAAACCATCAATACCATGACGCTGCTTTATGTTTTTGTCTCTGTATCCTCAGAGTCCAGAGGCCAGATCACAGTGACTCAGGAGCCTGCAGCAGTGAGATCTGCTCTGGGAGGATCCACAACCATCAACTGTAAGACCAGTCAGAATGTTTATAATGGAAACCAATTAGCCTGGTACCAAAAGAGAGATGGAAAAACTCCTAAACTTCTCATTTACTATGCTACCACTCGAGCATCAGGGATTCCAGATCGTTTTACAGGCAGAGGATCAAACTCTGACTTCACTCTGACCATCAGTGGAGTTCAGGCTGAAGATGCAGCAGTTTACTACTGTCAGAGTTTCCACTATCCCAACAGTCAGTATGTGTTCACACAGTGAAAAAGCGTCGTACAAAAACCTCCCTCAGTCAGACTGAACAGAAACTGAACTGACTGCTGCAGCTGGAAGCTACTGCAGAGACTGATACAGTTCACTGAACACACACGTTACACACACACACAGACACACACATTTCATTAAATGGATTAAACAACTCGCACATTGCAGTATTTAATATTAATGAAAATATGTCAAAACATTTCAAGGAAAACAGTTTCTGGACAATGATTGTCTTGGTGGAAATCAACAAAGTTCTTCATCACAGTTTCTTATCATCCATTCTTACCCTTTTATGGTTTGATCCAATGTCTTTAAAATAATAATGAACCCATTTCCTGACCAATGAGAAGAGAGTTTGGCCGGATACTTTTAGTAAGACATGTCTTGGTCATGACCTTTGACCTCAGCCTCATACTGGATCACATCTATCTCAATTATGTCTTGTTAAAAGAAAATATGAAGACAAAAATCAGCATCAGAAACTTTCATAATCACAGCTCCCAACACCAAAAACATAAATCACACAAAATCTTATCTAAGAACAAGAAACTAATTACAATAAGAAGATCAGAGATTTATAAACTTTTAAAATATTTCATCTACATTGTTTGACTACATTTCAATTTAAATTCAATAATGTGATTTACATGTTAATATAAAATGAATTTTCTTTTTTCTTTTTAATTTCAAGCTGTCTACATGTGAGTTTGACTACAAAGTGGAAAACCAGTTTATTGAAGCTGGTATGATTTACTTAAAATGATGGAATTAAAGTAGAACACAGAGGATAATTGGAAATATTAAATATATATATTTGTACCTATTTAAATACATTATATCACATTAATGCATTACTTTGCTAAATTATATGTAATATTCGTGGAGAACTTGAGTCCAACATCCAGTCTGGTTCCTCCACCAAAAGTCCACCACAGTGATACAAACTCATTGAGTCGTCGTACAAAAACCTCTCACTGTAGAGAGAAGCCATAGTACAAAAACTTTTTGATCATGTGTAAATAATGGGGATGTATGATATTAGACATTGTTGTAATAAAATATATCAACACAAATTATTTGATGAATTTGTCTTTATTGTTTTAACATACAGAGAATATCAGCATTACTGCAAGCAATCAAAAATAACACTTGATAAATGTGATGATTGTGGGGCGAGAAAGAGACAGAGAGAGTTGCAGAGATCAGAGTGAGAGCAGTAGCAGAGTAAAACCAGAAGCAGAGTCCCAGTGAGTCAGGTCAGGACTAGGAACACTGGTCTCTACTCAGTGTCTCTGAGACTGAAGCCTGGGAGCACTGGATGGCCTCACAGGTCACAGAGCCCACCTTCCTCCACTGGTCTGCAGGGATCCTCAGGGTGCTGCTCCAGCTGTAGCGGCCGTCCTTCTGCAGCACCCCGGGGCTCCTGCTCTCCTCCCAGCTGCTGCTGCCGCTGCTGCTGCTGCCGTCCACCTTCCAGGTCAGACTCCAGTCTGAGGGGAAGCCCTTGTCGGCCAAGCACATGAGCGTGGCCTTCCCCTGCTGCAGCTCCTCGCTGGAGGGGGGCAGCACCGTCAGGATGGGACGAGCATCACCTAGGAGACACCAATCAGATTAGAGGACAGGAACTACACAGCTGTCAGTAAAAGACCAGACACTTGGACAGCGTTACTGTGAGAGAGTGGACTCATATGAGGACTCTTTCTGTGCTGATATGCATGAGAGGTTTCTTAAAGGGAAGTGAAACAGAGTGTCAGTGAGTGACTGGTGGAGCGGAAAAAACCATCTGACAGAAACTCCTTTAAATAGTTTATATGAACGTTTATTGTATTTAATTTAAACTATACACTATATATAAATAAGGACGTAAAGTTTGAATGTATAATTCAGACATCTATGATTTAGTTTGAATTCATACCAACATATTTACTTTTAAAACTATCAAAAGAGCAACAGTTAATCACATTCATCAGCCAAAACTAACACATGACTGTATTTCCAGAAAATGTTGAGATACATTCATCAAACAAAAATCCCTCAAAAAATTGTCAAAATTATTTCAAACCGAGATTGAAAGTCAATTGGAGGAATTTTAACTGATCAGAGTTTCAACAGCATTTCACGTCTTTTATCTTTGAAAAAAACTTTTACTCAATTTCAAATCAGTTTAAAACAGAATTAAATGTTTAAATTAAAATCATTTTTAAAGTAGGATTGTTGTTTTTTAATCTGTCCTGCAGTTCAAGTTGTTCACATTTAACAGATTAACTTGAACATTTAAAGAGAAGTTCAGTAAAGCCGCTTTAAGTTCAACTTCACAGTTAAACAGGAGGAACAAACAATAAAATTGAGACTTTAAAGTGCTTTAGATCAGCCCAGTGGAAACATATATCTACTACAAATGTTCCGATATAGAAATTATAAACTTAACTGATGATAAAATATTTAATATTTTAACAGAAACTTACTTCCAACATCCAGTCTGGTTCCTCCACCAAAAGTCAACCACAGTGATACAAACTCATTGAGTCGTCGTACAAAAACCTCTCACTGTAGAGAGACACGGCTCTCTGACTTTATCAGACTGAACCAAAACTATAAAACTCTCAAGAAGAAAGTTTACCATTGAAGTTGGAAATAATGATTTATCCTCTGAATTCATGATTTATTTTCTTCACAGTAAATTTTTGAGTTTTAAAAGAAAGACTGAACTTTGTCTCTTAGTGCAAATTATTATTGCAAAATGTTCTACATGAAAGTGGACAGACAGAAAATGCTTAATATGAATGAAATAAAAAAAGAGAAAAGAACTCCTGAGATGATAAATATGTTAAATATTTGACTTACTTCCAACATCCAGTCTGGTTCCTCCACCGAACGTGTACCACAGTGATACAAACTCATTGAGTCGTCGTACAAAAACCTCTCACTGTAGAGAGACACGGCTCTCTGACTTTGAGAAAAACAAACTCACCAAAATTAGTCTCTTGTTTTTAAAATAAATTCTAAACTACTTTAAAAATTGACAAGAGCAAAGACACAGACACACCAATTACATGAATGTCAATTTGTTTGAATTATATTAATTTTAAATTCAATATATATTATTTCTTATGGTAATACATTTAAAAAAAAAATTTAAAAAAAAAGAAAAAACATTCTAAAAAAAGCAGCCATCAATGCACATGAAGCCCAAACCACATAAAAATAATCACTGACACAATTCAATCAATACTCTAATAAGTTGATTGATCTATTAATTAATCAGCATCATCAGAGTAATCCAAGTCCCTGTTGGAGTCACATTACACTAGTCACACTACATTCATCTCACTCCCAACTCATCACATATGGAAGCTTGTTTGGGACCCCATGGTGTCACTTTTTAACACACTGGGTGCCTCTTTAGCATAATTTTTCAACATGCAAGTTAGTCCAATAGACATCTTGAATTCCCACAATGTATGAAATAGACGCCATGAGACTGATGACGTCTATATTAGGTGACAAATTCAGCCTGAGCGCCAAAATAAAACATTGCCATTGCACATTTCCGCAAACCACATATAGGTTGAATATCTACGTTTGAACACCTGTAATATGTAGCATATCAACATTTCTTACATCTACATAAGCTGACTTCCTGCTGTGATACTGCATGTTGAAAAATGATGCTAAAGGGGAACCCAGTCCCACATAGCAAAATTGCTGTGGCCCATATACAGCCCACACCTCTCACTTTCATGTGGCCCAAATACCACATGGAATGATGGCACTTGGGCGGTCCGCTGCTGTTTGCCAGATCTGAGTCACTAGCAAACCATAGCAATGCCACATGTAAATTAGAAACTAAACAAATAAACCAGATCTGACCCATATCAGGATCTCATATCTCGTGGGATGATGGCACTTGGGCAGTCCACTCCTGTTTGCCAGATTTGGGCCGCAATCTAACCATTGAAATGCCATGTGTAAACCATTTTCTAACTTCTTCCGGCCCACATATCACTGTGATGGCACTTGGGTGGTCCAATCCTGTTTGTCAGTATAGCACATTTATAGTCTTCTGATCATTCAAAGCACTTTTACGCTACACACATTCACACACATTACCTGCCAATCAGAGGAAATCTAGTCACAATGAATCAGAAGCAATTTGGGGTTAAGTAACTTACTCAAGTCAGGAATTCATATGGCCCAGACACTACATGTAATGATGGCACTTGGGCCAAGCCACAAGCAAATTGGGTTTGTGGCCCGGATTTGGCAAACGGGAGATGACCACACAAGTGCCATCATTCCATACGGTATTTGGGCCAGAAGAGAATATGGAATGCGAGCCTGATCAGGGCCAGAATAAAAATGAACTGTGATCAGGATTTGGGCCAGATATGGTTTATTTGTTTAGTTTTTGGTTTACATGTGGCATTGCTATAGATTGCTTGTGGCTTGGATCTGGCAAACAGGAGCATACTGCCCAAGTGCCATCATTTCAGTTTATACATCACCAAGAACACCGCACCTTAGCCAAAAATGGCCCACATTTGTTTTAGGATATTTGGGCCATATTTGATATTTTACAGGTGGACCACTTCAGGCTTACATCATGATCAGCGTTTCTTTATGGTTCATACAAAATTATCAGCATTACTGCAACCAATGAAAAAGTATCACTTGAGAAATGTGATGATTCTGTTAGTCAGTCAGAGCATTTCCATAGAGAGCCACTTTGCATCAGCAGCACCAAGCTCCAGTGCTCTGGGAGAGTTTATAGTCCTGACAGTTAAACACTGGATGACTGTTAGCTGTCCTTCATCACAACAGAAGACACAGAAATCCTCCTCATCAAAAACATGACTTTGATCTCCGTCCTCATCTGGACTCTCCTCTGCTGCTGCTTCACAGGTAAAGTCCAGAGAATCAAACTCCTCTCCTCTATCAACATCCGTCCCTCTGAAATGAAGCCATCAAAACCATCAAAACCATCAAACCCATGACGTTACTTTATGTTTTTGTCTCTGTATCCTCAGAGTCCAGAGGCCAGATCACAGTGACTCAGGATGCAGCAGTGAAATCTGCTCTGGGAGGCTCAATACCCATCAACTGTAAGACCAGTCAGAATGTCTATAATGGGAACCGTTTAGCCTGGTACCAACTTCTCAGTTCAAGTCAAGTCAAGTCTAACTTCTCAGTTCAAGTCAAAGCTTGATGCATCTTTTCACAACCCCGATCGTTTAAATAGTCAAAACTCTGACAGAAAATCCCATGACTCAGTCAGAG
The DNA here is from genome assembly GCA_029490765.1 of Euthynnus affinis. Taxonomy (NCBI): domain Eukaryota; kingdom Metazoa; phylum Chordata; class Actinopteri; order Scombriformes; family Scombridae; genus Euthynnus; species Euthynnus affinis. Next base: position 32,230,418 of record CM055843.1, on the reverse strand, counting down.
CATTTCCATAGAGAGCCACTTTGCATCAGCAGCACCATGCTCCAGTGCTCTGGGAGAGTTTATAGTCCTGACACTTGAACACTGGATGACTGACAGCTGTCCTTCATCACAACAGAAGACACAGAAATCCTCCTCATCAAAAATATGACTTTGATCTCCGTCCTCATCTGGACTCTCCTCTGCTGCTGCTTCACAGGTAAAGTCCAGAGAATCAAACTCCTCTCCTCTATCAACATCCGTCCCTCTGAAATGAAGCCCACAAAACCATCAAAACCATCAAAACCAGGACGCTGCTTTATGTTTTTGTTTCTGTACCCTCAGAGTCCAGAGGCCAGTATACAGTGACTCAGCCTGCAGCAGTGAAATCTGTTCTGGGAGGCGATGCACCCATAAGCTGTACAACCAGTCAAGATGTTTTTGTTTCGGGGGACAAAAAGCACCGTTTAGCCTGGTACCAACAGAGAGATGGAGAAACTCCTAAACTTCTCATTTATGATGCTACCACTCGAGCATCAGGGATTTCAGATCGTTTTACAGGCAAAGGATCAAAGTCTGACTTCACTCTGACCATCAGTAGAGTTCAGGCTGAAGATGCAGCAGTTTACTACTGTCAGAGCAATCACGATATCAACAGTCAGTGGGTGAACACACAGTGAAAAAGCATCGTACAAAAACCTCGCTCAGTCAGACTGAACAGAAACTGAATTGACTGCTGCAGCTGGAAGCTACTGCAGAGACTGATACAGTTCACTGAACACGTTACACAATCTCACACACACATTTCATTATATGGATTAAACATTTTGCACATTGTAGCTTTTAGCATAAATGATAATTTGCCAAAATCTTTCATGGGAGACCATTTCTGGACGATGATGGTCTTGGTGTAAAGCTTCACTACTTTATCTTCCTACTGGATCACATGTGTCTCAATCATATATTTTAAAAGCAAACCGACTGATGCAGTTCACTGAGGACACATATATTGTACAAGTCTGTACAGATCAGTCACTTCATCTATCATGATAAATGTCAATGTTTATCATTACTAATTTAATTATAAATGTTCAATTAACATAGATGAATTATTTATTCACTAGTCTTTAATCTTGTCTTGAAACATTGGTTGTTTCTATTAGAAAATGCATCAGTGCCCCAGGAATCTTTTTACTGTCATCATCGTAAAATCAGCTTGTATACAGATGACACTCTATTATACATCACAAAACCCCCAAACTTTCTTTATTTCAGTTATGAATGGAGGCAGAATGTAGCACAGGTTTTCTGGATACATTCAATCCCATTTTAAGTAAATGTTCTACATTGTTTGAAAACCATATTTCCTCTGTGTATGTTGCTCGTGGTGTTTCTAATTAACTCCTCATTGGCTTCCATTAGGAAATGATTCAGCACTTCAAACATCTGTTCAGAGTCCCACCATCATAGAAGACGTTTGTTTGTAGATGACATCCTATTAGACAATACAATGCCCTTATTTCTGCTTACTCTCAAGTCCATTTTATTTTAATAAGTGTGTTATATAAGTAGATTTATTTATGAAAAATGAAAGTAACGACAAGATTGGAGTCACCCAGTTCTGACATTTAATCACAGAATTACATTGCTGAGGATTAAAACACATTAAGGATAAAAGTTTATTTCCACTGTGGTCTTCATTGTAATCCACTCAACAAATTTACTTAACTCACATAAGCCACTGAATTACGTATTCAATTTATCTCTGAAACTTCTAAACACATTTCATGAAACTTAACTTTAGCTTTTCTTTTCATTTTGTCCCCTTTCACAAGTCATTGAATATGAAATACTGTGCAAATATAAGATGAAAAGTCCCTGTTGGAGTCAGTCAGAGCATTTCCATAGAGAGCCACTTTGCATCAGCAGCACCATGCTCTAGTGCTCTGGGAGACTTTATAGTCCTGACACTTGAACACTGGATGACTGACAACTGTCCTTCACTGCAACAGAAGACACAGAAATCCTCCTCATCAAAAACATGACGTTGAGCTCCATCCTCATCTGGACTCTCCTCTGCTGCTGCTTCACAGGTAAAGTCCAGAGAGTCAAACTCCTCTCCTCTATCAACATCCGTCCCTCTGAAATGAAGCTATCAAAACCATGACGCTGCTTTATGTTTTTGTCTCTGTATCCTCAGAGTCCAGAGGCCAGATCACAGTGACTCAGGATGCAGCCGTGAGATCTGCTCTGGGAGGCTCCACAACCATCAACTGTAAGACCAGTCAGGATGTTTATGTTTATGACAACAAGCACCGTTTAGCCTGGTACCAACAGAGAGATGGAGAAACTCCTAAACTTCTCATTTATGATGCTACCACTCGAGCATCAGGGATTCCAGATCGTTTTACAGGCAGAGGATCAAACTCTGACTTCACTCTGACCATCAGTGGAGTTCAGGCTGAAGATGCAGCAGTTTACTACTGTCAGAGTTATCACTATCCCAACAGTCAGAATGTGTTCACACAGTGAAAAAGCGTCATACAAAAATCTCCCTCAGTCAGACTGAACAGAAACTGAACTGACTGCTGCAGCTGGAAGCTACTGCAGAGACTGATACAGTTCACTGAACACGTTACACAATCTCACACACACACATTTCATTTAATGGATTAAACATTTTGCACATTGTAGCTTTTAGCATAATTGATAATTGCCAAAATCTTTCATGGGAGACAATTTCTGGACGATGATTGTCTTGGTGTAAAGCTTCACTACTTTATCTTCCTACTGGTTCACATGTGTCTCAATCATATATTTTAAAAGGAAACCGACTGATGCATTTCACTGAGGACACATATATTGTACAAGTCTATACAGATCAGTCACTTCATCTATCATGATAAATGTCAATGTTTATCATTACTAATTTAATTATAAATGTTTAATTAACATGGATAACTTATTTCTCCACTAGCCTTTAATCTTGTCTAGAAACATTGGTTGTTTCTATTAGAAAATGCATCAGTGCCCGGGGAATTTTTTTTACTGTCATCATCTTAAAATCAGCTTGTATACAGATGACACTCTAATATACATCACTAAATCATAAAACTTTCTTTATTTCAGTTATGAATGGATGCAGAATATAGCACAGGTTTTCTGGATACATTCAATCCCATTTTAAGTAAATGTTCTACATTGTTTGAAAACCATATTTCCTCTGTGTATGTTACTCATAGTGTTTCTAATTAACTCCGCATTTGCTTCCATTAGGAAACGATTCAGCACTTCAAACATCTGTTCAGAGTAACATCATCATAGAAGACGTTAGTTTTAGATGACATCCTATTAGACAATACAATGCCCTTATTTCTGGTTACTCTCAAGTCCATTTTAATTGTAATGAGTTTGTTATATAAGTAGGTTTATTTAGCAAAAATAAAAGTAACGACAAGATTAGAGTGACCCAGTTCTGACATTTAAACACAGAATTAAATTGATGAGGATTAAAACACAATGAGGATAAAAGTGTATTTCTACTGTGGTCTTCATTCTAATCCAAATTTTGCTTAAGTCACATAAACCACTGAATTAGGTATTTAAAATCAATTATGATTAGTCCTCTTTAAAACTAAAAACACACTGAAAAGATTGAATAGTTCATATTTATATCTTCGTGGTCGAGAATCTAGCAATTAAAATTGATGTACTTTTCAATGTACTTCATTTATTGCTTTAATGCCTTCATCTGAGCCCAGAAAGATGTGAATATTATATACCTAATAATACAGCTGCCTGACTTTAAAAGTAACGAATTCATCAAAATATGAATTCTTTGAAATATTCTGATAACTTGGATCGATTCTTATTGATCTCTTAATTAAACAGCATCACTATAGTAATCAAGGTCCCTGTTGGAGTCATTCAGAGCATTTCCATAGAGAGCCACTTTGCATCAGCAGCACCATGCTCCAGTGCTCTGGGAGACTTTATAGTCCTGACACTTAAACACTGGATGACTGACAGCTGTCCTTCATCTCAAAAGAAGACACAGAAATCCTCCTCATCAAAAACATGACTTTGATCTCCGTCCTCATCTGGACTCTCCTCTGCTGCTGCTTCACAGGTAAAGTCCAGAGAATCAAACTCCTCTCCTCTATCAACATCCATCCCTCTGAAATGAAGCCCACAAAACCATCAAAACCATGACGCTGCTTTATGTTTTTGTCTCTGTATCCTCAGAGTCCAGAGGCCAGATCACAGTAACTCAGACACCTGCAGCAGCGACATCTGCTCTGGGAGGCTCAATAACAATCAACTGTAAGACCAGTCAGAATGTTTATGTTACGAGTGCCAAAAAGCACCGTTTAGCCTGGTACCAACAGAGAGATGGAGAAACTCCTAAACTTCTCATCTATGATGCTACCACTCGAGCATCAGGGATTTCAGATCGTTTTACAGGCAGTGGATCAAACTCTGACTTCACTCTGACCATCAGTGGTATTCAGGCTGAAGATGCAGCAGTTTACTACTGTGTGAGTCAACATTATATCAACAGTAAGCATGTGTTCACACAGTGAAAAAGCGTCGTACAAAAACCTCCCTCAGTCAGACTGAACAGAAACTGAACTGACTGCTGCAGCTGGAAGCTACTGCAGAGACTGATACAGTTCACTGAACACACACGTTACATCAAATGGATTAAACAAGATGGACATTGTAGCTTGTAAGATAAATGAAAATATGTTGAAACATTTTAAGTCCTTCATCACAACTTCTCTTCAACCACTCTTACCCTGTTATGGTTTGATCCAATGTGTCTTAATGATAATGAACCCGTTTCCCGACCTGACTGGTAAGACGTGTATTGGTCATGACCGTTGACCTCAGCCTCATACTGGATCACATCTATCTCAAATATTTCCTCTTAATAGAAAATATGTGTAAAGACCAGTTCATTGAAGGTGGTCTGAGTTAAAGTAAATGATCAAACTGTTGAAATTTAACCAAAAGATTATTCATATAAGTCAAGGCAAAGGTCATTGAATCACATGAAAAAAAACATTTAAGTATTACATAGAAAATGATATTTAATATTTGCAGAGAAACCAACATCCAGTCTGGTTCCTCCACCAAAAATCCACCACAGTGATACAAACTCATTGAGATGCTGCACAAAAACCTCTCACTGTAGAGAGACACGACTCTCTGACATCAACTGAGTATCATTATATTTTCTATATTGTACTGTGAAGTGAATTTGATTTTCATTTCTGTAGAAATATATTGAAATAAATATTAAACATTGTAAAAGAACTTTCTTTCAGAGAAAAGAAGCTGAAACCATAAAAAACATTTTGTACAATGATGCAAATGATGCACTCAATCATTGTAGACTAATTGAACACATGAACTTGTTACAGCAGGTCATTATTGTACTAATATGTTTGAACACAGATGTTTGTTAAACATTTCTTTATGGTTCATACAAAAATATCAGCATTACTGGAAGCAATGAAAAAATACCACCTGAGAAATGTGATGATTCTGTTAGTCAGTCAGAGCATTTCCATAGAGAGCCACTTTGCATCAGCAGCACCATGCTCCAGTGCTCTGGGAGAGTTTATAGTCCTGACACTTGAACACTGGATGACTGACAGCTGTCCTTCATCACAACAGAAGACACAGAAATCCTCCTCATCAAAAACATGACTTTGATCTCCATCCTCATCTGGACTCTCCTCTGCTGCTGCTTCACAGGTAAAGTCCAGAGAATCAAACTCCTCTCCTCTATCAACATCTGTAACTCTGAAATGAAGCCATCAAAACCATCAAAACCATGACGCTGTTTTATGTTTTTGTCTCTGTATCCTCAGAGTCCAGAGGCCAGTATACAGTGACTCAGCCTGCAGCAGTGAAATCTGCTCTGGGAGGCTCCACAACCATCAACTGTAAGACCAGTCAGAATGTTTATAGTTCCAACCGTTTAGCCTGGTACCAACAGAGAGATGGAGAAACTCCTAAACTTCTCATTTACTATGCTACCAATCGAGCATCAGGGATTCCAGATCGTTTTACAGGCAGTGGATCAAACTCTGACTTCACTCTGACCATCAGTGGAGTTCAAGCTGAAGATGCAGCAGTTTACTACTGTCAGAGTGGACACTATCCCAACAGTCAGTGGGTTTTCACACAGTGAAAAAGCGTCGTACAAAAACCTCCCTCAGTCAGACTGAACAGAAACTGAACTGACTGCTGCAGCTGGAAGCTACTGCAGAGACTGATACAGTTCACTGAACACACACATTACACAATCTCACACACACACATTTCATTAAATGGATTAAACAACTTGCACATTGTAGCTTTTGAGATAAAAGAAAATATGTCAAAATGCAACATTATTGACATTGAGAGGATAATAATTGAAGAGTAGATCTCATCTGTTAGAGAACTTTGGGACCAACTCCTGCTTTAATAAAAACAGAGACACTGTTAAGTTTTACTGATTAAACTATCAGCAGTGAAAAGGATGACAAATTGAGACAACTTTTGAAGAAAGTCATAAGCTGACATCTAAAAATCAGACACAGTACCATCTTTTTAGATTTTTGGATCAACTGTGATCCGTGGCTCCACAGCCTTTCAGATAGAGCGAGTCCAAAAGTTTATAGTTCAAACTGTTCAGCTTGGTACCATCAGAGAGATTGAGAAACTCCTAAACTAGTAATTAGATGATCAGTGAGAATCAGAGATTCCAGGTCGTTTTACAGGTGGTATGTCATGAATTGCAGAGCAGATGGACCCAAATGCAGAGACTAAGCAAGCACAAGGAACTGAAGAATATATGTATTGATTAAGACAGGAACAGCAAACAGTGAGTACAAGTAGACAACTAAACCAAACAAATAATGGGAAGACACTGGGAGCAGAGCAGGGCTGATGAGACTGATATAGGGCAGGTGTGAAGGTGACAGCAGACTGGGGAAGAACACTGAGACAAGGGCAGGACTATCGAGGATGAATGCAGATTAGTGAATGAAAATACGTCAAAATATGGCATGTGGCTGTAGGTGGGCCTGGCCACTTGACACTCAGACACACACAAACAGAAGGCTTCTTTTTTTGCTGGATCATCCAGTCATTAGCAGTCAGTCAATACTGTTTCCTATGTGACTGTTCAACCAATTAAAATAGAACAAGTCTTGTTTCTTGAAATTCAAGCAGCCCCTCCTTGTCCACTCAGTGTACAGTCCGTGCACGGTGTACAAAGTCCTACTTTCTCACAGCAAGCTGCTTTTAATGTAGGTTAAATTAAAAGAAAACATGTTGAAACAAAGCAGTCACAAAAATATGTTTTGAGGAGCAGGAGGAAGAGAATTCAGTTCAAGTTCAGCCATCACTCTCAACACCTACGTTACTCCAACACCAGTTTCCCCTCAATAGGTGCCAAGTTGTAACAACACGTAAGCGGCCACTAATTCAACCCTTTCCCCATCAGCAGTAACAGCAAGCTTTACTGTTGAAAGACTATGTTGACCAAATGTCTCAGTTTGTCCGGGATTGTCCTAGTTTCGATCTTGGTGTCCAGAGTCCTGAAAAATATCTGTAAAACTCTAAAATGTCCCGGTTTTCAACATTCACTACCAAATTGTCCAGGTTTACAATACAATTAAAATAATATTTATAAAGTTGTGCTTGTTTTCACACCTCTGAATTCAACACTGATTTGTCAGTATGTGTGTCAATTAATTAATGTGTCATTGCCAAGGCTGTTCCTGGCCTAAGATGCATGCAGCTCTTTCTGACAGTATGCCAAAGGTTAACTGTCATGCCGAAGAGATAGTCTGTCTTTTCTAAAGAGCTCCAGTCTGTCGGATAAAAAGTGGCATGAAGGTATCAATGATGATATATAATATACAAACAGAAATCTTTGTTCCTGCTCTCCTTTGTAAGAGAGTAGACTGAACCATTGGACTATAATGAAATAATTTCAGTATTCAACACCAAGTCCCTCCGTCTCCTGCTGTTGTCATAAAAAGTAAGCCAAATTACAATTTTAGGCTGTAGTAGCCTTGAGCTTATTTGTTTATTGGGTAGTTTTTGTTGGGTGACCAACTGGATTTTATGCTGATTTTGCTACGTCTGCTATCTGTGTGAGTGTGTCTGTGCATGTGTGTGGTTTATGTGGCTGCCGTGTCAGACAATGATATGCTGTTTGTGTTCGTCTTGGTGTCTGTAACATTACCTCTGATGATGAATAAGGCTTGCATTAATAAACTGTGGTGCATTCAGACAAGCATGGTTGTAATGGCCTATTTTGGTTAACAAATGCATTTCAGAACCTGTTATGTATGATTGTTCATGAACGGGCTAGGCCCACCTGATTCTCTCTATACCCACTCACACTGTAATTTCTGCTTACACTACTGCCTCCATTGGTTTTTGATTTTGAATCAACCTGCAGTTTACATTAAGAAATACATTTTTACATTTTATTAGTTCTAGCATTTTCTCACAAACACTTGTTTATGAACAAAGAGCTGTCACATTAAGTTTTATGTGACAGTCAAAATCAGCTTGTTTGCAGATGATGTACTTTTATATATTACAATATCATCTCTTCTCTTTTCTCCATTTTATTACTAATTTAAGCTGTTAGGCCTTTTTCAAATGTAAAGAATGCTCCTAATATTAGTGTCTATATTTCACTGAACTTATATTGAGAAGTTAACTGAACTGTATTTCCTCACACAGGGTATGAATGAAAGACAGTCTGTATAAATGTAATCATGTGTTCTTATTCCTACCTATCAGACTATCTTCAGTCAAAAAGAACAATATCTCAGGAATCAATTTTCTTTCAGCCATGGCATCTATCACCTCACCTTAAGACTGCCTCTACTATACACATTGTGTTTTGTGTTTTAATGGGACAGAAATGCATTACACCCTGTCTTCACAAACGTTAAATGTTTCTTTGTAATTGGACATTACCTGTTTGCCAATATTTCATTTCACAACATTTAAAATACTGTAGAAGTAGTATAAAATAAAACAAAATCAAACATATGTTAATACTTTAAGTTGTCAGGTTTAATGGGCCTCAGGAGTCAAAAACAACAAAATCTTATTGAAAAATAGAGTTCTGGTTAACTTCTCAGTTCAAGTCAAAGCTTGATGCATCTTTTCACAACCCCGATCGTTTAAATAGTCAAAACTCTGACAGAAAATCCCATGACTCAGTCAGAGCATTTCCATAGAGAGCCACTTTGCATCAGCAGCACCATGCTCCAGTGCTCTGGGAGAGTTTATAGTCCTGACACTTGAACACTGGATGACTGACAGCTGTCCTTCATCACAACAGAAGACACAGAAATCCTCCTCATCAAAAATATGACTTTGATCTCCGTCCTCATCTGGACTCTCCTCTGCTGCTGCTTCACAGGTAAAGTCCAGAGAATCAAACTCCTCTCCTCTATCAACATCCGTCCCTCTGAAATGAAGCCCACAAAACCATCAAAACCATCAAAACCAGGACGCTGCTTTATGTTTTTGTTTCTGTACCCTCAGAGTCCAGAGGCCAGTATACAGTGACTCAGCCTGCAGCAGTGAAATCTGTTCTGGGAGGCGATGCACCCATAAGCTGTACAACCAGTCAAGATGTTTTTGTTTCGGGGGACAAAAAGCACCGTTTAGCCTGGTACCAACAGAGAGATGGAGAAACTCCTAAACTTCTCATTTATGATGCTGCCACTCGAGCATCAGGGATTCCAGATCGTTTTACAGGCAAAGGATCAAACTCTGACTTCACTCTGACCATCAGTGGAGTTCAGGCTGAAGATGCAGCAGTTTACTACTGTCAGAGTCTCCACATTCCCAGTCAGTTTGTGTTCACACAGTGAAAAAGCGTCGTACAAAAACCTCCCTCAGTCAGACTGAATAGAAACTGAACTGACTGCTGCAGCTGGAAGCTACTGCAGATACTGATACAGTTCACTGAACACACATGTTCTACACAAAACTTTCAGATTAATCCATTAGACAATTCACATATATATCAATTATGACAAATATGAATCTATGACAAATAGCAATCACAATATTTTTCATTACTCGTCTCACAGTGACAACTTTGTACTGATGACCTGATGGAAACTGAAGAAAAAATATGTAGTTATGTATAAGTAAATGAAAGAGGCATTTGTTAATTTATTAAAGCATATTAAATGTGACATGAGGTTATGCATTGCAAACATCAGATTCCTTAAAGCTTGAAATAATCTTCTGTATCAATGTGTCTCCACAGCTTAGCAGGTGATTGACAGTTCTGTGTAGACTCTACCTGTTACCTGTTCTAGCTGTGTTTAATTTCTCTCATCTTCACTTTTTAATACACAATCTGTCTATAAGCTTCCTATCGCTGCTCTTCCATACTGATGATATAATACAAACAATACAGTACAAAGCAGATACAAGATGAAATGTCCCTGTTGGAGTCAGTCAGAGCATTTCCATAGAGAGCCACTTTGCATCAGCAGCACCATGCTCCAGTGCTCTGGGAGAGTTTATAGTCCTGACACTTGAACACTGGATGACTGACAGCTGTCCTTCATCACAACAGAAGACACAGAAATCCTCCTCATCAAAAACATGACTTTGATCTCCGTCCTCATCTGGACTCTCCTCTGCTGCTGCTTCACAGGTAAAGTCCAGAGAATCAAACTCCTCTCCTCTATCAACATCCGTCGCTCTGAAATGAAGCCATCAAAACCATCAAAACCATGACGCTGCTTTATGTTTTTGTCTCTATATCCTCAGAGTCCCGAGGCCAGATCACAGTGACTCAGGATGCAGCAGTGAAATCTGCTCTGGGAGGCTCCACAACCATCAACTGTAAGACCAGTCAGAATGTTTATGTTTATAGCAACAAGCACTGTTTAGCCTGGTACCAACAGAGAGATGGAGAAACTCCTAAACTTCTCATTTACTGGGCTACCACTCGAGCATCAGGGATTCCAGATCGTTTTACAGGCAGAGGATCAAACTCTGACTTCACTCTGACCATCAGTGGAGTTCAGGCTGAAGATGCAGCAGTTTACTACTGTCAGAGTTTCCACTATCCCAACAGTCAGTATGTGTTCACACAGTGAAAAAGCGTCGTACAAAAACCTCCCTCAGTCAGACTGAACAGAAACTGAACTGACTGCTGCAGCTGGAAGCTACTGCAGAGACTGATACACTTCACTGAACACACACATTACACATTGTCACACACATACATACAATTTTCACATTAAACCATTAGACAATTCACACATATATATGTGATAATGGAAATAAATCTATTACAGATATTAATAACAGTATTTTTCATGATTGGTCTCACAGTAGTATAAGCACAGTGAAAAGTTTGTACTGATGACCAGATCAAAAAACGAATGAAACAAAATGTAGCTACATTTAATTAAATGAAAAAAAGAGGTAAAACAGATATTTGTTCTTTCATTTAATCATATAAAATATGATATGAAGTTATTTATTATGAACATCAGATTCCTTAAACCTTGAAATAATCTTCTGTATCAATGTGTCTCCACAGCTCAGCAGGTGATTGACAGTTCTGTGTAGACTCTACCTGTTACCTGTTCTAGCTGTGTTTACTTTCTCTCATATTCACTTTGTTATACAGAGCAGTAACAACGCTGCAGAAGAGAAAGTTTGGACTGGCAGTAGTGGATCTGTTAGATGAGGATAATATCATTTTTGCATCATTAATGAAAAAGAAACAGATCCAGTGGAAGAGCAGATATTCAGTGAGACCACTGAACATGTGGAAGCAGCTGCAGACTGATCAAAGCTCTTGTGATGTCTACAGTTTGTGAATCACGGCTACATGAAGATCATTGTTTGAAAAGTTGAACATATGTTATATTATGATCCTCTGTGCTCCAACAGATGAACCACAAACATGTGATGGTGTAAATACAGACACAGATGTGAGCATTACACCAGTCAGTCCCACAATCACCCTACAAACTTCTTCCTCTGCTCCTCCATCCTGATGCTGAGATACAGATACAATATAGTACAGAGCAGGACACATGTGAAGGACTCCATGTGAAAGAGACTCAATGTTTCTGTTAAAACGGCCTCCTGTCACTTTAACATGCTTTAAAAAAACATCATTTAAGTGTAAAATGGTGACAAAAAAGGATAAAATCCATATGAATATATCCTGGAACAAACTCAGTGTCTGTAGATTCATTCAACACATCAGCATATGACAGCAGTTGTTCTTCTATTAATATGTCAGCATAATTGCAAATAATACAAACGGCAATTGAAAAAAAATGTGACGATTCTGTTAGTCAGTCAGAGCATTTCCATAGAGAGCCACTTTGCATCAGCAGCACCATGCTCCAGTGCTCTGGGAGAGTTTATAGTCCTGACACTTGAACACTGGATGACTGACAGCTGTCCTTCATCACAACAGAAGACACAGAAATCCTCCTCATCAAAAACATGACTTTGATCTCCGTCCTCATCTGGACTCTCCTCTGCTGCTGCTTCACAGGTAAAGTCCAGAGAATCAAACTCCTCTCCTCTATCAACATCCGTCGCTCTGAAATGAAGCCATCAAAACCATCAAAACCTTCAAAACCATGACGCTGCTTTATGTTTTTGTCTCTGTATCCTCAGAGTCCAGAGGCCAGATAACAGTGACTCAGGATGCAGCAGTGAAATCTGCTCTGGGAGGCTCCACAACCATCAACTGTAAGACCAGTCAGAATGTTTATGTTTATAGCAACAAGCACTGTTTAGCCTGGTACCAACAGAGAGATGGAGAAACTCCTAAACTTCTCATTTACTGGGCTACCACTCGAGCATCAGGGATTCCAGATCGTTTTACAGGCAGAGGATCAAACTCTGACTTCACTCTGACCATCAGTGGAGTTCAGGCTGAAGATGCAGCAGTTTACTACTGTCAGAGTGAACACTATCCCAACAGTCAGTGGGTGTTCACACAGTGAAAAAGCGTCGTACAAAAACCTCCCTCAGTCAGACTGAACAGAAACTGAACTGACTGCTGCAGCTGGAAGCTACTGCAGAGACTGATACAGTTCACTAAACACACACATTTTACACAATCTCACACACACATTTTATTAAATGGATTAAACATTTTGCACATTGCTGATTTTGGCATAAATGACAATATGTGAAAACCTTTCATGGGAGACAATTTCTGGACAACTTGATTGTCTTGGTGGATATCAGTAAAGTTTTCCATCACAGCTTCTTACCATCATTACCATGCTATAGCGTGAGCCGATGATTTTAAATTATAATGAACCAATTTCACGACCAATGACAAAAGAGAATGGCCCAGGGACTATTGGTAAGAAATGTCTTGGTCATGACCTTTGACCTAAGCTTCCTACTGGATCACATCTATCTCAATTATATCCTGTTAAAAGAAAACAGACTGATACAGTTCACTGAGGACACATATTGTACAAGTCTATGTAGATCAGTCACTATCATGATACATGTCAATATATATCGATGCCAATTTAATTATAAATGTACAATTAACATGGATGAATTATTTCTCCACTAGTCTTTAATCTTGTCTTGAAACATTGGTTGTTTCTATTAGAAAATGCAGCAGTCCCCCAGGAATCTTTCTACTGCCATCATCATAAAATCAGCTTGTATACAGATGACACTCTATTATACATCACTAAATCCTAAAACTTTCTTTATTTCAGTTATGAATGGAGGCAGAATGTAGCACAGGTTTTCTGGATATATTCAATCACATTTTAAGTAAATGTTCTATATTGTTTAAAAACCATATTTCCTCTATGTCTGTTACTCACAGCGTTTCTCATTAACTCCTCATTTTCTTCCATTAGGAAATGATTCAGCACTTCAAACATCTGTTCAGAGTCCCACCATCATAGAAGACGTTAGTTTGTGGATGACATCCTGTGAGACAATACAATGCCCTTATTTCTCGTTACTCTCAAGTCCATTTTAATTGTAATAAGTGTATTATATAAGTAGATTTATTTAGCAAAAATAAAAGTAACAACAAGATTAGAGTCACCCAGTTCTGACATTTAAGCACAGAATTAAATTGCTGAGGATTAAAACACAATAAGGATAAAAGTGTATTTCTACTGCGATCTTAATTGTAGTCCTTCAACAAATTTTACTTAACTCACATAAGCCTCTGAATTACGCATTTAAAGTCAATTATAATTAGTCCTCTTTGAAATGAAAAACATACTGAAAAGATTGAATAATTTCTATTTACATCTTCATGGCTTAGTATCTAGCAATTACAATTGATGTACTTTTCAATATACTTCATTTATATGGTTTAATGCTTTCATCTGAGCCCAGAAATGTTTGTACAATGTACTGTGAACATTTTTATGAAAGAGAGAACAGTAACTCTGCAACTTCTAAACACATTTTATGAACGTAAACTTAGCTTTAACTTTTCTTTTCATTTTGTCCCCTTTCACAAATCATCGTATATGAAATATTGTGCAAATACAAGTTGAAAAGTCCCTGTTGGAGTCAGTCAGAGCATTTCCATAGAGAGCCACTTTGCATCAGCAGCACCATGCTCCAGTGCTCTGGGAGAGTTTATAGTCCTGACACTTGAACACTGGATGACTGACAGCTGTGCTTCATCACAACAGAAGACACAGAAATCCTCCTCATCAAAAACATGACTTTGATCTCCGTCCTCATCTGGACTCTCCTCTGCTGCTGCTTCACAGGTAGAGTCCAGAGAATCAAACTCCTCTCCTCTATCAACATCCGTCCCTCTGAAATGAAGCCATCAAAACCATCAAAACCATGACGCTGCTTTATGTTTTTGTCTCTGTATCCTCAGAGTCCAGAGGCCAGATCACAGTGACTCAGGAGCCTGCAGCAGTGACATCTGCTCTGGGAGGCTCCACAACCATCAACTGTAAGACCAGTCAGAGTGTTTATAATAGGGACCGTCTAGCCTGGTACCAACAGAGAGATGGAGAAACTCCTAAACTTCTCATTTACTTTGCTACCACTCGAGCATCAGGGATTCCAGATCGTTTTACAGGCAGAGGATCAAACTCTGACTTCACTCTGACCATCAGTGGAATTCAGGCTGAAGATGCAGCAGTTTACTACTGTAAGAGTTTCCACTATATCAACAGTCAGGATGTGTCCACACAGTAAAAAAGTGTCGTACAAAAACCTCCCTCAGTCAGACTGAACAGAAACTGAACTGACTGCTGCAGCTGGAAGCTACTGCAGAGACTGATACAGTTCACTGAACACACACATGTTACACAATCTCACAGACACGAGTCAAAAAAATGCTCTGCTTCCATACCTTCTGTGCCTCTAATAATACATTTAATTGTATATATTTATCACAATACAAATTTAATTGCATTTATTTGACAAACATGGATGTAATGGATCTCCCCTTTGTCAGTTTTTCATTGAATCTCTCATTGCCTCCATTAGAAAAAACAAATTGTTTACATTACTTTTTTTATTATCGCACCATCATAAAATCAGCTGGTATGCCAATGACATGGTTTTATACATTACTATTTGTCTGTCACCCCTCTCTCTAATTTGTTTAGTGTCTCTGAAATGTTTTAATTAGATTTCTAATTAAATAAAAGCAAAAGTAAAAACAACCTTTATTCAGCTATGCAACACACAGTTATCCAGTTAACCAGATGTTTTCTTAAATGCATTCAAATCAGTGATTGTACATGCTGGACTGGATAGTTCAAATAAAATCAACATTGGTTAGACTTTACAAATCATATTGTTAAATAAGAACTGCTTGGCAGAAACCAAACTTTTTTTTCTGACACTTCCTTTAACCCTCCTTTATGTCAGTGATCATTTAAATTATCAACAGTTCAGAGGGAGAAACGGCATGATATGTTGAGGACAGCTACAGTTCACTGACTGTGTGTGTTTGCATATCTGTCCTGCCTCTCTGCTCCCAGCCGTTAAGAGGTCAGTGTTGATCAGTGGCTGTCCAGACCTTTCAGAGCCACTGACACGCCACCAGCACAATGATGATGTCACTGACTCTACTGCCGACCATCTTGGGGCTCCTTGTTCAAGGTGAGACTCTCTTGTGAAAACTTTGCTTCAGGATGCAACCAGGTGAAGCACAATGATGTTCTGCTGTGATGGAGAAAGACTGAAACAAGCAGCATTTACCTTCTTCCATCTATTCTCCATGTTAAAGAAATGATACTCTTCTGTTTTCATGTTGATCATCTTTGTCCAAACTGTATTTGTCTCAATAACTTTTCTCCTCTTTCTCGTGTTTTCCAGGTTCCTCAGCAGAAATCACCCTGACTCAGTCTCCTGGATCTCAGTCTGTTGTTCCAGGACAGACTGTCTCCATCAGATGTAAAGCCAGTTCAAGTGTTACCAATGATCTGCAGTGGTATCTTCAGAAAACCGGAGAAGCTCCTAAACTCCTGATTTATAATGCTCAATCCCTTCAGTCAGGAGTATCTGATCGTTTTAGTGGGAGTCAGTCTGGAACCGAATTCACTTTGACCATCAGTAGAGTTCAGACTGAAGATTCAGGAGTTTATTATTGTCAGCAGGATTACAGCTGGTCCCCACTCACACAGTGATACAACGTCGTACAAAAACCTCCCTCAGCTGAAGAGGAACTGATCTGGCTCAACAGCTGCACAGAAACTAACACAGAGGGTTTGTCTTAAAAGTCATTCTTATTGTGCCACAACAATGGTATTTTCACCACATCTAGCATGTGTTTAAATTAGTGTTTAAATAGTAGAACTATTATTATTTATCATCATTGTAATTATTTTATGGTCATATTTTTGATACAGGGTTTCACAGAGGATCAGTGTCTGCTCCTGAGTCTAATTTTCTTCATGTCACGTCACTGTTTGAACATCTAGTTTTGACATAAAAGCCGTGATCAGAAGTGATTTAAAAGCACTGAGGATCTGTTTCAGAGAAATCACAAATACACCCATAAATACGCCCTCTAACCCACAGAGGTATATAATAAACATTTCCATATCTCATGATTATGTTCATTGGAGAGGGTCAGACTTTCCCTCAATCGTAATAATGCCGCTTTTATTAATTGATTTAATTAAATTATAGCTTTGGTTATAAATCTATATTCTGTATTTCCTCAAACAGTAGCCAGGGCCTTTATTTACCTTGACTGCAGAGAGTACAAGACCTTTATTACAAGCAGTCTTATATTTAGAAATAGGCCTTTATTTCTAATTCCCTCTGTTTGATAAGTATATTTGCTCATATTTTAGTACAAAGCCTCCTTGTTTTCTGAATTTTTGTCACTGCATTAAGCTGTAAATAGAAACCCAACACTTCCTGTATCCAGTTTTTCCAGTACTTGACCACTGTATGGCCGTTGTTCTCAAAGAGACCACAGATCCCTATTAGATGAGATTTTGTCCCAATGTCCCCATCTGATAAAGATTTTTGCTTTTAAATGTTTTATTACAGAAAGTGTATGAAACCCATGACCAAAATATTCATAAATTATATCACTGTGTTACTTATGGATGGAACTGCAGTGAAAATAAATAATTCCCCTTTTTGCTGGGAAACCCCTCAAAATAGAGCTGGATAATATATCAATATTATATTGATAATTAATCGATTAGACGTTGGATATTGTAACATCATGATAGGGCATAAGTGTTGTCTTCTCCTGGTTTTAAAGGCTGCATTACAGTAAAGTGATCTAAGTTTTACCACATTACTGATTATATCAAAATCTCATTGTGTAAATAGTTCATGAAAGCATCAATAGTCATCCCCACAATATTGTTGCAATATCAAATATCAAGGATCCCTGAGAGTCCCTGGATCCCACTTTGAGAACCACCACCATATAGTACTTCAAATGTAGCTACTGCCATCTTGTGGCATGTGTACGTTACTACAAACTACAGTTGGCTGAGACGTTTACACACATGCATCCAGAGTGACTGAAATAGGACAATAATGCTTTAGATGAATAATCCAGAACAATAAGATGTTATGATTGTATTATTGAATTTATTCAATTGGTGGAAATGTTCATTATGTTTAACGTGCGTACACATCATGTAACAGACATCAAGGGGTTGCTTTTTCCGGGCCTGTTTTGGGGGCCTGCCTTTAGTTGTTTGTGTCGACCAGGCCTGCAGGAATTATGGGAGAGCTGTCTTTTAATGACTGCTGCCTTTTATTTGAGGAAATACAGTATGTGTTATTATTTGGAGTATATGAATTCTTAATCATTTACAGGTTAATTGAATCCATTGAGTATGTGCATTATGGTTTGTAAATACACAAATATTAGATTTTCAAAATTTTACTATTTATTATTTTTTGTACAACAAATTAAGTCATTTAAAAAAGCCTGATGTGAAACCTGCGATAAGTAATGCTCTTATTGTGGATAAACACATAATGGGCATTTTTATTTAACACAATTAGCAAAACCAACAGAATTCAACAGAGCTCCTCTTTTTCAGGAGCGACTGCCTCTGCAACCTCCATGTGTGCGCTGTCCTCTGGTATGGGGATCATGGGACGACTGCCTGAAGGTTGGCTAGAAAGGTTCATGGTTGCAACACTTCTGGATAGCTGAGGAATAAGAATGTTTTAGTCTGGCACGAGGGGGATGAGTTGTGGTCCGAGGCCTCTGTCGTTTGCACTACCCTCCTAATCATAGACCACAGAAAGGAATGAGTACAGCTCTCCATCTGACGGAGGCTCTTCTCAAAGCTCAAAGCTTGTTGAACAAGCCAGCTTGAACATCCAAGAAGTCCTGCATATCCAACCTCGTCTGACCCCGTGGTGGTATGTAAGGGGTAAGAGGTATGTTGGACTTATTATGTGTACCTTCAGAATGACTAGTTAATTATCTAAATATCAAAATAAAGTTTTCAACCTACCAAATGTGAGTGAAGTGCTATGTGTTTAATAAAGTATACGGTACATTTCTAAGAGTAACACCTCTGCCTCACAGTTTTTTAATTAGTGTTGTGTTGTCGAGGAAAGAGGAGCGAACCAGGAAAAATGCAGACACAGGACAGACACAGACAATTCCACCTTCATAGAACATGACATGCCTTTTATATCAAAACCAGGCTATATGTGTGTATTGCATTGATATCTCATGTCAGCTAAGTTTCCTGTTTTTGGCACACTCCAATTCTAAGGAAAGGCGGGACATCACCCAATATTTCACTCTTTTGGATCTTGACCAGTGTAGATAGGCACTTCTGCATCTTGTGTGTGTATGTGTGTATATGTTTAGATAAGATAAGAAGGGAAGATGACGCATTTCTGCACCTGATATGTCCCGAACCTCGTTCCCACTTCAACCATGACCACCACACACTGGTCTAACTTCTGCAGTTGCTCCACATAGCAATGAAATTTGCACAAAGATGTCTTAACTTTCAAAGTCGTAATTTCAGTATTGTAACTGAACATATATATGTACATATGCTGTTTATTGTGGTATCTAGTATTTTGCTATAGTTTGAGCAGAAAAAAAAAAGCAAAACCAATGAATACAGTTTGACTGACTTATGGAGTCTGCTGATGCTTCATGCTTATATCAATCATACGTACTACTGCAGCACCTTCATTTAACCCTCAAATGACCCAAGATCACATAATTTTAAAAAGGCGGTTGTCATATTTGTTTGTATTTGTTTTGATTCACATGTTTGATTTACATTTTTAAGGGATTTTAGATATATATCTTTATCCTTTCTGTTGTTGTTGCACTGCTGTGGGCTGGGAGGAATAGCATTTTGTTTTTTTGTGTGACAATAAAATAAATTTTGAAATCTTAAATATGAATTGTTTGTTTTTGATGATCTCTGAAGGAATATTACATATATCTTATTACAAAAATTAGATATTTACTATGTAAAAGTGAAGCCTGTGTTGAAAGACTCAGTGCAGGCTGAAGTGGAGGAACTGAAAAAAGGACAGGGAATAATTTTGAGATTTTGGATTCAAGTGAATGTAAACAGTTACACAGTTTGACTAAAATGCACATCAGAAGATCATCTGGATTACACTGTTGCTGGTGTTTCAATTCAGTTGTATAAACTATTTTAAGGGCGACATCTACTGTTCAAAAAGTGTCATTGCAAATGTTTAGGGATGCACTGATGAAAGCAGCAGGACAGCAGTGTAGGATATTCACTTTCTGGTCAACCACACTGACAGTGGTGGCAGTGTTGATTACATTTTTGCTCATCCTCCTCCTCTTCAGCTTTTCTCTTCAGCCTCCCCTGAGCCTAAGAAAACTTATAACTTTTTGCTAGAACCTTATAATCAACTGTTTATCAGCTTTTAATTTTTATATGTATTTTATCAAAGTGTATTACATGACTCATGTTCCATTAGGTTATCTATTCTTTTTGGTTCATTTTCTTAATATTATTTATAACCACTACTACAAGTGCAGTACTTACAGATGACAGTGAGGTTGAGGGGGGCGCTCTTCTTCACCTCCAGCTGGTTGGAGGCTGTGCAATAAATGGGACCAGAAACATGTGATATCTTAATACTACTGAGCATACTGGATGTAGCATCCTGCAGAAAACAAATTAATAGAATGACGACTTGAGATCAAATAAAAATAGTCATAATTACTTTAATGGTTTGGTTCAGTTAAATCCTTTTGTACATGAAAAATAACCAATTTCACCTCTTTTGTAGTGAGTCATTTGTCATCTGTCACGATGGGTATGGTGTCGTTGTCCCTGTAGAATCTGAGGAGTGAGACCTCGGCAGAGCAGGTGAGAACCACAGTGCTGTTCTGCTCTTCCATCTCAGACACTGATAGTTACATTTGACACTGACTCTGCAGGAAGAAAAAAGGTCATTTGAAGAGTGACGGGTGTCTGAATGGAACAGTGCATGTATAGCTGGCTATGTTACACCAGGAGGTGTGTTAAGGGGCAGGAGGCAGCTCTGGGCTTTAGTAGCAATCTCTATGGTGAATATGAAGTAACAAAATATCAGCTGGTGGTGTGTGCATGTCTACTTGGCTCTCAATACAATACAACACAATGAATTTCAATTTCATAGACATAGCAGCATTAATCAATAAAATCAAAAACAAAACCTAAAAACTATGACTATGAATAGTAGTATGACATCATAATATTGATACTATCATATAAATAAATAATCAATTATAATTAAATAAACACATAGTAACCAAGACACCTGTATCCACCTGTATTTCATTACTGTAACAATTATAAACATAGAAAATCACAATATTGATCCACATTGATTACCTTAAAACTTCGTAACATGCAGGGCTGTATTGTTACCATAGCAACCACACGACAAAACTTCAGTTAACAGTTAGAAAGTAATACAAAAACAGAACAAAAACACATCTCTGTACCTGGTGAAATATAGACAAAGTAACAAAATATCAGCTGGTGTGTGTGTGTGTGTGTGAGAGAGAGAGAGAGAGAGAGAGAGAGACACGCTAAGCATATACACACATATACACAAACCTCACATGATACACAGGTAGGAGATGCAGACCCAACGGAACAAAAACAATAAACAGGAATGATTTGTTGAAATTCATAACTATGTTTAATCGCTTAGACATGACACAATCAATTCCACAATTAGAGGCTCCACTTCTGCTTTTTTTACTTTTTTTTTTACATTTCACGACTCTCAAGAGGCAGTGCCAATTGTCATTGTCCTGACTAATGTTGTTGCATCAGTGAATCCACTGAAATATTTTCCCAGGCTCAGAATTGCAGCGGTTGGTGAACAGTGAAAATAGTGACAGGGACAAACACGCCCTCGTGAGAACTGGCGCAGCTGTTTGCATGTAATAACAAGATGAGGCATGCCTCATTCAGCCTCACTCAGACTGAAGAGAACAACATCAGAAAATAAAACCCTTTACACTTGATCTCCTGTCCCTAAATGATCACAATATAACAAACTGTACATGTTGGTTGCAGAGGATACTTCCTAAGTGTCTGTGTCTGATTGACAGAAGCTGGAGGGGTGTGTCGGTGTCTGTGTCTGATCGACAGAAGCTGGAGGGGCGTGTCGGTGTCTGTGTCTGATTGACAGAAGCTGGAGGGGGGCGTGTTGGTGCCTGCATCTGATTGACAGAAGCTGGAGGGGCGTGTCGGTGTCTGTGTTTGATTGAGGAGACAAAGTAAACAAACACGTGCTGTAGCCACAAGTCATGGACAGACTGTGTTGTTAGCAGCTGTATTGAATGACCAATGTCCAGCATCTTTATTTGTCCTGTTAATGAATAGATAGATAGATAGATAGATAGATAGATAGATAGATAGATAGATAGATAGATAGATAGATAGATAGATAGATAGATAGATACTTTATTAATCCCCGAAGGGAAATCCAAAATATTTGAATATTGGAATAAATCCAATATTCAAATACAGTGAAAACCACTTACAGTGATCACATCTGTCAAACTGATTAATATAAGCGGATGATTATTTTAACCATTTTTTTTCCCTTTTCTTTATTTCTATCATCTAATAACATTAGTATATGTACTACATGAATATAAAGTAATGAAATGGACAGCTTTGCTATTTACTGAATTCTACTGACTATCTAAAAATAAAGGACAGCTGTTTCAAAGGCGTACTGTTTCACTGCTGTATCTAGCTGACTCGGTTTTTGGCAGTTTGTCCGCGGCTTCAAGGAGTCTACGTTTTTCATTGGAAGGCTTTCTTCTTCCAGTCAGCCTCAGGACTAGCTGGAAGCAGACAGGCTGCAGATGGAGGGACCAAAGAGAGAAAGCTGCGCCAGAATAAACTTTTGGAGAAATGCAACCTGTCAGACCCTGACAAGAGGAAAGATGAAAACATTACTAGGAAGAGGGGGAAGTGTTTCTCTTCGTTTGTTAATGTCAAAAGTAAACTCTCAGGCTTTGCTGACAGTTTACCACTCTAAAACAAACAAACAAAAAAAAAAAAACAGGAGAAAGAAGGAGAGAACGACACCCAGCAAATCAACACAACCCTGCAGAGCTGCTGGTAATGGTGCTGATACAGGTAAGTACATAATTTACCTGTGTCATGGGAGTAAGGTAAAACTAATTAAGTAATTAACTTAAAAACAAATAGTAATTTAAAATATTATCCATGTGTTTTCAAGTGTGAAAAGACTCAGAATGAAGACTGTAAGCAGACTATTGATTACTATAAGCATTTTTTTTAAAACAGTATTTGTAAAGGAATGATTCTGTCCTGAGCTTTTTTTATACATATAAGCAGTTTTCCACTGTATTCATTAAAAAAGAAGGTTATCAAAAGTACAGATTTAAAAAATAAAGATACAGTTCGTGAGAAAAGTCTATCACTCTTTTATTCCCGGAAGGATGAGTGGAAGCAGGTTTTAGGGGCCTTACCGTAAGTTCTGTCACAATATGCGTCAGAGTTACTACGCAAAGTGTCCGTCACAAGACCGGAAACAAATGGCCTTCCTTTCAAAATAATAGAACTAGCGTGTCAAACCAGAAGCTAGTTTATTATGAAAGGTGCTAAGTTCAGTTTATTATTATCATTTTATATCATAGGCAAATATGCACTTTGACAATAAGTGTTTAAAAGAATAGTTATTTTCATGTAGTTTTATATGAAAAGTTATTTCTTTCTGGAAATCACTGTATTTTGTTTGTATGTAAATGTGTGTAGTTGTCATTGGCTCATGTTAATAAAGGTGGGAAACAACCTTTATTGGCATGTCTAATGCGCATATTTATCTCCTTTATAACTCCTTTTATTGAACACACTTCACTCCTCGGGTATTGTGTTTTAAATAATGTTTGTATGTTTTTTCAATTTATGTTTTTTTTTTTTGTTTTGTTTTATTTTATATTGTTTTGTTTTGTTTTTAACCTGTATGTCAAAAACAAAAGGCGTTAGATATTGATATAATATATTTTGGAGTGTTGAAACATGTAGAAACAGGATGAATGTGAATAAATTAGGTCAACATAATTTTTTTTTAAATTATTTTATTTATTTATTTATTTATTTATTTTTTACATAAAAGCGTTTCTGCAGCAGAGTTTGGCCATTTATAATTTTTAAAAAAGATATTTTTGTCAGTTTGTCAGTTAATTCTTTATCATTTTTTTACACTGTCCCTGCCCTATGTTACAATTCTACATGTTATGTGTTTGCAGAGTTGTTCTTATGAGTCACCTCTGCTGAACTGTTCAATAAAACAAGAGGTAAAAAAAAAAAAAAGAGAGAAGAAGAAGAAGAAGAAGCCATCCATAAAGGTAAACTGCACAAAGCCTAAAGCTTTTTGGGAAGATCAAGGTCCATGCATCTATCCATTTGTAAGTTACTGTATGTTGTGCAGGAGACAGGAAAACACAAAGAGACTGACGCCAAGATATAATCTATATGCTGATTGATTGTAAGCACTTATTTTGAATCCCATGACTGTGACTCATTGACGCAAACAAACTCCAGACTCCAGTGCGGGGGTGTAAATGGGGCGGGAGGGAATTTGGGGGGACCAGCTACTCTTTATAAGCAGTTGAAACCGGGACGTTTGGAGGCAACCTTCACTCTTCGCTGAAACTTTTAACTTCGACCTGCCTCTCTTCTTCCACCTCTGACATGTCGACCACCGGTGACGGCTCCGTAGTCTGTGACGGGATGTACTCCAAACTGATAGACGACGAGGCTGGCTCGTATGCCAACGTCAACCACCGCAGCGCAGATGTGGGACTCGGAGGTAAGGACTTGTTGAATGAAGCTGCTGTGTTTTCGAGGAGGATTTAAAAGCACTTGTTTGTTTTATCCCAGTCTCAGTATGATATTTGAGTCTTTTTGTTTGCTTGTTTGTTTGTCACTTTTATAGCCTACTGTAGTTCATGCTCGCTGTGTTATGCATTAAAGTCAAGGTACGTTTATTTGCATAGCACGTTTCACAACAAGGGAATAGAAAATGCTTTACATAGAGCGTAAAAGGCATTAAAAAGAACATAAAAGCAAGACAAGCAAGACACATTCAAAAGCTCTAAAACCTCCTGTTTTCAGCCTGTTTGAATGTAGAGCCCTCTCTGGTTGTGTTAATATCACCCTGTAGTATATCACAGAATGAACATTAAAGATGCAACCAATAATTATTTATAATTTCTGATTAATCGTTTAGTGTCAAAATGTTGATACGCTGAAAAATGCACAGTTTTATAAACTTTAAAGGGGCATATTCAAGTTTTATCTGATCAACAGTTTAATTGATTAAGAATGACATTTAATAGTTTAATTTACATAATATAAAAAAGCTGCAAATCATCACATCCTAGAAGCTGGAAGTAATTACACTGTAACAAATTTCCCTGTAAAATTACAGTAAACTACTTGCAGCTGTAGTTGTCAGCATTTTACCATGTTTTTACAGTGTCACTAACGTAATTTACTTTAACAATTAAGTGGTTTCCCGCTGTATAATGTGAAGTTTACAGTTTGATATTGTAGCTAGACCTGCAGTAATATTCTATATTTTTAAAGTGTTGCTATTGTAATCTACATGAACAGTTTCTTACTGTAAATGTTACAGTAAACAACTTCTTATTCGTATTAATAAAAAGAACTATAAATTGCAGACATATACTCTAAATAACAATATGTCTTCAATCTTAATGAGGTCAGCTCAGTTTTACATTTAAAAACACATAAACCATAAACACAATTCCAGACATTGGATTCGAGCTGGTTTCTAACTGTGTTCTCTGCTGACTTGCAACTTGCTGCCAAAACACTTGATAACTGTCCACGGACTCCTCCTTCCCCTCCCAACTGGAAAGATTAGCTGATACAGATCGCATGTGTACTACGTCTCTTTAGAAATGTTGAGATGATACGTTTTGTTGAAATGTTGACATAATAGGTTTTGTTGACATTTTGATATGATTTGTATTGTTGAAATGTTAATATGCTACATATTTCACATGTTGAAATGCAGATATTCTGGTTTCTGCAGTTTGCGGAAACATACAATGCCAAATATTTTAGTTTGGTGAGTGAGAAAAAGAGAATTGAAACAATTACATTGGAGAATGATGAGAGTGATGATGAAGATTCACTGTGAGCTGTCCTGTCTTCTTGGTCTCTTACTCTGCACATCTGGAGTCTGTTCCTCAATGTTACATAATGATGTACTTGAAAACGACACGTAACACATCACCCATTTATGTCGCAGGTCGGCAACAAACTGCAGTCTATTTGCAGCAACCTAGCTACAGCTTAGAAACACATTTGGGTTGATAAAGCAAGAACAATAAAGCAAGAATAAAACAAAAAAAGGCTTAAAAATTAGGTTTTGTCTACAAAATGTCTGAAAAAAAAACAACCATCAGCATTTCCGACATGGTGACATCTTCAAATTGTTAGTTTTGCTTGAGAAATCCAACACTCAAAGATATTCTTTGATGTGAACATTGATGTGAAAGAGAAAAAAGAAGCAGCTCCTCACATTTGAGAAGCTGAAGCCTTTATACTTTGATAGATTGTGCTTATTTCCAACACAAACACAGAGAGGAACTTTCAAACTGAAAGATTTAAAGCTGCGGTAAAACCTTATAGTACAGTAGAAACAATAATCGCATAAACCAATGGCATGTACCCTATAAGATATAAGCCTTTAATCAAATGTAAATGTTGTTGTGTGACATCTTTTGAGTGTCAGCTTACAGTAAAATATGGAAGTGGGAAACAGTTTCAAGAGGAATATAGAAATTTTATTGTATTCAATATAGCTGACAATAGTAACACAAGTGACTTGTAATGCTACTAATGTCTATAGGCTGCAAGAACCCCCAGAACAGAAAACAATGAAATATATATATATTAAGGATGTTTAATAGGACTTTTGTCTTTTGTCTCTCCAGCACCACAACTTACAGTGACTCCACACAAACTCTCCTCGTTAAATCTTGTCATCTCAGATTTATTGTATGGTTATATTAAAATTGCACTATTGTCAGGAATTTAAAAACACAGAACCAAACAAAATGCTTTCACATATCTCTGAAAATGAGCAGAGGTAATACATACACGAAAGAGCAAATGTAAATAAGAAGAAGAAATTCCTGAATCTTTATGGGAATAAATCTTCCCACCTGTTATTCGCTGCTTCACCTCCAAACAAGTCAAAGTTGTTTTACTCGCTGCATTATGCTTTATTCGATAATTGTATATGATGATTACAGCCTGGAGGGATTTGAGAGTTCCCATGTCTCAGAAACTGCTCTGACGTGTTTGGCTTTCACAAGTCTGAACAGAGCAGTGGTGATGCACTTGTTATTAAATGTCTTAAATGTGACTTTTAAAAAATATATCATCAGCAGTTTCAGTTCCTTTAATGCAACAATGCATGACGTCAGTGAATATTAGTCAGACTTTTCAGCTGAATTAGCAGCACTGTCGCCTTTTTATTCAATGTTTGCATATAATCTTAATTAAGAATCCTCCCTTCTCACCTGCTCCAGCCTCTCCAGTCAAACTGACCCCCAGTCCGAGATCCCCGGGGCCCTACCGCCTCGCTACCATCTGCCTGGCTACGCTGTGTGCCGTCCTGGTGATCTCCATCATAGCCGTCACCGCACACTGTGAGTACACAACTGTCAGACACTCAGTTCTTTCATTCTTTGCTCAGTGACACATAGACTTACAACTACATAAAAGAAAACTTGCAGAGTTATATTAGACCAGAACAAACACAAGGTGGCACACGCCATGGACGCGATGTGATTCGCTTTACTGCTGACTGTAGACAGTTGGTGGCAATAATGTGCTGCAAAAGGTAGCGATTAAAGACAAGAACACTGCGAGCTGATGTTAAAAATGCAAAACTCACAATATTCTTTGCTTATGTTAATTGGTGAGAAAAAGTGAATCATTTTTGAAGAATGATTTTTAAAATGTTTTGTAAAAATATTTTTCTAAATGGGAATCAAATTTCTTGATTTCTGAGGGAAACAGAATTAGTGGTGTACTTCTTGGTTCAGTCTTTTTCTTCTGTTTTATAACACTCAATAATGATAGTTTTTACATATTTAGTATGTTAAAGTAATCAGACTATGCAAAATTGTGCCATTTACTTTCTTTAGGAGTAATTAAGACAACTTTTAAAACTCATCATGTATGTAGCTATCCTGTATTCTACTGCTAATCATTTTTTTGGGCAGTAATGCGTATAGGTATGCACGTCACTATTGTTGACCCAGAAGGGCAAAAAGGTTTCTGACTAATACTGTAGATAGATACTGTAGCTACTGAGATGTTTAGATTACTGCCCATGTAACCTCACAGCGACACCCCATGGACACAAAGTGCATTACAATGCACTTACTTCATCCTCGTAACATATTTGGCTGCTACACCAGGCACACTGTCAACAACAATCTGGAGTCATTTTCAAATTACTTCTGAATATTTCAGGAGACAATATGGAAGATAATTTTCTCCCAGAAATAAAATCAAAAGGGGAAATGGCAGAAACTATTAGTATTCAGGACAATCTGGCCATAATGATATGTTAAAAAACAGAAAAGGGAAATTGGATATTGAAATGACAAGTGAAAATAAGAGTTGAAAATAAAAGGGCTTAAATGTAAATGTTCAAATTAGAAGCTCAAATGATTACTACTACAAATGTTAGCCAGCATGCTAAAATAAAATTATTATCTGCTAAACACCAGCATGTTAGTGTTGTTATTGTGACGCTAGCATTTAGCTCAAAATATTGTTTAACTGTAAAGCTAGATTTTTTTTGTCTCTTTGAAAAGATGTTCATCCACCAGGACTTTTTTGGGGAGTCAAAAATAATATTTAAGTTAAAGTAATAGTTCAGCATCTGGGGAAATACACTCATTTACTTACTTGCAGAGAGTAAGAGGAG
The DNA here is from genome assembly GCA_029490765.1 of Euthynnus affinis. Lineage (NCBI taxonomy): Eukaryota > Metazoa > Chordata > Actinopteri > Scombriformes > Scombridae > Euthynnus > Euthynnus affinis. Next base: position 32,201,420 of record CM055843.1, on the reverse strand, counting down.
TAGCTTGATATCTTTCTCATCAGGAAGCTACAGCCAGCAACCATTTAGCTTAGCTTCGCACAAAGACTGGAAACAGGGGGAAACTGCTAGCCCGACTCTGTCCAGCAGTTATAAAACATACAGCATACCATACCTTAAAAAAACTCAAATGTACAAATTTAAATGTGGGTTTCTGGGCTCTGTGCAGTTGCCACGCAACCAATGGGGACTCCAGGAAGTTACTGTGCCAGGCCAAGAAATACGTCAATAATAATAAAATGATGGATTGTACTGCACCTAGTAACTCACATGTGTCCTGTTCGTCACGTGCACAGATAAGAACAAACCTCAGGATGGCGGTGAAGCGACTCCAGCAGCATTCCAGAAGCAGACGCAGGACGCAGATGTGTCGGGTATGACGGACACCATCAGGAACCTGAAAGAGGAGATTAGCCAGTTGCAGAAAGAGAAGGACGAGCTGCAGGCCAAACTGGCTGCCACTGAAGGTAGATGACATATAAAAACGGCTTATTTACACATGGGTGTGTGCTTTGGTCATATATGTGCTACATTTTTCCTTTTGTAAATTTATTTCACCTGTTGGTCTGTGTGTGTGTGTGTGTGTGTGTGTTTTCAGCTACTGTGGTGACAACGGAGTCGACTATCACCTGCCCGACGGACTGGCATTACTTTAACAACAGCTGTTACTTAATCTCCCAATCAACTGAAGATTGGGAGGAGAGCAAGGCTTACTGCGAGAGACAGGGAGCTCACCTGGCCATCATCCACACGGCTGAGGAGCAGGTGCACTACAGTCCCCATCTCTCCCTAACTTTAACTGTACCTCTGTAGTCGCTGTAAATCAATGATAAACATGTTCTTTCTTTCTACTTAAATGTTTCCTCAGACATTTCTGTGGGATCTACTTCCCAGAGGCCACTGGAACTCCTACTGGTTTGGGATCACTGACGAGCACACAGAGGATAACTGGAAATGGGTCGATGGCACCCCGCTGGTCGGAGGGTTAGTTCCTTTTCTTTTTCCTAACACGTTCAGAACCAAACTGCATGCTATCCTTCAGTCTGTCTCTTCTCATTCTGAAAACAGGCCATTTTTAAAAAAGAATTTGAGACCACGTACATAAAATGTTCTCAAGACTGAGGTACTTTCTGCAGGATTCGGACAGCAAGGCGATTTGATTTCGTAGCACTTTAGGCAGGCAGTTTGTTCTAGACAACAACAGGACCTAAAAGTAGCTAAAAGCATCTTCACCACATCTGGATCTGGTAGAAAAGGTTAGAAAACCACCACCTCATGACCTGAGAGCTCTGACTGGAATGTAGACAGAAATATACTGGAGAGCCAAACCAGTACAGAGCTTCAATAAGTAAGAAGACTGTAAAGTTGATTCTGTACTGCTCTGCGAGTGTGGAAGCAAATCATAATGATATCACTTATTGAATATTTAATGTTGAAACTGAAATACCAATGAATTTAATTGCATCTTTCTGAATTTATGTGGTCTGAATTTCACTTTGCGAAACTCTCAAGCCACTCTCAAGTTGTGCAGATTGAAAAATATCATTCTCAGTATAACAATATATTATAGTATATAATATAATGCGGATGTAATGTAGTTTTCCAGCGTTTTCCTTTTTAGTTAAAACATAATCATATATGATACAATTTAGCTTCATCAGATGCCAAGAAACTTCATTTTGCGTTGTCACTCGGGGTGCTCCAAGTTGAACATAGATAAGATATTAATTATAATAATAAATAGATTGGTGCTAGTATTAGGAGCATAAGTGGGAGTGGTACAGCCAGCCATGAAAACCATATCTGATAATCACTAAAAACCTACAAAAAATACAAAAGTGTTCAATTTCTCATGTATTATTCAGTGAAAACAACTTGATCTGATGTAAATGGATTAAAAAAAGACATAAAACATGTAATGTAATGTAGCCTTGAATGATACAAACGACTTGCATCTGGTGGTGGATAAATTTAGTCAACAGTTCTGATGCACAAACAGAGCTCACTCCTGCCTCCAGACTGTCTGTTAATGACACATACTTGAACAAACATACACAGACTTTTGGACCTTATTAGGTCTGTTTAACATTGAGCTCTCGCGCACCGACAGGCTTTGGCACACTCTCTGTCCGTCCTGCAAAACGAAAACAGTTATTTTGACAGGTTTGCAGTGAATGAGGCTAAATGAGGAGAGAGGTCAAATTTCTGCAACAGTTTCAGGAAGCCCCCCTTTTCCTGGAACACAAAATCCAGGAATTTTATGAATCTTGATCCAGCAGATGTGGTTAATTCCTCCACAGCGATGGCAAAAGTTTGTTGTTTAGAAACGTCATCAGCTCGTACCATCCACCCGTTGGTTTGGAGTGGCGGCAGCAGCCAGGAATTGGTTTTTTAAAAGTCATAATTTTGCCCCAAAGCTCCAAAACTGTTGTTATCTTTCATCTCAGAAAACCCCGAATCGTCTGTGTAGGTAGCCTCTAAGGAGTTAAAGGTTGGAGTTCCAGATGTGAGATGGCAGCTGGAGGGAGGCCAGGCTTGCGTCTGCCTCCTCTCACTGTAAACAGCAACTCAGAGTAGCGTTATGTAACTGCTGCAGCTGACCTCTCACCTCTGATGAAAAACAAATGTGTCAGAACCAAAGTCCAATTTTGTTCCCATCTGCTCTGAGTGTGATATTCTGTATTCCTTTTTTTTCTTCAATGTCTTTTTCCTGTCTTGTGTCAACTCGACAGAATTTCGAGTCATCATCTGACTTCCCTTCCTCATTTTCAAAGTATCTATCACTGACTAATCTTTCCTCATTCCTCTTTTGCCCTCACATACCTTCCTTCTTGTTCCTCTTTTCCTGCTGAGTTATGTTGCCCTCAAAAACAAAAAAAAATCAGTATATTGTAAGTCTATTAGTCACAGTAGGTCGTGACTTTTTTCACTAACATGTCCTTTTGATAAGGATCCCGTGGATGAAGGTGCAGCATTACTGCGCAGAGAATTAAATATCAGTCGGGAGATGGTTATCAGATGGAGCGTAGATTTTCTAGCATTTCCACACAATTATCTTTTAGAGCGTCACAACAGTCCTCTACATCTACATACACAACCTAATCCGTCCTTACATTTGCAACATTACCAATCGTAGTCATGCTCTCACATCCCAGCAGATATCGCGTGCCGCTTATTTAGCTGCGTAGAAGAAGTGTTAGTTTAAATAGGCTTCATTATTTAAGAGAACATGATATAGATGAGACATTTATGTGTGAAACCAGCCACTTAATATTTACTTTACAATGAAAAACGTGATCAAAATGAGGTGACATGAGATTACGCTGAGGTCTTAACTGTTTGTTATGTTTTTATATTTCATCCTAAACTGCTGCCAAATGCGCTTCTCCCCCGCGGGATGCCATTCAAGCAGTTTTCACTATAATATTATTGTGATTGCAAAAGGACTACATTTAAACTTACACACTGACCCGAGCAGCAGTGTCACTTCTTTCAGAAAACATGTTCAAACTCACTGTATGAGCGCATTAAGATTTCTAATTCTAAGGGGCCGCCCTCCGCTTCCCCGTTGCCATGGTGACTCGTCGAATCGGGACCCCATTGATGCTGGCTTTCTATAGTTGTGGCGCACGCGCTTAACTCCAGGTGAAACTACTCCGCGTTGATTAAACTGACTCAAATCCGCTGTTCTGGAGCCGGAAATTCAGAGAGTTCAGGATTAGACTCGGAGTCTGTTGAACCTGCTTTGTGAAACGGAGCCCAGATGTTCCTGGATATTTACATAATATTTAACCAATGTCCATTTATCCACTGAATCACCAGATTGCCTCTCTGGAAAGATGTTGAAATTTGTGTGGGGGTTTATTTACTGATAATCCACTGAGTATTGCTTAATTAAAATGAAGATCTTTTCGTTGTCTGCGTTGCTCAATGTTAAAAGTTGAGAACAGGATGTGTTCATGAGACTGCGAGTTTTTTTTAAATAAATGTAATGCCTTATAAAAAAGAGCCTTAGCTGTACCAAGAACTCTGATTTGATCCATATTTGATCTGCCTGTTGATTTTCTGTGTTTGTTAAAGTCAACAAATCTCGTGTTTGGAGCCAAACCAACAATGAATTTATCTACTAACAAATATTGTGTGCGTATCAAAGCCTGTTACATTTCATTCCTCTTTGCTGTAGACCTCTGTTATTGTCCAAAAACGATTAAAAACACATCAGTGAGCCGCATCGCTGCACTGAGTGAAATGCTCCTTCATCACAAAGATTACAGTCACAGTAGTTTGTTTAGAAACGGCTCCAGAGACTAAAAACAGCGATCACATTTTCAGTCTTCGGAGAGTTGTTCAGTGTAGCTAGCTTAGCTAGCTTGTTGTGCCACGTATAATATCCTCTTGCCTTCATACTTCATTGTAAATTTCTCAAAGAACTTTCAGGACAAAGTCAAGAGGTTGTGACAACAAGCTAGCTAAGCTCTGCAAACTGAAATGTGTTCCTGCACATGCTCAGTGGTGTCTGCCTTAAACAGAACTACTCTCCGTTGACTGAAAACCTGACTGCTGTTATTATTCTTTGCTATTCTTTCCTCCTTCGTTAGTTAGTGAATTATTTAGTCAATAAAGTATGTTGTAACACTACATTATCTGCAGATTGTATTGCGATATTGTAATATATATGTAAATGATCATTTCATACATGGCTCATTATGTCTGCACTTCAGTCTTTACATCACACACTTAGTATACTTAATGTCTCTGTCATTCTTTTTCCTTTCTGTAGTTTCTGGGAGGACGGTGAGCCCAACAACCACATCGATGAGGATTGCGGCTACATCGTGAAAACCCGTAAGTTGGAGCGAGTCGCAACAAAGAGTTGGTACGACGCCCCCTGCAGCATGTTCTTGCCCTTTATCTGTGAGAAGGAGATGAGCGCCAGCACCAGCCCCGCCACAACACACTGAGGCGTCAACACCGCACCAAGCAAAGGAAAACCAATCAGTAGTTTAGCAGCTTTTTGAAAAACTGTCCCTGAAAATTGAATTCACATGTTCACATCTAACGCAGTTTACTCAGATATTAAAGTTGATCCTTTACAGGAGGAACTTTGTAATTTTCACCCAAATGAATATTGAGTATTTTAGACTGTCCAGAACATGGACGCAAGCACAAACGAGGTTAAAAGTAATGTATTTAGATGAGTTTACAGATGAAAACAGGTAGCATATTCTGCTGCAGCTACTGAAAATCACCTTTTTTTAACAGAATTATTAACACTGATTTTTAATTTCTTACCTATTTTACATGTTTACTTGTAAAAGTTACAAGTTTTTATAAAAATTACCGCTGCTTTTTTTCATGTGTGCTCAGAAATGTGAAAACACAATAAATAAAAATAAATGACTCAAGGCAATCAGATTATTTGACTAAGTTTGTATCTAACAGGGAAATACATATTGACATAAGGACGTCGTTATTTCTGGAGATGGAGGAGATGTACGCCTTACTTCTCAAAATTCTAGTTTTTTAACAACCACGTTCACAATTGAAATCTTAAAAAGCCATAAAATTATAAAAAAACAAGAATATAAACGAACAATAAACAAATCAAATCAGGGCTTCTTTCACCTCCTTTAATAATGAATCATCTCTAATGTGAAAAGGTGAGTGGCTGCAGTTGGTGGTCATTTAGTTTACCAGTTATCATTTTATGCTTCATATTCCAACAAAAAAAATGCAAATGAGTCACTTTCTGAAGCTTTTTGGGGGAGGTTTGTGGTGCTCACATGTCTTTATGTGTCCAAAGGTGTCACACAGTTGTGGTGCTAGAGTGCATCTGTGCCTTAAATTACACTATTCATGTTTTTAATCAGGTGAAAAGCTCTTTTCAGTTTTAAATGATGTGTTGAATGTTCATTATCAGATTATATTACCTCTGCATAAAACAACATGATGTTAAATGATGTGTTATGATTACATGATATAATGTATGGTTATGTCATCTTGAATTAATCGAATGAATGATCTGATTCTGATTGTGCACTTCTTCAGGCTTTAGTATTTGCTCAGTTGATTGAGTTGTTTGTTTTTTTTTTTACTGCAACATACATTTATGCAGAAATGTGTCCTGTGGATATGGTGAATAAAAAAATAAAGATACTTGCTCACATGTTTGTTCACATTCATGAAACTTTATTTTATTTGAAGTATTTAAAGCTGCCCTAATCAATGCTTTCAGTCGTACGGATCATTTTAGCGTCTTTCAGTTCGTTGTTTTGGTTTTTATTCAGTCTCACAGCTCACATGTTGTCATTTATGGCAGCAGCAGAACTAAAAGTTGTGTCTAACTATAAATAATATATATATAATATTGGACTTAAGTATATAAGATGAACAGAAACCAGGCGGCAACCTCTGGGGCTGAAAAATGAAGCCAATGCGGAAGTGCCAAAAACTGCTATCATTTGTTTCCTCTTTTTCATTACTCACTGTTATGGATATTGATTATATAACTGACCAGGACTACAAAATGTCAAACTGTACTCTCCTGTTCTCTCAAACAGAAGATAACACATGCATCGCTCTGATAAACAGGAGCCTCACAGGCGAACCGAGGCCAGCATGCAGACGAAACAGGAAAAAGACTTGAGATACAAACTTAACTAGAGGTCACAGAGCTAAGATTTGATACTGATGAACCAGTTAGATTAATATCTCTGCTTGGGTTAAGGGCTGGGCTCGGGCTTTCAGAGCTCAGCATCAGAAGAGTCTCTGGTGTTTGCTGTTTTGGTTCTCCACTTGGCCGAGTGCTTTGAATAAACACTTTCGGCTTTAAGACATCAAAGTCACGCATGTGCTTTTCTCCACTGAAGATGCTGACCATCACTCAAAATATCCACAACACTCACCCATTTAGACTTTATTTAGCCATAAAGTTATGCATAATTAAGGACGTGGCTGCTTTGAGTGACATGTCGCTAAGGTGGCTTGTTTCAGCCTTCATTCGTCCTGCCTCAGCTTCACCTCTTTGGATTGGACGTCACAGTGGCTACATCTGTATTTTTGATAGAAACACGACTCACAATGAAGGCTAATGTTGCTCTGTGTCTGCTTGATGTGTTTAATAACACAAGTTGGTCGTATGTCAGTGCCTGCAAATGGCCAAAATAATGTAAGCATGCAGCTTTAATATGACATCAGATTTTAGCTGTTATGATAATAATAATACAACAAAAAAAAATGAGTATCCTGGTTATGTTTTGCACAGCCAGCTTATCCCAGTTTCAGAAACCTAGCTAAGACCATATCCCTATCCAGGTCCTGTGGCATGTAAACACCTAATCCAGGTTTCTGATCCACTTCAAAGTGGCTGAGATGGTGAGAAATGAAGACACACCGTTATGGTCACGTGTACAGGGAGATGAATGAATAACCATGTTTTTTATGTTCCATGTAAATGTCATATCTCATATGTAATCAAAAACAGGGTAAGGCTCAAAACCAGGACACTAATGCACATGTAAAGTGTCTCGCTGATGCATGTTCCAGTCATACATAAAGTCAATAAATGTTTACAACACTCTGCTCTGACACGTGCACCAACACAGTCTGATTCTGATGTGACCAAAAGCTCCAGAACACCTACTCAATGGATGCTGAGGTCATGAAATTGACTGTTGAAAATGTATCTGTATGAGTTTGTCGCTTTCATCTCAGTTATCAGGTTTATAAATCTTAAAATAGATGATATGAAATAAATAAATACAACATTATGAAATAAATAATGATATAATAGAAACTGTAATGTGACTCTTGTCGGCTGCCTGTAATCTCTTCTTGTTTCCCAGCAGGTGGCAACACTAACACAGGCGACCAGCAGTCAATATGTTGATTATATGGAGTCCTCATTTTAAAAAAAAAGCAGAAGTTGAGAGCAGCTAAAAGTATATTTTTAAAACCTTCATGATGAGTATATATGAGGTATTTCCTCCTGCAGCATTTTTAGACGAGTTTTGTGCCGTAAAAGTAGAAAATGTTCCTCTGATGACACGAACACACACAAACAAACACGCAGAGTCTTTAAAATCAATGATTATTTGGCTTTGAGGCCTTTTGAACAGTAAAAATGATGATTTCATGTAAGAGTTTGTTTAAGTTGGGCCTTAACAATAAAAAAAAATTAATTTATGTGGGAATATTATCAGAAATTAATGAAAAAAAGCCTGAATTTCTTTGAGAATAAGATGAAAAAGAAATATTGAAACTCACATTTTATCTGAGAAATCTCTTCTTTCTCAATCATCCACCTCAGATGAATCTTGTAAATTCACTTTATTTTCAGAATATATTCTCTCTGGATGTTCAGATGAGCTGCACAGATTCAAACATACATTTATATATTATATTTTTTTTTAAAAGTGTTAATGCACATCGCTTGTATCGTACAAAACAAGAGTCCCAAAGCCCCTTCATGAGGTGTCATTTCTTCTCTTTCTGAGCTGACCTACATTCTGTCAGCCTGACACCTCGTCCACTTCCTGTCCTCTCTCAAAGTGGGCTAAGAGCGTCCCTGAATGCAAAAGCCAAAGGTGGTAGAGGGGGTTTGTCGAGTCCTGCTTCCCTCCTGAGCTCGTTACCACAGGGAGTTATCAGGAAGTCAGCAAGCCCTCTTCTGTCACTGTTCATTAGCCCGGATTACAGGCCCGAGACTTACTGAGAGAGAGAGAGAGAGAGAGAGAGAGAGGAGGACGGGAGAAATACTCAGGCTCTTTATGTGTTAATGTAAGAAAAAAAATGTTTAGTCACCAACCAGTGAGACGTAAGACAGAGTTACATTTCAGAGTGAACAGAAAATCTCTGCAGATGAAGCATAGATTAAATACCTGAGGCTGTGAAGAAGGTCAAACTATTACCAAGAAAGTTATTTATTACTAATAAATCAGAGCTGAAGTGATAATGAGGACGTATTGCAGCTTAAAGGAATGCAAAAAAATGTGCACCCAAGAAACTTTATCTTATGCAAAAAGGGCAGCTGCTTCATTTTAAAGTAGTTATTTATGAATGTATAGATCAGTGAAGACATTATTGTTCATGTCTGTCTCAAAACAACAGTGAGGTGTCCGTATGAGCAGTGAAAGAGGGTTTTTCCTCACTGTAATCGTTCCTCCTGTTTACACTGGCTGTTAAAAAATCCCCTTCAGATGTGCTTTCAGTGTAAGTGATGGAGGCCAAAATCCACAGTCCTTGTTTTAAAGTTTATCTGAAGAAAATACGAAGCTCCAGCAGTCTGAGTTAGTCGAATACCCATAAATCTCTTTGTGTCTTGATGGACGGTGTTTTTCCTGCTCTGCTGCAGTGGAACAAAAAGAAGGAATTTGGCAATAAAAAAAAAAAAATATCGACTGGATTTGTCTGCTTGGATGCTGGAGCTTCATATTAGGTTCAACTAAACTTTTAATGATGAAGATGTTTGCACAGAGGGAGGAGGACTGTGGATTGTGTCCTCCATCACTGACACAAGGGATCTTCTAATGAACAGGAGGAATGATTACAGCTAGAAAAACGTGTGGATTATTATTTGGGCAGCTGAAAAACTGAAAAACTGTGAGTCCGTCCTTTAATCTTTGTATTTAATTGTGAGAGATGAACCTGTTTGTTCACACATCATTTACAAAATATGTGTTTGCATGTGTAAAACCAGGCAGAATCATACAATGAGTACACCTTTGTGATTGGACTTTAATGTAAAAACTGTGCTTCAAAGACGTGATGTTTTGGGATTTGAACTCACGACCTCTGTGTGCTTGTTTGTTGAAAAGCTGAACTCTGCTGATCAAAGCCTGTGGAGCTGCTGCAGCTCTCACACAGAGAATAATTATATACGGGAGACAGATGCACGATCCTGATTATTTTATTTTAATAATAGAAAATGATCATTGATAAGACGTAGCACAGAAGCTAGAAGAGAAGCGAGGACACAGAGACGTTGGAGAAGTCTTTTGGGACATAGAAATCAAGTTTTTTTTTTGATCCAGCACCATGAACATGTGTCTATATTTGTTACACTGATTATTTGATTGAAAGCTCACACACACACACACGCATAAATATACTCAAGGTGCAGGTTCAAAAACACACATTTGATACTTAAAAATAGTTTATATCCACTATATTGGTGGAAAGAAGCATCTATGTGGTTTTACTTTAACACAAATTACTGGCTAAAACATTTTTTTTGCTTGAGTTAAACTTAAAGACACGGCGCCTGAAGGTTGAATAAAGTTGCAGGAAGGACTTCAGCGCCTTGCTTCAGGGCTCCATAACATATACCGGGCCCTGCAGACATCAAACCATCAGGTCAGCCAGGCTGTGTAACATCGATATCGCCGCATGACGTCACCGGGCCTGAGCCGAAACCTGTCGCATCAAACACTAAAAAAAGACGCGGCTCGAGGTGAGGCTTAATCTGAAAGCCCCCGCTGGGAGAGGCCATCATTCGATCCCAGCGTGCGCCGGTGATGCATGAGGGCAAATGGCAGATTAGCGGGATATTGAACCAATGAGGATGAGGCTCGTGGCTTACAGCCAGGGTGTAGTAACTAGGCTACAGTAACCTGAGCCTGAGCAAAACATTTCCCCAAGTGTTTGAACATCTTAAGCCGACAAACTGGCACGCTGTCCATGAGAGGCAATTAAGCTCGGCAAATGATTTCAGTTTTCCCTTTTGAAAGCTTTAATGTTGGCTAAATAAAAAAAACATGCTTTCTGCTTTTCCTTGCATCACAGATAGAATATATTTGGGTTTTTGGGGCTGTTGGGCGGACAAAACAAGCAGCTATTTGATTTAATGACGTCACCTAAGGCTTTAATTAAGGATTCATTTTGCTCTGAAGCTCTAACTGTACACTACCTGCGCACAGTTAGCTGTAGGCTAGCAGCTAAAGAGCCAGATATTTCCCTCAGGAGTTAAAACAGAAGCTAAAAGAGAGCAAACATTGGAATAGACTCACCAGGCGGACGGAAACACGACTCCAAATGAACGATAATGTCGCTGCGTAACTGCTGGATGTGGAAATAAACAACTGTTTGCATGTGTCAGTCTTGTGTTCGCTACTCGTTTCTGCTGCAAACAAGTAGGCACAATATCAGTTATTTGCTTGTTTAATGCTCGTTTGTTGGTGAAACTGTTGCCAGCATTAGTGCATTAGTAGGAAGACCAAACTAATGCATCCAAATCCTCATCGTTTACTGTGCTGGAGCGCTCTTAAGTAAGACACTGGATCTTTAACAGCTCTGGAGTGGCTGATCCTGACCTCTGACCTCTGACCTCTAATATAAAAGGGCGTACAGGAAAAAAAAAAAAAGAAAACGATTCCTTTTGAGATCTATGTAATATCTCATTACGTCAGATTATTACACGTGTGGAGTTTCCCAGCATCCACCTACCAAGAAGGAGGAGAGGAGGGTGGGGGGGGGGAGAAAAATGGAAATCTCAAACCTCAAACAACAAGTCAGATTACAGGATGTGAAGGAGAGGGGGCGGGGCCAAACGAGATGATCTCTGATGGAAGACCAATACCTGCTTTCCTTCCTGCCTGTCGTAGCTCGACCCCGAACCTCCCTTCTGCCTGCACTGTGTCTCTGTCAGCATCCAAATATATCTGCCCCCTTGCGTTAGTCTCTGCGTCTCTTATGCTTGATTCCACAAATGGGAAGAAATGATCCCAAAAAGTGCAGCTGATTCGTTTGGTTATTTGCTCACAAGAAGGTGTCGCCGTCTCTCTCTTAATTTGAACTTTTCATCCAGAGTGGCAGCTCACATTTCTCAAAATTTAACATCTCATTTTGAGGCGACAAAAAAACTCTTGACTCTTGATCCCCCCCCCCCCCCCCTGCCTGCCTCCGCTGTGTGTCAGGTGTGACGCACGTTCAGGCTGACCTGCTCTAATTCCCTAACGAGATTGCCCGTCCCCCGGATATCCCATTAGACCCTGATTAACCGGGCTCAGCTCATTAGCTCTGACAAACCAATTCACCCCTGTCAACCTCCACCCCAGACTATCCATTCCTCGCTCACTCCTGCATCCCCCGTCAAAAAAAAACATGTGCTGCAATGCCAGGAATCAGAATATTATGTCACCTCTCAGTGTCACAGGATGACGGAAACGTACGTGCTTCAAATCAAACCAGAAACCAGTTAATGTGTGAAATTTGAGAATTAGAGCTTGCAAATTATTTGATATGTGATTTTTAAAAGGTTTAAAAGTTGTTGGAATGAGATTAATTTTGCATTTTACTCTTATTTTACAGTTTTTTTTGTTTCATTCCTCTTTAAACTGATTAAAACTGCTGCTTTATAGAATAAAACAAGAGTCATAATTAATGATTTGCATGGTTGATGTGTTCGTTTTCTCCCCTTTTTGTCGTGCAACAAGTGTCATTTCTTCGCAAACCACCACAATCTTTCTCCTCCACTCTCATATTCTCACATTTCACGTCCGCCTGTTCCCTTTCTCTTCCCGTCTTGTTCTTTCATTTCTTCACCTGCGCTTGTCTTTTGACCTCATAACCTGATTTTCTCCCTCCAATCGGTTTACCTACCTCCTCTCGCCATGCTCCCTCTCCCTGTCTCTCTCTCTCTCTCTCTCCTTCCCTCTCTATTTCCATCTTTGAGCTTTATCCCTTCATCCCTTATCTGCTTCATCCCCTCCAATCCTCATCTGTTCTTCAGTGTGGAGGAAGGGAGAGAGAAAGAGAGAGTTTTCACAAGTAAGCTGCTAGCAGTCTGACGGGGGAGAGCATCGGAGGAGCCAGCAAGCAGGTTGCACCCTGGGATTGTGGGATCTAAACGAGCTCAAAGGGAAACAAAGAGCCGGAGGGTCCTGAGACAGGAACTCCACAGGTGCAAGAAGAAGAAGCCAGAAGGAACCACATTTTGTGTGGAAAGGTGAGTTTCTACTTTAACGCGTTTCTGAAGTTGCCAGTCTCACTACAGGTGTCTCCTCTGCTGTCGGAGCTGCACTCGCTTGCTGCTGTGAGGCTGCACCGTCTGATACTTTGTGAGAGTTTCACAAAGGGAAGTGGATTTTTTGTTTTGTGAGATTTCAAAAAAAAAAAAAAACAAGAAGTGGATTTTTGCTTCAAAGTGCAACGCAGGAACAAAGTGGTGGAACACTTGGCTGCCTCTGCAAACCACGATATGTGGCAGCAGTTGCAGTCATTTTGGAGAAGCATCAGGTTTCCTTAAAGGTTTAGTCATGAGTTATTTAACAAGTCAACAGGCATCAGTTTTGCAGAAAAGCCACTTCAGAAGCTGCTGATAGTTTTTAGGAGTATCACGACTACAGCTCTATTCCTTTTGCTAAATAGAATCATTTATCAATCCTGTGTTAGATTGCATCCAAAAGTAATGATTCCTTAAACCCTTTGAAGGTGATCTTTGGATTGCAGGGAAGCTGCCAAAGAGGATTGGTGCCTCAGGTGTGGCAGCAGTAAGCTGCATCCTGATCTGAAACTCATCAGGCTCACCGTGTCTGCAGGTTTCTCTGCAGCACAGACTTTTTTTTTTTTTCTTCCTGATGCAAACTTTAATATCAGTTGTTGATGTGGAGAATGCAGCAGATACATGTATGTGTGGGATGCACCAGATGCACCACCGTTTCCTTCACACAGGACAGTAGAGGAGGAGTGGATGTCAGGCATCATGACATTTGACTACAACAGACCCTCCACATCTCCCACCATCCACTTCACCCTCCCTCCCCTCTCCCTCTGATCCCGAGGTAAAGAGCAGTCAGTAATCGGATGACAAAAGATTTGACCGCTAAAGCTTCTCTTAAGATCTCCTGCCGGGATTTAAAGCCCTGCAGCAACCTCCACCTCCACCCGTCCCATATCCCACAACCCTGCATCCTCCCGCAGGTTCAGGCTGCTACCTGCACTGCATGTAGGCCACATCCTCAAGCTCCACCTCAGGCAAGATATGATGGATATGTAGATACAAGTAATCTGTTCATTGTTTGAACAATTGATTAATTTTTCCAAGGTCTTAAAATTGCTTGGTGTGCTTCCAAAACCCCAAAATGTTTCATTTAATGATATAAACTAGAGAGAAGCAGGAAATCCTCACATTTAGGAAGCTGGAATCTGCAAATGTTTTGCATCGTCACTTGGTTTTCTAATCATTTCAGCATTTTCTCCTAAAGTTTTCTTTTTGTCTTGCAAACTGTCGTGCTGCAAAGACATTTTAAAGGAGAAGAAGTAGTTGAACCTTTTCATTAGAACGGCCTACAACCTTTAAAAAGATGTCTTCTTATGGAAATATCAGGCTTTGCAATGTTTTAAGAGTTTGAAATGACACTCTTGAATTGTCCTCATGAGCTGCAAGGGGGTTGTAGTTTTTAATAGAGGGTCCTTGTCGATGGGCAGAATCGTGCACAGAGGTAATTGGTGTTAAATTAGTCAGTATCCTATTACAGAGTATTAGGCACATGCACTAAACTACTGCACGAAGGGCTTTTGGGGAATGTAATATATGTCTAAGAAGAGGAACCAGTTAGATTGGAAAGATGTTTAAAGATGAGTAAAAGCAATATTTCTCTATGTGTCCTTGTTTCCTGGCTGATGTTTGACTTTTAATGTTGGTGACTGGAAACGTTAAGCTTGTTTTGTCCTACATCGCTGTGACTGCCAGCTAACTAACTAACTAAACCCCCTGCACCCTAAAAGTTGATTTTGCAAAGCTGAGAGACAGTTATGAGCCACTTACCCGGAACAACTGAATGATCCGACATCATAATGTCTGAGATGAGATGGCGATAACTTCCTATCATTTTGAGAAAATGAGAAAGTCAGATTCAGTTAGTGAAAGAGGAGGTTTGCTATTTTTATTTTGTGAAGATTCTAAATTGATTTCAACTCTCACAGTTGGGTTATTCAGAAATATGCTGTTACAGTCCTGAGATCACAACTGTTTTAGGTGTATTTCATACATTGAGGAAAGGAAAGACATCAAGTTTAGCTCCCTTCCTTCCTTCCTTCCTTCCTTCCTTCCTTCCTTCTTTATTCCTTGCTGTTGATCTCTTCCTCTCCCTTCACACTCTGTACATCATAACTGGAGCAGTGTGCAAGCTAACAGCATTACAACTTTGGGTTGAGGGAGGGATTAAAGCAGTCAGGTATGTGTCTAATCTTTCAACCAGACTTGATGTTGTAACGGCAACTCAGGTGTTCCAGATCAAGGTATCAGGGTCACCGGTGAGATGGTCGTTGTCTAACTCTGCTGACCAAACTGTCTGGGTCAATGATTTTAATTCAACCAGGAGGTCTTTGAGAAGGCTTTAAGTGTCCGGTGCAACAACAAAACTTGAGTTAAGATTATTTTTCTGTTCTCAGGTTGAAAAATGAACTTTAACACTCGACTAAAAACAATATTTTTTCCCTCTTTTTAACCCCAACATCTCTTTTTTTCTCTCTCTCTCTTTCCTGTCCAGTGTTCATTTTCCCGCCAGTAACATCCCCTAGCAACTGTTGCCATGGCAGCTGAGAAAGCTGAAATGGATGCACTGAAAAAGGAGTGCGATGGCCTCCGTGCACAGATTGAGGTGAGCACTTCCTGCACAGGGAAAACTGTTTCCTGTTGAAGGTCTTCTCTGCACACTAAAGAAGGCAAAGCCGAAACGTCTGTGCGTGTTTCCCCGCTGTGCTCATACTGGACAGTTTAAAAGATATTAAAAGAAATTATCTAATAGTTTTCGGTGTGTGAAACCCTTTTTGTGCTGCAGAAATAAAATAAAATCAAACTGGCCTTCAAATAAAAATAACAGTAATCTTTATTTATATGGTTCTTTTATATAAACATATGTGAGAGCAGTTAAAAAACGGTGAGCAAAAACTATTACCACTAATATTAGTGCAGCTTCACTACTTCTAATATAGCTGCTACCTCCTCTACCACTAATATCACTGCTTCTGTTACTGATACTATGCTGCTGAAACTACAACTACTGCTGCTATCATTCCCACTACTGTACTGATGCTCCTGCCATTACACAGTGTACTGTACTTAAGTACAATTTTGAGGCACTTTACTTAAATGTTTATATTTGATGCTATTGAAATATTGTACTTTCTACTCCACTACATTTATTTGACAGCTTTAGTTACTTTTCACATGAAGATTTTACACAATGGATAATACAACAAGCTTTTAAAATACAACATCTTTTTGTCTTTTGACGTCTTACAAAAAGCAGTGTGTAGTCGGGGTCACATTTCACATGTCTATGAGTTGTTAACAGCTCCACCAAATAGTGATTTTTCCCTCTAAACTTCTCACATGCTTTCATTTCAATAAATGTTCAAATGATCCAATATTTCAGCAAAAATCAAAGATTAGAGAAAAAGTCCAAAAACTGAAAACAGATTTGTGAATCAGAACTTTGTTTTTTCTTCTTTCCTCTCCCATTAATCATCTCACAACCCCTCAGATTTATCTGCTGACCCTTTGGAGGGGCTCCAACCCCTAGGTTGGGAACCACTGGACTAAACTAGCTAACTGCATATAAAGTAGTTGAAACTAGCTCCACTTCCAGCAGCTACAACAATAAAATGCACAGAGCAGCTTCACTCCTGAATCCTGCAGCTTGTTTTCACTCAGATCCAGCTCTCTCAGATGGGAGGGGTTGGACTTCAGAGATGAGGCCAGAGAAGCACAGCTGATCTCTGACAAACTGCAGTCACCAAATGTCAATAAAGAATAAATTATGCAGATAAAATGTAATTTATAGTCCAACTTGTACTTATGCAGTATTTTCATATTGTTATATTGGTACTTTAACTTTATTAAAGGATCTGAATATTTCTTCCATCATTTCCATTATTTGAAATAATCTTATTTAGCTCAATATTGACTCTTTTCTTTTTTTTGTCCCCCAACATGTACTGCCCTCTGCTACCACTAGGCGGCCCGCAAGGCTGTGAATGACACCACCATGTCGTCAGCCGCAGGGGGCGTGGCCTCAGTGGGCCGAGTTCAGCTGAAGCAGAGGAAGAACCTCAAGGGTCACCTGGCCAAAATCTATGCCATGCATTGGTCAGCTGACTCCAGGTGAGGACTAACAGCTGGGCACGAGTCATACAGCTGTTTCTCAGAGGCAGGAAATGATCTGATTGATCCAGTGAAGCATCAGTGGACAACTTATAAAAGCCATCTTATAAAAACACACAGTTGACAAAGACGATGATGGACAATGTGCGAGTTTGAATTCCAAAAAAAAAACATTAAAAAATGTAACTATCAAACTGTAAAATAAAGGTAGATTAAGTCTGGTGACTTGAATTAGACATGAAAAGTCTTAAAAATGTATAAATAAACTTACAATTCTGTATTACAGGGCTGCAACTAACAATTATTTTTATTATCAAGTAATTTGTCTTTAGTCTTTTGCTTCATAAAATGTCAGAAAACAGTGAAAAATGTTGTTTATTGTTTTCCAAAAGCACAAGCTGACATCCACAAATGTCATAAATACAAAGAAAATATTCAAATAGTCACATTTGAGAAGCTGGAATTGGATAATTTGGATATTTTTTTTCTCAAAGAATGACTGAAAATGCACTGTACTGCAGCTCTGCAGTAATTTATTCATATTAAAGACAGTTTAAAAGTTTAAGATTGTGAAAAAATGGAGCTGATGGTTCATGACAGTGAGAAGATGTAGCAGTTTTCTTTTGTTAAGATTTGAGGGACATCTGTAGGTTTTATTTAGTGCCTTTAGGACGAGTTTCTGCTTCAAGTTTACAGCTCATGTCACTTTTTCCTGTTCGTGTGAGCTTTTCCAAAGTCATAGTGGCAAACAAATGTAAACATTTCTGCTTAATTTTTGATCACACCATTCAGGATGCTAAGCTAAGCTAGCTAGCATATATCTACATAGCTCCAAAGCTGTATGTGTTGTATAAAAACTGAGGTGTAACTCAGATTTAACCAATGAGATGTAACCCAAAATTAAGCTCAAATTTTAAAACATTACCTAGTTTAGATTATTGCTATACAATATTTTGGCAACAATTTATTTTAAGTCTTCCTATTTTGCATTTAAAATCAGAATACAAATATATAAATGGTGTTTAAAACAAACTATAATGTTGTTTTAAGCCGATATAAGGACATTTTAAGGGTTAATTAATGTAAACATAAATAATAACATTTTTTTAAAAAGAAGAAAAACTTTCCATGTTTATGCCTCCGTACATTAATTTTAGTATAACTTGCTTCTAATAGAAAAGAGATTCTTCTTCAGATGTGACTGTAATCAAAAAGGTTCAGGAAAAGGAACATTTTAGTTTGAACTGTGGCAGCACTGCCCCCAACAGGCAACAAAGAGATACACACACACACACACACACACACAATTTGATTGATATTTCATATTGAATCAATCAAGTATTGTTGGTCGTCAGCATGTGAAGGAAGTTTTTTATTCTAGTGCTGCTGTTGTTGCTCTTAGTCTCTCTTGGATTTCAGTGTCAAGTTTCTATATTGAATAATAATTGATTAATGTTCAAGTCATCTTCACAGCCAGTGACTCTCTCATCTTTCTCACAGGTCAATGGTCAGTGCATCACAGGATGGCAAGCTTCTTGTCTGGGATACCTTCACAGGAAACAAGGTAAGATCACACACCGGCATCTCATTTACAAGTTTCTACTTTAAATTGGGAATTAAAGAGCTTTAGTCTTTAGGTGACGTACATCATGTCAGCATAAGTGTCTTTTGCCATCTTCTCATATGAAATATGTTACATTAAATTAATTTTCCACATATTCATTTATCATAACTGGTCATTTTGTAAGTAACTCTGTGTCCACCTTGTCAGGAAATGAAAATATGGCAGCAAAACATTCAGATTGTTCAGATATTGATAACATTAACGACATAACAACATAAAATTAACATGTCAGGCAGGTTGAAAATTGTCTAAAATGAGTTTCTGCTTCCCAGTTGGTTGCTGTCCCACTAAAGTCTGCCTGGGTGATGAGCGTCGCCTTCGCCCCCTCTGGTAACCTGGTGGCCAGCGGCGGTCTGGATAACATGTGTACCGTGTACAACATCAAGGCCGCCAGCCCCAAGACCCTCAGGGAGCTGGACGCACACACAGGTGAGGACAGCGCCATTTTAACGCCCTGAAGGCCTGAAATTTAAAGACAAAAGACTTGCATATGGAGAGAAAGATGGATGAACTGATGGAGAAGTTGACCAAATACCTCTCTCTCTCTCTCACCCAGGTTACCTGTCTTGCTGCCGTTTCCTTAGCGACACTGAGATCCTCACAGCTTCTGGTGACACCACCTGGTGAGTTGATCAATTTACTTCCATCGCACGTGTTTATAGTAGAAAATATTACACACAAAATATATATTATATTATATACACAATCTAAATCTAAATCTAAAGTAACTCCGAATGCTTATTTATGTGTTTCTTTGTTTGTTCGTCATTGCCAACACCTTTACTACCATCCACCATTTTTTTCCAGCCATGAACATGAAAAAACATGTCACATGTTGCATTTCAGCTGACCCCACTAACCCCCTCAAACATCAAGATATTTTAATATGCATACAGGGATGAATACTCCCAACATTTAGCAAAATAAATGTTCTTACCAGAGTTTAAAGTTTAGCACGAGCAGCTCCATTGCTGCTCATGCACTCGTGATGTACGTGCTGAGTATGGTTAATACTTGTAGAGATGCAAATCAAGACATTGTGGCTAAACAAACAGTTAGCGCATGCATGTGGACAATCAATCAATCAATCAATCTCAGAAGTCCTCTAAACAGTGACGCTGAACAAACACCTGGCGATTCTGGTGTGTTAGCGGCTCGCTAACAAGGTGCAACAAATTCATAATTTTCCAAATTTGCTGGAGGTTTTCTTAACTGTTTCTCATTTCCCAGTCTTTGTGCTCTGCTGGGCTAAATATATCAATATATCAATATTATGATACAAGACTAGATATCATCTTAGATTTTGGATATTGTAATATTGTGATATGGCATAAGTATCCTGTTTAAAAGGCTAACCTTTAAACTCATCAGACTGTTCTAGCTGTTCTATTATTTGCCTTTACTCACTTCACTTCATCATTATATCCACATTAATGATAATTATTTATCAAAATCTCATTAAATGTTTTGTGAAAGCACCAAAAAATCGTCCCTACAGCATTGGTGCAATATCGATTTAAAGGTATTCGGTCAAAAATTAGATTTTGTTAATATCATCCAGCCCTAGTTCAAGACATATGTTGATGTCTACCCAGGAAATCTTTTTAATTGTTTTTAGTAATAAATGTTTCATCCCTCCATCCTCTCCCTCAGCTGTCTGTGGGATCTGGAGACTGGCAAGCAGAAGGTCGTCTTCACCAACCACATTGGAGACTGCATGTCGCTGGCTCTGTCCCCCGACATGAACACCTTCATCTCTGGAGCCTGCGACTCTCTGGCCAAGCTGTGGGACGTGAGGGAAGGCGCCTGCAAGCAGACCTTCATCGGACACACCAGCGACATCAACGCCATCGCTGTGAGGGCTCCGCGAAGCGTCGCATCACACATGACAGATAGAAACTTTATGTAGTTCACTATAGTTACTATAGTTAGTAGATCATGTAACATATACAGGCTGATAAACACCAATCATTTTGTTCTTTCTCTCCTCTCTTCAGTTCTTCCCCAGCGGCAACGCCATCATCACAGGCTCTGACGACTGCGCCTGCAAGATGTACGACCTGCGCTCCGACCAGGAGGTGAATGGCTACCAGGACGCCAGCCTGAACGCCGGCGTCACGTCTTTGGCTCTCTCCAACTCAGGCCGCCTCATCTTTGCTGGCTACGACGACTTCAACTGCCACATCTGGGACTCACTGAAGGGAGAGAAAGTTGGTGAGTAGAAACAGAATTACCTAAAAAAAAAAAAAAAAATGCAAAGCAAAACAAAGTAGAAACATAAAGCGAGACGAGATCTGTTCCTTTTCCTTCCTTCCTACCTCCAGGTGTGCTGTCCGGCCACGACAACAGGGTGAGCTGCACCGGGGTCCCCGAAGACGGTATGGGCGTCTGCACAGGATCCTGGGACAGCTTCCTGAAACTCTGGAACTGAGTCGTCCGAAGCGAAGAAAAACACCAGGGGGAGAGGGGATGGAGGAGGAGTAGGAGGAAGAGGAGGGGGAGGAGGAGGAGGAGGAAAAGGGTGAGGAGGAAGAGGAGAAGGAAAATCAACTAGGAGACGAGTGGAGGGGATTTCATGCGGGTGTTTTTCACTCTCTTTCTCCCTTCCTCTTTCCTTCTTCCTCATTTATGTATGCAAAATATGAGAGGTTGCTGCAAGTGAGTCACGTTGTATAAATGGCATCAGGAACACGATGCATCCCGCTGTATGTACAAGAGAGTTTTACTGTCGTTGAGGCGAGATTTAAACGTCAGAAGAAGAAAAAAAAACATATAAAAAATAGCACATTATTCAAAAGGATTACTGAGCAGAAAATAAGCTCTTATTTTGAAATTGTCAATTAAACACATATAGATTTTTGACAGTAAAAAAAGAAAGAACACATGAATATTGAACAAGACTGTAGGATTACAGATTTATTTTTATTATCTTTGACCTGTAAAAGAGCCCTGCACTTATTTAGACGGAAAAAGATTGATATGTAAATTTATTTGTATTTTATAGTTTCAACACATTAGGATGGAGAGTTGATGTACAGCGTCTTTATTTCTCTTCTATTCTTTTTTTCTTTTTCTTTTTTTTTTTTTTTTTGGGCTTTACAAATATGTGTGTATCACCGGAGAAGAGCGAGAGTAGTGCTGCCATCTTGGATCCCTGATAACAACCAACCAGCCAGCTTTTTTTTTTAAAAAAAAAAAAAAACCAAGACGGCTGCTGATGTTTCCCACGTCTGACTGTGTGCAAAATCCGTTGATAAACCCAGACGAAATGAAGGTTCGAAGGTCGAGCCAGGTGGCGGTCTGACCTGTAAAAACACTCTAACACTGTAAAGACCTGTAAACTTTATTATTTTACTCCCCTGTGTTTCAGCTGCATTTTGTAGTACTTTTACACTTGTGCAGTTCCTCTGTAAAAAGACGAAATGTTTGTTGAAAATCTTTCTAATAAACATAGAATTCTGCATTAACACCATGTCAGAGTCTGTGTGTCTGTGTGTGTTAATGGATACCACTGACCTTTGAACTGATTTTAAAGGGTTACACACATAATAAATGAGTCCTCCAACCGCCTGTTGACATGGCTGGATCAAACCCCTACAGAGCCCCAGGGCAAAAGCTTGCTGTTAGGCCCCTCTTGGCAAGATGATTGGCAAACATTTTAGCAACTAAATCATTTAGATCATTTAGCCATTTTTTTAATGCACAAATGCCAAAAATTCTCTGGTATCAGCTTCTCAAATTGCTAATTTTTCCCAGCAATAGTAGTTCCCCATGATTCGTCTTTTTGACTGTTGCTCAGACAAAACAAGTCATCTGGACATGTTTTATTTGGGTTTCAACGAATAATGAACAGCTTTCTTCCCTATTCTCAAAACTGTCCTCCCAAGAAAAACCACAGTTTTTGTGTGACCAGATTTCCTGGTGGAGCCGTTAAAACCCAGCAGTGGACTTTAGCCACAGGAAACCACTGTTCCTCTCCTGTTAAGATGATTTCAAAACAGTTTCCTGACTAAGAAATTGTGAATTATTTTAACTATTGTTGAGGAAAATATGTTGATGGATTATGACAGATTGGTATATGTAGAAGTTCAGTCAGGACCATTTCAATTTTTTGAAAAAAAAATTGACCGAGGACAACAGACTGTGGTTATTATTGTAGCCATGATGACAAAAGAAGTCTGAAGGTAGTAACTTTAACCCTCACCACCTGTTTCTCTGATCTTTTCTTAAACCAAACCATTGTTTTTTGTACCTAAACCTAACCAGACCTTAACCACAGTGCTGTCGTACCATAAAACTTTATCATTTTTTCTAGTTTGGAAAGCACAGACAGATGATGTCCTCACATCAAATGTTGTCTTTGGTCATTTGATTTGGACTTGTTGCTCTATTCTGACATTTTATACACTGAACAATCAATCAATTATTAAAGAAAACAACAGTTTATAGTAGTTGGCTGCTGTGATAGAATAATAAAACCTTTCCCTCAGTTTTCTGTGCGCAGTTATAATAAAACAAACTAGACCCTCTCCAAGACCAGGACCACAAAATGGAGAGTGAAAGACCTGTCAAGATTTTACAAATTTATAACTCATTTTCAAGTAATCATATTATGTAGTTCCAAATGATGCAGAGTAAATCTGGGCCTTTGTGGGCCCCTGAGGGTCTGGGAGTCTGGGGGCTTCTGGCCAGCTGTCTGCTTTGTCCAGTTGGGAAATCTAGCCCTGCCTGCTGAAACAGCACTTGCGTGTTAGCAAAGACAGTTTTGTAAATTTGTCCTTCCAGTTGCAGCACAAAACAGTCCAGAGGGAAGTTTTGTTAGCAAGGTCGACACATATCAGCAGCATGAGTCAGACGGTACCTGAAGAGCAGAGAGGACACCCAAACGCTGGCGGCTGGAACTATTTTAATCACCAAAACCTTTTCTGCTATCAAACTTTGGACATTTAGGGGTTAGATTAAATTAATATAATTTAAAATTGACTACTTTCAGGCTGAAAATAAATGTAGGACTTGGTATTTCTCCTCCAGAATATTGTGTGTAGTGGAGAGTTTACAGTACAACCAACATTTAGAAACTACCATCAACACTGCAACATCCAACACTATCTCTATTTTCATTTGAAAATGACTCTTAAGTGTTACCTTGTGTTTTCTTGGTGCTCTCTCTCAGAAAAAAAAAGTATCACAGCAGAGTTTCTAAGACTTTAAGTGTTTTTTTTTTATTCAATCAATTCAGAAATTATACAAAAGTCAATCTACATTAAAGAAAATACATTTTTAAAAAAGTATTTAAAAAGTCAAAAAACAGAGAAAAAAGTGAAAAAAGAGGAAATTGGTTTGATTTGGTTTTACATGCCTTTCCTTTCCAGGCCTATTTAACCAGAATGAGTTTGAGAATTTTTAAAATTTAGTTCAATTTAGTCTCTCAGTATCTATCCATGTCTATCTGAAGTTAATCTGGTAAATAGTTGACACTGACTGTTCACAAACTCTCAATCTCTGGTGTTCAAAAGTTACAACCAGGCACAGATTTTCTGCTCACAGCCAACTTTCACCAGTTTTTACAAAAAAAATTGCAAAAATGCATCAAAAATTGAAATCTATCACTATCTTTGGTTTAACCCTTTGCAAAAACCACAACCAAGGGTGCCAGTGCCTTAGCATGCGTCTAACTTAGCCAGACAAAATCAGTTTCTAAGTTCATTAAAGGCTGATAAAAGATAAGATAAAAGTTTATCTAATTTAAAATGGCTCGACCTGCACCTGTGTCCAGCTGCCTTCACAGGTTCAGAGAGTTGATCTAAGTTCAAGTGACCTGCAAATCAAGTCACAGACAGCCACAGGGGCAAAGAGAGAAGAAAAAAAGACAAACAAAAATCCCCCTTATTTTTATTTTCTGTTCCTTCTTCCTCCTAAGAACAACAAGACTGTAACAAAGATGGTGGATACATTGACTTCAAAACCAACACAACCCATGTCTGATATGCAACATGGCATTAACACCTAGTTACACAACGTCTGATGGTAATGACGGGTATTTTTTTAAAGAATTACAATCTCAACAAAGAATACATTTCAAGAGAAAATGGTTATATGAAAAATTATACAGGTATCACATGATTAAATTCAAACATTTATGGAAAAATGAAAAAAAGCAAATGAGGATGAGTGGATGGGTTAGTGTGTGTGTGTGTGTGTGTGTATGTGTAAATGCAATGTTGAAAGTGCGATTAAAACTTGCAATGACAATTAAATCACTGGATTAAAAGTGACTTAGTATAAGAATATGTGAAACAACCATGCAACAAATTACTCCTGAACCTTAAGCCTTGATTATATTGCTTCATCCTGCTGAATCATCCTAAACAAGATGATGACTAAAAGGTTTCTCTGACAATACAGTATTTGTTCTGTTACCCAGATTTACACCAATTTAAAGGTGAATGGAAATCATGTCTCCCTTCACCATCATAAGGTCATACCAGCATCCAGCCAATGAGTCGGCAAAGATTCAACAAATTGTGACAAGAACAATTACACAACTTTTCCACTCTCTTGGCTCACTTTAGTTAAGCGTCAATTTCAATTTGGGGCGTAGGGGAAGTCCTGGATCTGCTATGATGTGGCATTCCCATGAGTTGATCCGTACATGATGATCTAAGATCTCTAGATCCAAAACGTCCTGTTCCTTGCTGTTCAAAATTGGGATTTTGAGCACGATCTCATCGTTTATTCTCCCGAGAAAGATCTTTGGCGGGATTTCTTCCACTGCAACAAATAAAGACGATGAATCAGTCAGCAACTCAGAAGGAAACACAAAAGAGCCGGTCACATTTTGATGACTGTATTTAAAGGACCGGCCACATGTGGAAATAATTTTGATTTGACTGGTTGATAATTTTCAAGTCTAACCTCTTCTTCTTAATAAACTGGTGATCTTACGTTTCGATATGAGCTCTTTGCAGCTCATGCACACGTTGTCGTGCCAGGTGGAGCCCTTCAGCACGAGCAGCAGTCCTGCAGCTTCACAGTTCTGGTGCTGCATGCAGCTCTGCTCATCAGAGGACATGTTGGAGAAGGTGCCGTTGGGACAAACCTGGCACACTGTGTCCAGCGTTGGTGTACCTGGAGGAGACATGTGCAGTTGTTTTAGATGGAGGACAAGAACAGAAATATGTTTGGATGTTATCCTCATAACAGCAAGGAATGAGAAACATCTTTGATCACATGCAATTTAAGAGTAATGTACCAAAGATAATCTTACTTCAAGGTCCATTACAAGCATTTACCTCATTCCACAGTCTTCACCAACAACTTGTACTCAAATGACTGATAACCATAAACCTGGAGACTGTTGAAGATAGTTTGGTTTAAAGCTCAGAGAGTGGACCAGCATGCTACTGCACTGCATCAAACTCTTCTGAATCTGGACGAAAATGATCCAAAATTGCATTTTTGTGATGCTGAGATGGGCTTGTTCATAAGCGTAATTATATAATTATATTTTTTGTTGCTGGGTGAGCATGGAGCTCGTAGTTACCACTGTTTGCCTCTGTGGGGCAGCACACCTCAGTCTAAGACGTGCCCAGATCTATTTCCTCTCATTCAGTCCTTAAAATCCAGAACATCTTGCTAAGTGAATGTGATTACATCCACTTGTTGCTGATGTTGCTCAACTCACTTTGGTGAACCACTTTTAAAATGATCATAAATCAATAACACTCGATTCTTGAAAGCTATGGAAACACACGCCATGTTGATTGCGGCTGTCATTTCTCATGTTTGCCTCCAAATTCTCTTTGAAAAATCAGCCCATTTAATGAGTTTTAATTGCTAAAAACTGCAACATGACAGTGCTGTCTCCATGGTAACAGTATTCGTTCAATGATGGGAACCAAATATGACTGTAGAGCTTTAAATGTGATATTATTTAAACTTAAATATTAAATTATAATGAAACATTAAAAAGAAATCCTGTTTTTTTTTTGTTGTTGTTGTTTTTATAATACTGCAACCAGAAATTAGAGTGGCTACAGTATGCAGAGATTTCCACAAGGCATTGTGGGTATTGGAGTCTTTGGTAACCTATTATGTATTATGCTGAGTCATCTCTTTCAATCTAGGTTTTGAATCAGTTTAAATGTGTTCTGACATGTCTAAATGGTGTAGACTATGTGTTGAGCCTTTTGAACTCTATAGAGATTATTTCAGCACCAGGTTATAGCTGCCAGCTGGACTGCTGATGTGTCAAACAGCAGCTTACCTTTGGTCTGCACTCCTTCTCCTGACGGGCAATTAGTGTGTGGGAGGCACATGCCATGCTTCAAGTAGTATCCCTGTTTACAGTTGCACTGGTCGTCACGGTTTGCGCTGCAAGCGTCCATTTCCCGCAATTTATTCTGTAGTTTGTCACCAGCACTAGCTGCTCCTATCTTCGTCATTACTGTTGGAAGGTCCCGGAGCTGCTTTGCTGTAGCAGATGCAACCCATGTGTTGATCTGTGCAAGAAGATCTGAGATGTCTAGACCCGAAACTCTTTTCTTTTTCTTGCCGTTCTCAGATGGGAGTTTTTGCGCAATCTGACGAAGTCGCTTAATGTTTATTCTGTGGTGAACAAAGAAAGCTGGAAGGATTGCTCTAAGGTTTTCAGCTCCATCTGCAACAAACAAAGAAGATGAATCAGTCAGCGGCTGAGAAGGAGATACGAAAGAGTTGACAACATTTTATTGACCGCATTTAAAGGATTGCCCACATGTGGCAATAATTTTGTTTTGACTGCCGCTGCCCTTCAAATCTTGGATGTTTCAGGTTGCATTACTGCAGAACAATGATGCAATTTCAACAGAAATTTCAACGAAAATAAATAATAATAAATCAGAACCACGATGCATCTGGAGCAACATTCAACTCTCTGAAATGTCCAGAAAATTACCTTCTTCCATGAGTGTCGAAATGACATCAATAACTTGATGTAAAAAAAAACTTGAACTTGAACACTGACAAATCAGAGGTCATTGTTTGAAGAACCTGCGGTGAGATGATCACACCACCGAGTAATGCAACTATATAGGTGTTTGTTTTTGAAGTGAATGTAATGAATCAGTGGTGGCCTTTGAGTTTGCAAATCAATATTGCTTCTTCGGAAAACGTGATTTTGAGTGTCTTTTTTTAGCATATGGGATTGAGATATATCACAAGTAAAACCACAGATGTTGCCAACAACATCACATGAACCTTCTAACCTTTCTTAATAAACTGGTGATCTTACCTTTGGATCTGAGCTCTTCACAGCTTGTGCACACGCTGTCGTGCCAGGTGGAGCCATTCAGCACGAGCAGCAGTCCTGCAGATTCACAGTTCTGGTGCTGCATGCAGCTCTGCTCATCAGAGGACATGTTGGAGAAGGTGCCGTTGGGACAAACCTGGCACACTGTGTCCAGCGTTGGTGTACCTTTGGTCTGCACTCCTTCTCCTAATGGGCACTTGGTATGTGGGAGGCACATGCCACACTTCCAGTAGTATCCCTGTTTACAGTCGCACTGGCGGTCACTGTCCGGACTACAAGCGTCAATTTGCTGCAATTTATTCTGTAGTTTGTCATGAGCACTAGCTGCTCCTATCTTAGTCATTACTGTTGGAAGGTCCCGGAGCTGCTTTGCTGTAGCAGATGCAACCCATGTGTTGATCCGTGCAAGAAGATCTGAGATGTCTAGCCCCGAAACTGCCTCCTGTTTCTTGACATTGTCAGATGGGAGTTTTTGCACAATCTGACAAAGCAAAGTAATGTTAAATTTCTGGTGAATGAAGAAATCTGGAAGGATTTCTCTGAAGTATTCGGCTCCATCTGCAACAAAGAAGATGAATCAGTCAGCAGCTCATAAGGAAACACAAAAGAGCTGATAACATTTTCATGACAGCATTTAAACATGTGGAAATCATTTTGTTTTAACTGCAACTGACTTCTAAATCTTGGATGTTTCAGGTTGCAGAACAATAATGTAATTTCAACAGAAATTAAGGAGTATAAATCAGAACCATGATGGATCTGTAGCAAGATTCAACTCTCTGAAATGTCCAGAAACTTACCTTCTTACACGAGTGCCTAAATGATATCAGATATATCACAAGTAAAACCACAGATGTTGCCAACAACATCACATGAACCTTCTAACCTTTCTTAATAAACTGGTGATCTTACCGTTAGATCTGAACTCTTCACAGCTCGTGCACACGCTGTCGTGCCAGATGGAGCCATTCAGCACGAGCAGCAGTCCTGCAGCTTCACAGTTCTGGTGCTGCATGCAGCTCTGCTGGTCAGAGGACATGTTGGAGAAGGTGCCGTTGGGACAAACCTGGCACACTGTGTCCAGCGTTGGTGTACCTGGAGGAGACATGTGCAGTTGTTTTAAACTAGAGTACAAGAACAGAAATATGTTTGGATGTTGTCCTGACTTTCAATCATGCTCTGATTGAAATTAAAAGCTATTTGAGAATACATATAATCACACACATAATCAAATTCCTGATCTCCCCTTCATGAAAGGTTTTAAAGGTTCTGAACATGTTCTGCTGGGAACCCTCCGCCCTCCCAACCTGATCTGGACTCTGTACCTCAGAAGCATCAGCTTACCTTTGGTCTGCACTCCTTCTCCTGACTTGCACTTGGTGTGTGGTAGGCACATGTCAAAGTTCGTCATGTAGTATCCCTGTTTACACTCGCACTGGCGGTCACTGTCCGCGCTGCACTCCTTCTTCATCAGCTGGTTGCGGCCGCACGGCTTGCAGCGCTCACACTTGCTGATGTAGTTCCACAGCTCCGTGAAGGAACCGGCAGGACATGGCGCGCACACACTCTTCTGCGTCGCCGTGCAGCGTGAGCACAGGTAGGTTCCGGGCGGGCATTGGTCGCACACCACCTGTTCGCCGGTGTTCGGGTCAGTGGATGTGTACGTCTTGACGCCGTCAGCCAAAGCGCAGCGCAGTGACAGCAGCAGCAGCACGGAGAGGAGCGGGAGGAACATCTGGGAGGAGAGAGAGAGACGGAATATGAGAGGAAATTGGCAAAGACCTACGAAATGCAAATAGAAACGGGGAATAACAGAAGAAAATATAAGAAAAAGAAAAGAAATGCAAGGACATCATCACACATACACACACGGAAATTTGGTCACATCATCCATTTACTCTTCAAATTAATGAAAATCCTCAGAGTATAACGACAAAAAAAGGCTGTTTGTCCAGTTTTGTCACTTGCTTTTTAATGTCTCCACAAGTTTCCAGATAAAAATCACCAAGAAAGTTTCCATAATGTTCAAAGGTCTCTAAAAAATTAACAAAGAAACAGCCTACACATTTTAATCCTCGGTACGTTCAGAGACCCAGTTAGCTCATTTTTATATATATATGAAAAAATAAATAAATAAAACACCAGGAGTGTAAATGACTCTCTCAGATGTTGTGACTCTCTCTCTCCATCTCCACTCACCGTCGAAAATATGCTGTATCTGCTGTTGTGGAAACTTCTTCTCATTAAGCAGAACCGGCGTCTTTCAAACGTTATTATTCTCCTCCAACATGCTGCAGTTCACAAACAAGAGAAAACAACGCAGCTCACAGCCGACGTCTTGGGCTTAAACTTTTTCTGACTCTAACCCTAGCGACAATAAAAAAGGGCAGGCCAGATAATTTCCCTTTATAATATAATCGTGATTTAACCTTCAAAATAAAAGCATTTCCGTTGAACTGTAAACCAAGCATTTATAGTGTATTCTCCATAAAAACACTGAATAATTACAATTTCCAGGTTTATCCTGACGTGTACATTTTACTGTAAATAAATGTAAATACTGTAATTCGTGCTTTTTGTTTTAACATATAACTTAAACTAAAAATGAAAATGAATTCACAACCCTCTCACTGCCTCATCACCTCTATATATGTTGTCTCTTCTGGTCTCATGGTATCTGAATGATTGATTATGAGGTCAGCATCAGATGTGCAGAGGGTATGTATGACTTGTATTTTCCCCAAATCACACTCTGGCCATTCGGGATCAGATCCATTTACTTTTTAAAAATGAGAGATATTTCTTACAAGTGTGGTGTGCTTTTATTTTGAAGGTTTGATTGACAGGATGAGAATTCAAAATCATGCAAGTTTTTGGGCCCATTCATTTGAATATCAGTTAGTAAATTGAAAACTCTTGATGAGTTTGTGTGTAAAACAAATTAATTTCCTAATTTTCATCACATGACCCGGTCAAAGTTTGATTGACATGTGTACTGTCAGGTGTGTAGAGACAATAAGTGACTGCAGCAGGACACAGAAAAACACTCATATGCTGCTTCCACATAGTTTTAGATACAAACTTCTTTTGAACTTTAAATGAGTCACGAGAGTTTGACCTACAAATCTTGAATTTATATGTTCTATCTATCTTTTATTGTTTTTGAGATATCAGAGTGTGAGTTTTAAAGTCTTTTCTTGCTCCGCCTGTGATTTTATAATGAGTGTGTATTGCGGAATGTTTCACAGCACTGAGGGAGTGACATCACCAGGAGCAGTTAGAGAGCAGGATTTTAGAGTACGCTTTTTGTGAAATATTTTCATAAATCCCATGACTTTGGTCAAATCTTACATTGAAAATTAAGTGTCCTCAAAAACATGTTGCCTTGCATAGTTTATTGTAACATTCATACCTATATTTGAAGTATTGGTTACATAGGACAGCAGGTCATTTCAAGCTAGGTGGATTGTTTGGTCAATTTTAAGAAGAACAAAAATGTAATGTATCAAAGAGAGTTAAAGTTAAAGTGTCATTTTGATTTAAGTATCTTAAGCCGGCCATTAATTAGGAGACTGAGAAAATGTGTGACGATATCTGTGGAACAATGTGTCTGTAAATAATAGGAGAAAGCTGAAACGCCCAGTTGTAAAGTATAAAACCCAACTATAATGCTCTACATGGAGCCTTTTCTCTGTAACCCCATTTATGTGTTGCATTGTAAAACGTTCCTTCTTGTACAAGAAAATAAATTCAACTTTGATCCTTCAGATTCGGTCTCCATCATTTAAAGATCATTAAGAATAGGACAGAAATTTTTGAGCTACCCTGGACCAGTCAACCTCTTTGGT
Organism: Euthynnus affinis; assembly: GCA_029490765.1. Classification (NCBI taxonomy): domain Eukaryota; kingdom Metazoa; phylum Chordata; class Actinopteri; order Scombriformes; family Scombridae; genus Euthynnus; species Euthynnus affinis. The sequence continues at coordinate 32,169,537 of CM055843.1, read as the reverse complement.
ACCTTATGTGGGATACATTCTGCCTCAATCTACATCGACACCCAAAACAACCACCTGTTTCTACGATGCACACAGCCCCTTTAGATTAGAGTCAATTTGCTGCAATTTATTCTGTAGTTTTTCACCAGCACTAGCTGCTACTATTTTAGTCATTACTGTTGGAAGGCCCCGAAGCTGCATTGCTGTAGCAGATGCAACCCATGTGTTGATCCGTGCAAGAAGATCTGAGATGCCTAGCCCCGAAACTCTTTCCTGTTTCTTGCTGTTCTCAGAGGGGAGTTTTTGGACAATCTGACGAAGCCGTTTAACTTTTATTCTCTGGTAAACAAAGAAAGCTGAAAGGATTTCTCTAAGGTATTCGGCTCCATCTGCAACAAATAAAGAAGATGAATCAGTCAGCAGCTCATAAAAAAACACAAAAGAGCTGTCAACATTTTAATGACCGCATTTAAAGGACCGGTCACATGTGACTGACCGCTGGCTTTTAAATCTTGGATGTTTCAGGTTGCATTATTAAAAAACAATGATGTTATTTCAACAAAAACTAAGGAGTATAAATCAGAACCATGATGGATCTGTAGCAAGATTCAACTCCCTGAAATGTCCAGAAACTTACCTTCTTACACGACTGTCTCAATGATATCAGATATATCACAAGTAAAACCACAGATGTTGCCAACAACATCACATGAACCTTCTAACCTTTCTTAATAAACTGGTGATCTTACCTTTAGATATGAGCTCTTCACAGCTCGTGCACACGCTGTTGTGCCAGGTGGAGCCATACAGCACGAGCAGCAGTCCTGCAGCTTCACAGTTCTGGTGCTGCATGCAGCTCTGCTGATCGGAGGACATGTTGGAGAAGGTGCCGTTGGGACAAACCTGGCACACTGTGTCCAGCGTTGGTGTACCTGGAGGAGACATGTGCACTTGTTTTAGATGGAGGACAAGAACAGAAATATGTTTGGATGTTTTCCTGATTGGAGACAAAGACTGCTTCTCACTTTGATGATCATCATTCAATTATGCTCTGATTGAAATTAAAAGCTATTTGGGAATACATAATTGGATAACAGTAATAATAAATATAATTGTTCACATTTTTTTCAGACAGCATTTTTGTGGAAAATTCAGTGTACAGTTTTAATAAACTCAGAACGGTTTTTCAATACACTGACTATTAATTGTTGATTGTATGCTGTTTTGTCCTCATATAATGTAATTATCACTTATTGTTATTGCACCATTGGTTTTGGCCTTGGCGTCCTACATTTTGATAAATTTGTATTTATCAAAGAGGCCTTAACCTAAAATGACTTAATTCCAGGCCTGATATAACTCAATTCAAAAATGTGTTATATCGTGATATGTATCGTGATCATGATATGAAATGATGACCTATATCATGTATGAGATATTGGTCATATGGCCCAGCCCTAGTTCTGAACATGTTCTAATGGGAACTTTCACCCCTCCCAACCTGATCTGGACTCTGTACCTCAGAAGCATCAGCTTACCTTACGAAATTAAAGATTAACGAAAAAAAGGCTGTTTGTCCAGTTTTTTCACTTCCTCTTTAATTTAATGTCTCCTCTAGTTTCCAGGTAAGAATCACCAAGAAAGTTTCCATAATGTTTGAAGGTCTCTAAAAAAACAACAAAGAAACAGCCTACACATTTTAATCCTCAGTACATTGAGAGACCCAGTTAGCTCATTTTTATTTCTATATATATATTTAAAAAAATAATAACATCAGGAGTGTAAATGACTCTCTGAGATGTTGTGACTCTCTCTCTCCATTTCCACCCACCGTCGAAAATATGCTGTATCTGCTGTTGTGGAAACCTCTCCTCATTAACCAGAACTGGCGTCTTTAAAACATTATTATTCTCCTCCATGCAACATGCTGCAGTTCACAAAGAGGGCTAAGCTTTTTCTGACTCTAAAGCTGGCGACAACAAAACGGTGGGCTAGATAATTCCCCCCTGATTATCTATAATCATAATTTAACGTTCAAAATAAAAGCATTTCCGTTGAACTGGAAACCAAGCATTTATAGTGTATTCTCCATAGAAACACTGAATAATTACAATTTCCGGGTTTATCCTGACATGTACATTTTACTGTAAATAAATATAAATACTGTAAAGAGTGCATTTTATTTTAACATATAACTTGCACTAATCATAAATTGCCTATTTTCCCCACTCAAATAAAAACAATTCACAACACTCTCACTGCCTCATCACCTCTGTATATGTCGTCTCTTCCGGTCTCATGATATCTGAATGATTGATTATGAGGTCAGCATCAGACGTGCAGAGGGTCTGTATGACTCTGTATGATTTTATTTTTTTAGATTTAAATGTTTTTTTAAATGAAGACAATAATACAAAATGTAAACACAAAAATATAAACTAAAACATCTTCCAATCAAGGCGGTGGACAGCTGATTGAGTGACAGAGGTGATTTTGGCTGATTTTAAAGCATGTTGAATGTAATATTTCTATTTATCTTAAACTTATACCACAACCCTATTTATACACTGTTCAGTATAATAATTGTAAGCAGCGTTGGTCGGGCCCTCGCATCAAAATCATGCAAGTTTTGGGCCCATTCATTTGAATTTCAATTATTGAATTGAAAACTCTTGATGAGTTTGTGTGTAAAATAAATTAATTTCCTAATTTTCATCACATGACCAGGTCAAAGTTTGATTGACATGTGTACTGTCAGGCGTGTGGAGACAATAAGTAACTGCAGCTGGACACAGAAAAACACTCATTTATTTGAATGGAGAGTGTGAGCGAACCCGCACCTTTTTGAACATTTATTGCTTCCACATAGTTTTAGATACAAACTTCATTTGAACTTTAAATGAGTCATGAGACTTTGACCTACAAATCTTGAATTTACATGTTCTTTCTATCTTTTATTGTTTTTGAGATATCAGAGTGTGAGTTTTAAAGTCTTTTCTTGCTCCGCCTGTGATTTTATAATGAGTGTGTATTGCAGAATGTTTCACAGCACTGAGGGAGTGACATCACCAGGAGCAGTTGGAGAGCAGGATTTTAGAGTAGGGGAGATGGGGGATGGTTGTAACGTGGGTCAGTTGTAACACTTTCAGTTTCTCCAATCAGGAACAAGTTACAAATCACCTGAGTCACTCTGCACATGCTCAATTTAATACAAGGCAGACACGGCCTATTTTAGAAAGAAAAGACTCATTTTTAGGTATGAAAGTTTTTTTTTAACTTTATTTATTTTGTAATAGCATTGCTTGCTTTGTAGATAAACTCATCGAACTTAAATCATGTCAATTATGTGTTTATGTAGCTATCTTTCATGCAAGTTGCTAGTGCTAATGTTTTAGTTGTTATCTGTAAGGTAAGATAGTTCGTGGCTACAAGAGTCTGGGTTAGTCATAACAATATTTGAACAAATGTTGCAACCTATCCCAAGCAAAACATTTCATTATATTTATATGTTTACCTTTAATTGCCTCGGTCCTGAAAGAGAAAGACTGACAGGGGGAGGAGCATCTCAACATTTAGAAGAGAGCATCAAATGATAGAAAACAGCAAGGAAACCTAAGATTGAGTTTGGTGTATGACCCACAAAGCCTGCACACTCCAGGAGTGCCGTACATTTGTCACCACTGTGACTCCGACAGTGACTAACATACTTGACACACTCACACAAAAATACACTAATGTTCGATTGATGAAGCTGGTGCACATTTGCATATTTGTTCCCCTAACCCTTTTATTATTTTGTTCAAATGTCAGTGTGACACACAAACAAACACACACACATCCCAATTATGTAAATTCATTTAAGTGTTGAATAAAAAGTTTTTAAATATTTCAAGTTTTTGTCATAATCCTTATTTCATAATATTACATTTCACCCGAGGGTATGTTACAACTAACCCAGACTATGGCGTCAGTTATAACATATCACTCCTTGTGTTTGAGACTAAACTATACATTTTCTGTTTGTGCTGCAGAGATAAAAAGCTACACCCATTTAATAGCGGACACATGTCACTAGTTTGCATCACATTTTGAATGCAGTGGTTTAAAAAGAGCTCCAAGCTACAGACAGAAATGTCAAAAATGTTATAACCGCCCCTGGTCTCCCCTACTCTTCTTGTGAAATACACTCATAAATCCCATTACTTTACATTAAAAATCATCAAGTGTTGGAAACATCAAGAGTATTTACAAGAATCTGAGAACTATTAGTTATTTATTTTTATTTCCCCTTTTATTTATTCAATCATGACTATTTTCTTTATTGTTTCCATTATAATAATTTGTTTGGTAGAAATATTAGAGAGAGAATATAGATGTTTAGTCCACACTCCAGATCAGTGGAGGGCGGTAAAGCGTCCCAAAGCTGTTTGCCAACCGCAGATAAACCCAGAAAGAAGAAGAAAGCTGTTTTTGCCAGTCTCCAGTTCTGATATTTCCGACGGCACCTGAAGGACACAGCCGCAGGCACCAGCAGAAGGTCGGACTCATCCCGCAGCTGCCACACCGGACCTCCATCACTTCTCCTCACCGAGAATCGGCCACCATCAGCGGGACAGACATGGCGCTGCGGAGGTTTTTCGTGGGAGGAAACTGGAAGATGAACGGGAACAAGGAGAGTCTGGAGGAGCTGATCACCACCCTGAACACCGCCAGCCTGCACGACCAGACCGGTAACTAACGAGCCTGCAGGTGGAAACGGCCCGCTGACCGACTGACAGGTGCAGTCTGCGGGTTTTAGAGTGAACAGGGATTAACAAGGCTAATCGATAAAGTGAGAATCACAGATAGAAGGTGGAGGAGGAGGAGGGGGGGGGGGATGCTGCTGATCAGATGACGCAGTGACACTGGGAGTCACGTGACCAGGATGAGTTGCATAAAGGCCTCTGACGTTTTTGTGTCATCATCCTCAATGGTGGAGAATAAACAAGTGCATTTTTTACTCAGTTCTGACGCCTCTGTGCAGCTGCAACGATTAGTCGATTAATCCACTGCCAGCCATTTTGATAGCAATCATTTTTTTAAAGAACAAAATGTCCACATTCTGTTTTTATTTAGTCCTCTATGACAGTAAACTGAATATCTTTTGGGTTGTGGACTGTTGGTTGGGACAAAAGACATTTGAGGGCATCATCGTCAACTAATCAATTAATCAAGAGAGTAACCAACAGTTTAATTGATAATGATAATAATGATTAGTTGCAGCCAAAGACACTTGCACATGAGAATTTCCATTTTCTATTAATATATGTGTTTTTTTAAAATGTGGGTTTTACATCCTGATCATTTCTCCTACAGAAGAGCTGTTTCTAGTCGGGGAGCATTTTTCATGTTTCAAACGTCTTTTAAAGTTTGAATGAATGAAAAAAAAATCTGCTAGTTTGAGCTCGATTAGATAAACAAAGTGACAACAACAGATTATTATCATTTAAAAACAAAGACAGACAGAAACAGTTTGGATCAGAGAAACCTGAACCTGCTGCTCCAGCGTTTTGAAGCGAGGCTTTGCAGACACACTGAAACTGATTGAACTACTCTGGAAATAAATGTAACCCAATTAAATCCAATTCAATTAACTATTTCAGTTCAGGGTCATGACAATAATCTGAATATCTTTGGATTTTGGAGCCATTTTCAACATTTACTGACATTTTAAAGGCAAAACAATGAATCAATTAATTGAGAAATGATTTGGCAGATTGATTGATAATGAAAACAATCATTAGTTGCAGCCCTAAATTTAAGTTTGCCAAGTATCCTTGAACGATAACACTGTGATTTTCCATATTTTTTTTATCAACAAATCTCATTTCCAGATCCAAACTTGATCTGCTTTCAAGTGTTGTGTTTGTATCCAAAGCCTGATCAACCTCATTCCTCTGTGCTGCAGACCTCCGTTATCGTCCAAAAACAATTTAAAACACATCAGTAGAATATTGTAACTCCAGCAGCCTTCCGGGATTTGAATGAGTTGACGAGAAAAAGACGGGAAGTGCAAACAGAAAGAGGGGGGAAAAAAAAGACCTCAGATGAGTCACAGAGATCAAATTAAAGTCAAAATCTGTCTGTCTGGCTGTTTTCCATCCAGAGGTGGTGTGTGGCGCTCCCTCCATCTACCTGGACTTCGCTCGGTCCCGTCTGGATCCCAAGATCGGCGTCGCGGCCCAGAACTGTTACAAGGTGGCCAAGGGAGCGTTCACAGGGGAGATCAGGTACTTTCTCCCCCCCGCCCTCCTCCGCTGACTGAACACACTCAAATGAATCATTTATAGCACTGTTGGAATAATTAGACTGCAGGCTGATGAATATTTAAATAACTCTTTTTTTTTTTTTTTTTTGTCATATTTAAGTGCTTTTTGAAACTTCCCTCTAATGTTCCCTGTCTCACCTCTCCCTCCAGCCCCGCCATGATTAAAGACTTCGGAGTCGACTGGGTGATCCTGGGACACTCCGAGCGCCGCCATGTTTTCGGAGAGAGCGACGAGCTGATTGGCCAGAAGGTGAGGCGCTTTCGACTAACAAGTGAACAAACTTACAATCCGTGATTTTTAAAGAGGTTAATTAAAGATTGTTGAAGCGGCCGATAACACATGTCTTTGTTTATTATATTTTAACACGCATCAGCTTCTGCGGGATCTTCTCTGTAGACGTATTTCTCGGTAAAGGCTGTGCAAAGACTTACTCATACACTACATGTGAAAAGCAGCTTGTTCAGCTCTGCATACTCTCCCTAATTTGTGCGCAGGAAGCCGGAGTCATGACATCACCGGCTGCTGTCACTCAGTGCGATGTCTCATTTAGCGTTTTATTGCCTGAAGTGCCTGAAAATGAAATGTGTTCCCTAGAGTTTGCTTTCCATATTCAAAGACAATTTGTCATCCACGACAGCAGTTTTTTGTTTGTTTTTTTTTAGAATACAGATACAATAAAGATTTATACTCATGTCATCATAACTTGGCTTCGTCCACCAACAATCTCTTCTTAAGTCAAGTCTCCACCACATGTCTTAACTAACCTCAACTCGCCCGAGACAGAACCAGGACTTTCCTGTTTTCACTTCTGCTCTCTATAAAGCTTTTAGATGTTCTACTTGTGCTTGTTTTTCTCACACAGGAAGACGAGTCACTAAAAACCTGAACAGAAAAGGAGCATTTAAACAATAAACACACATTTACTCGAAAATACGGAATAATTCTTTGCTTCAACACGTTGCAAATGAACATTAATATCACATAAAAGTGAAAAGATTTGAACTTAAACTTATCTTTGAAATGTTAATTTTTCAACGGAGGTGCGCGGCCGCAGGTGAAGTTCTGACTCTCTGGTGTTGAATCTCAGGTGGCTCACGCTCTGGAGAGCGATCTCGGGGTGATCGCCTGCATCGGGGAGAAGCTGGACGAGCGCGAGGCAGGCACCACAGAAGAAGTCGTCTACGCTCAGACGCAGGTCATTGCAGGTAAACGGAGCAAACATAACATTTTGACCCGCTTATTCATGTATTTTATCTCCTTTTTCTTCCTTTTTTTCCTTTATTTTTCTTAATTTTTAAATGTATTTTGTCATCTTTTTCCCATTTGTTTTGTGTTTTGTCTTTTTTTCTCACGTTTTTCATGATGTGTCCTTTTAAAAATTAGAAGCTGAATGATTTTATTCACACTCCGATGAAAGTTTCACACCAGTTTGCATCAGCATATTTCTCATCCTTTAGTTATAATGTTGTAATTTTTCTGTCCAGTCCTTCTCGTATCTGCTCTTGCACTAACTAACATGGTTATATCATGTTCATAAATATGAAACGCCGCCTTCTCTCCTGCGTCTGTGTCCTCTCAGCCGTCTGTCTGACATCACAGAGAGTTTCAAATGTTATTAATGATCTCCGCTTTCTCCAGGTTTCATCTTGGCCTGGTCTAACCTACTTCTGCATATAAAGTAGGCTGCAAGGCACCTGATTTAAAATGCAAATAGGTCAGCAGAGGAACTTGTTTCTCCGTTAATGCAGGGGTTTTTTTTGTTCTGAAAGAGAACAGATGTGATGGATCAGTGCATCTCTAGATTTATTTAAATTAATAGAACTGTTGTGTTGTCTTTTCTATTGCAAAACAACCTAATTAGCCTTTGTCCTGCTGGACCTTTTATAAGGAGAAAGGACTCAGCTGCTTTATATGAATATTTCTCTGAGTTGCTCAGTGATTTTGGGCTGTTTTACCTCAACTGAACATGTGGATCTTCATGTTTTAATATTAGGAAATACTCTCAGATAGATTATTATTGGTTTGTAAAGAGGCTCAGTGTTAATATCTAATGAAGAGGAGATGTTGTGTTGCAGAGAACGTGAAGGACTGGGGGAAAGTGGTGCTGGCTTATGAACCAGTGTGGGCCATCGGCACAGGCAAGACGGCTACACCTGAACAGGTAACAGTGACTCTATAATGCAAACTTTACGCTCTCAGCTCCGTTGCAGAGATTTGAGGGGAATGAGGACTTGTGCAAAAAACGTGTATCAGGGCAAACTGCACGAGCCTCCTGAAGCTTTGTCTGCTCCAGGCGGATTCTTTCTATGTTTACTTTTGAGTGTTCGAAATGATTCATGCAGAAATTATGTTTACGTATGAGCGGCTGTAAGAACGTTGCACAACTTGTTCCAATATAAGTTGTTTTGAATGAGTCCTCGTTTCCCCGAAAAAGAAGCCGCCGTAGATCCACAATGGTCACACCTGAAATAACCGTATTTTCCCTTTTTATCTACAGTATGCTCATCCAGGTAGCCAAACAGCATCAAGACTTACATTTCATTTATCTGACAGAACTTTCATCTCGTCTCTGTGAAGCTGGAAGTCCCCGTAAATTAAAGATGACTCACTAGTTTCACTGCTGCTGAAGATGACGATGACGCATCTGATTAAACTAACAAACGTCACATTTAGTAGTTAAACTATGTGATAATGTTCTTATAAACTTATTTGTTTTGACAGTTCTTGTATCATATTTTGTGTGTGTGCGTCCAGGCTCAGGAAGTCCATGAGAAGCTGAGGGCGTGGCTCAGAGCCAACGTGTCGGACAACGTCGCCGACTCCGTGCGCATCATCTACGGAGGTCAGTGACGGTTTTCAACTGTAGCGATTCACTTTGAACCTTTTTATCTCTGAACATGGAGTCGTTATAAATATGTCCCTATGCCCCCCCCACCCCTGTATTCGAGAGGTTCAGACCTTCAGATATAAGTTTATATCATTTAGATTCGACAGTTACATCATCACATGGCTGTAATTTAACAAAGTTATTTCAGACATTCAGGATTCTGGAAGAAAATTTTTTTATTTTTTTTGCAAAGACAATGTTTGGTGTCGGAGCTCTTTTAAGGATGTGATGGATAAGAAACACTCCTGTGCGAACAAACAATGTCCAGCTGTGTTTGACAATGTCTGAGTCTCTCGTAAACTACAACTCCCTAAGGTGCAATTTGAGTTTAACCCCAAAAACTCAAAAATGTGTTTCTAGTTGTTTCTAAATGTATAAACTCAAAGGTGGAGTGAAAAGCCGACCGCCACACACAGAGAGAGACTGAGACTTGATATTGTTTAAACACTGGGATATAACACACACTCTCTCTCTCTCCTGGAAGACGAGAGTCATAGCATTGTTATGTTCAAGAATGGAAAAAGGACCAGAGAGCAGCACAGCGTGTGAAGTTCGTGTGAATACGGGGATTGTGCTGGGAAATTGTCGGACACAGCTGCCCTCGCACAGTGTTTTTAAGAGCCATTCACATCACTAAAATCACCAAATAAAACAATTTTTATCAGCTGAAATAATAAAAACTGATGGCTACACTTTTCATGACTGCATACTTTTAGTTTTGTTCAAGAGTAACTTCTGATTTCTTCTACATTTTTGATAATAATAATAATTAAATTTCTGATATCTGTGTCCAAAAGGCAAACGAGCAGCTTCCTGTTCATTGAAACTCATTTGAAACTAATTATTAATCTGATAAAACATTTGTAGCATCTGTTCATAAACTTGTGACTTCATTTAAACGAGCCCGTCCTTCCGCCCTTTTGTGTCTCCAGGCTCGGTGACGGGGGCTAACTGCAAAGAGCTGGCGTCTCAGGGCGACGTGGACGGCTTCCTGGTGGGCGGAGCCTCTCTGAAACCGGAGTTCGTCGACATCATCAACGCGCGCGCGTAACGGAAAACGCACACGACCGATCGAACAACACCCTTTTCACGTTTAGATCTCGTCACGTGTCGGCGAAACCCCCCCCCCCCCCGGAGCGCTGACTGATCACATGACAGACGTGTGTTTAGCTCTTTGTCACGTTACACCTTCCTTTTTCTTTTTTTTTTTTTTTATTACCAGTAGAAATTAAAAATAACCCCATGTTTGACGTAAAAGTATGTGAATGATCGGAAACGTTTGTAGTGTTGTCGTCGTTATCTGCTGTTAATCAAACGGATGTTATTTTTCCAGCAGACAATCGGTCAGTTCAGGTTGTTTCGTGTGTTTTGCGAACAGATTGATGACAGTCCGTCTCACCTAACTGTTCCTCCAGGGCCTCTCGACGCTCAAGAAAAGATGTACTTAAAAATATAATGTACTTACACACTGTATAGAGAGTTATATCAAAGAGATTCGTGCTGGCGCTCAAGCCGGGGACTTACTGTGAAGCTAATTATTGAACCCTTGGCTGCTGTATGTGTAACACTGGACGGTGCTCATCACATGTGACCGATGTAAGAACAAAAATGAATAAATCAAATAAGGACAGGATGTGTTCTTGTGTGTTTTTTTTTAATGAGTTCTTTGTGTCAACTTTATCAAACGTGATGGAAACGGGGTGTTCGGAAAGAAAATTGACGTCAGCTGTGTCAGTTTATTTTTATTTTCATAGAGTCCCCGAGGTGGGAATTCATGTTCTGGAGTACTTCTGTGTTTCCTTGTCATACTATTTTTTTGCATTTCCCCTGATCCAGGAACAGTCAGAGTGTTGGTTCACTCCTTCAGAGAGCTGCCAGTTTAGGGGAACACGCTCTGCAGATAGAGGAAAAAAAGAGGAGATCATCTGGCGCTTGGCTTTTTTCGAAAAGGCTGAGCTCCAGCGACATTTACAGACGCCACTGTGACCACAGCTGTCTGCTCTGTCTGGCTGCGGGTCGAAGTTGTGGTGTTGTTACTACTGTTGGGATTACTCCGCAGCTGTGATTATTGCTATGATGCTACGCAGATGACTGCAAAAGCTGAACTGTGGCTACACTTTATCTTTACTCCTAGCCAGATACACAGGAATTCAACCTGATGATCAGAGCCACAATTACAGCAGCGGTATTGGCCAAGACCAGCCATCCCATAACTACAGTTTCAGCCTGTAAGAATCACATAATATGCCGATACTAGCATGTTGAATTTGGCAGAATCCAATAACTTAAAGGATAAAGCTGGCAACTTCCTGTTTCGTGTGTAGAGCCAAACCAACAACGACTTGATCTTCTTCCAAATAGTGTTTGTGTCTCCCAAAGTCTGACACATCCTGTTCCTTCATTATGAAGAGTTTTCGGGGATGTTAGTTTGATTAGAAACGGCTCCGAAGAACAATAACAGCGAATCACGCTCATGAAGCTCCGAAAAACAGAAACAACAGAAACGATTTTACACAGAACTGCTCTCCTGAGACTGGAAACGTGGTCTCTTTTATCAGTCTTGGGAGCCCTTTCTAAAACACATTGACGCACCCACGCTCTTCATAATGAAGGAACGCGTCACCCAGTGCAGCGGAGTGACTCACTGATGTGTTTTTAATCGTTTTTTTGATGGCGACCACGGAGGTCTACGGCACAGAGGAAGAAGATGCATCAGGCTTTCATGCACACACACACGATACAATAAAGTCGGGTTTTGGTCCAGTTATATTATGTTTACAGCTGCTGATGACGTTGCGCAATGTGTGTAAAACAATGCTTGTTGATGGTGCCCATGCATGTGTAATCTGGTGAAACTGTAACCATAGTAGCAACAGTTGTGGTCGGGGTTCAGATGTAACAAACAGGAAGTCTGTTCATCAGTCGGTTCATTGTTGGTTTGGCTCTGCAATAAGAAAAAATATGGAATATAACCTCAACTTATTAAATGTGTTGTTGTGGGAAATATTTAAACAAGAAACAGGCACAAAAAAAAGAAGACAAAAACCGCTTAACTGTGATTGAAATTGTAAATTACCATCTTTTTATTTCACATATTTTCACATTATTTTCAATGACAAGCGTTCTGTTTATTTATTCTTTTTTTTTTTTTTTTAAATTACCTTTCTTCTTTTTCAACACAGCTATTCTATGGACACTAAGGAGAAACTTAAGGAACATTTGGGGGGGGTTAAGGATTCATATTTTTTATTCTTTATTTATTTATTTGTTTATTTTTATTTATTTATATATTTTTTTTAAGGACAGAAGAGGACTTCAAGCAGGAAGGACAAATAATCTGCCGTCATCAGAATCACATCGGGAGGAAAACGAGGGTTAGAAAGTGAGAAAAGGACTCGACGAGAAGAAAAAGGAGACGAAAAAACGAAGAGGAGGAAGAAGAGGAAGAGGGGGAAGAGGACAGAAGTAGGCAGAGTGCAGGTTCTTCAGTGTCCAGGTCAGTGTGTGATGCAACAGAGTGTGTAAGTGTTCAGTTGTTTGTGCAGTATTTGTTGGGGGTTTTTTTTTTCACTCAATCCCTGAAACATCATCTTTTTTGTGTCTTTTATTGTGTTTTTTTTTTTGCCCTTTCACTTGCGTGCTTCACTCTATTTTAATCTATTATATCTCTACTTATTTATCTCTCTGTTTCTCTTTTTTTTTTTTCTTTTTTTTACAACAATAATCTGTATTTTTGCAGGTCTGTCCTCTGGCTGTACATGAACTATTCCTTTAAAACTACAGTAACAGTGCATGTCTGGCTTATAGATTTTTATATTTTCATTGTTTCCCCTGCATGTGCTTGAGTGCGTGTTGCATCTGCGTATTTTATATATATATATATATATTTATATATGTGTGTGTGTGTGTGTGTGTGTGTGTGTGTGCATACAGCATCATCTCCAGTGCATAATTTATTTTTGTGTCGTGTTTTTTTTCTCTTTTCTTTTTGCTTTGCTCGTGTATTTCTCATGAATCAGTGTGATATTTCTTTTATACATGGCTCGGTCCGTGTTATTGTCGTGTCTGTAGGTTATAATGTTTGTCATTCGTCTTCGTCCGTCTGGTCTGTCTGTCCGTCACTTTCACAGAGCGCTGGGGTTCCTGAAGTTATGGCCTGCGAAACGAGCCTGGTCGCCCAACTCCTCTTCGATCCTGCAGACGAAGAAACAAGAAAGAAAGAAGAAAAAAAAAAAGGGAAAAGAGAAATTATTCAGATGTTTTTTTTATATGAAAACATTTAGAAAGTTGGTGTGGAACAGAGAGGAGTTTATCATCCTGAATGTTTTGGTGTCAGATGGTTAAAAAGCTGAATTTATTAAATGACTAATGAAGTGAAACTTTAGACCCGTAGGATGTCAAGAACCAACTTGTGTTTGTCCTTTTCTCAGCCCCAAATCTGCTCCTAAGGAAGATATGAATCTTTCAACACCAATCACTAAAATATAGTTTCACATTTCTTAAAAAGGTTCAGTAATTTCTTTTTGTTCAAACTGAAGGAAATAGCTCATTTGGGACTATTTTCAGCAGCTGATCAATCCTAATTTGTAAGTCTAGTGAGTATTTCTGGCAGCAGGACGGTGTGTGTGTGTGTGTGTGTGTGTGTGTGTGTGTGTGTGTGTGTGTGTGTGTGTGTGTGTGGGACTGACTGGTGTTCATATACTGTTAGTTTTAATGGTGTTTGCAGTCAATAAGCAAAATATGTAATATCATCAGACTCCTCAGTTAATGGTACCTCGTACAGTCTTGAAAACAGAGTTGTTGTGTGTGCAGGACGTTGTAAACGTGTCACTTGTTTTTCAGTTTGTTCTGTGTTTGTATAATTTCGCTTCTTCTGACTTTTCATGCGTCATGTTTTCTGGGAAACAATGGCTCACCCGCAACGCCGGTTCTGCCCACGCCTCTGCATCTGGCAGCGTGAACGCGGCATTTATACGAAACTGGATCTCAAAATTTACGGAGATGGAGTGCTCCTTTTATAAAATGTAACATCCATAGCTGCCACCACACCCCGTGTTTTTTTTCTTGCGTGTGTGTGTGTGTGTGTGCATGTGTACTGTGCACATTTGTGTGCATGCTTGAGCGCGCTGATTAGTGTTTATCACTGGTTAATGCTCCTGTAAGTCTCTCCACCCTCCACTTCGTCTCCTCAGCAGTCCGATGGGATTACTCTGCTGAGCCGATCCCACCTCCCTCTCTACCTCCTCCTCCTCCTCCTCCTCTTCCTCCTCCTGTTGCTGCTGCTGACTGGCTCGGACGCATGGGGTGACATCAGCGGCACTGTCACCTGTCACGTCAATTAGCCCTGTGATGCTAAGCGCTAAGACACCTGGGGAGAGGTGTTACAGTGGGCCGCTGCCAGGTTTGGAGTCAAAAGAACAAAAAATGTGTAAAATACTGAAAACATATATGTAAAATATAAGTAAAAAGCTAAATACAAACTTAAGCAGAGTGCTGACCTTCTGACCTTTTAAATAAATGAGGAAGAGGAGCAAAAGCTAGTTTCAAATGAGAGTTTACAGAGTTTTAAAGAGTCTAAATGGACTTCAAGTTTATATAAAGTCTTGTATGATGAAAAGAAATCAGAAAGCAGGTGATGTAAATAATGTAATGAGACTGTAAAGATAAAGGAAGTAAGATAATTTTAAATATTGGTAACAAATTACTTGTGATGTGAAAGGTGCTGCAGTGACAAACCCACGGTGATAAATCCCTCGATCGACCCTGACTACTACGTTGCTTTTTTTTTCAGCATCTTTCAGCTCATCGTTTGCAACTTTACTGTTTTGGTTCAGTCTCAATCGTCTTGCCGTCAGCAGTGTTTTCAGCGGAAAAAGTTGTGCTAAAGCTACTGTTCACTACCTGTTCAGCAGCAAACAACAGACGGACAAAGTTGGCGACTAGATGTTGAAGAAAGTGGAAGATCTAGTGGCTAAAAAGACAAAAAAAATATCACTCAGGAGCCGGAGGAGACCAAAACCGGAGTTAAAAGGAGAGCGAGTGTTGGACGTACAGAGGAAAGCTAATGTTGTTTTGTGTCTGCTGGATGCGTAAATACACATAAATACGTTCTTTCAAGAGGTTGTTGATATGTGGTGCAACAAGCTAGCGTTCCTGCACATGCTCAGTGGCGTCTGCTTTACACGGGACTGAAAATGTGAACGCTTTTATTAGGGTGTCTAAACAAATACCATGATTTAATTCTTCATCATGAAGGAATGTCAATGTGGTTCAGGGACGCATTTTTAATGGTTTGTGGGCTTGTGGGATTCGGATGCACACACGATGCTAGTTAGTAGATTCAATTAATTGTTGGTTTGGATTCAAACATGAGATTTATGGGCAATGAGAAGAAAAATGTAGTAAATCACCAGTTGTTTAAAACATTTAAACTGTTTTAACAAGAAGGATCTTGTTAAAAGGGGAGCATGTTTGTTTGTGTTGAGAAAAACACAGAAAATCAGTTCAGAGTTAGTTTTTAAGTGCTCAAGACTGGGTGTGTGGGTATTGGGACGGACCCAGAGAGAGAGAGAGAGAGAGAGAGTGAGCGAGGGGAAGATTATGCGTGCAACACACTGACCTCATGAGCTGGTTGTACTTGGCCAGCCTCTCAGATCTGCAGGGTGCACCAGTCTTAATCTGCAACAGGGAGACAGAGAGGATCATCATCCAGCAGAAGAAACGCCTCAGAAACGTTTTAAATGTTAAATTATGAAAATGTCACTGAAGCACGTTCGCATAAAATGAGTCGAACCCTTCACGCTTAACGTCACAGGATTTCATATGAAAGCGCTTCTGAGCAACAGCTGACGTAAAACACATCGTGTGCGCTCACCTGTCCGGTGCAGAGTCCCACCACCAGGTCGGCGATGAAGGTGTCCTCCGTCTCTCCCGAACGATGGCTGACCATCACACCCCAACCGTTCGCCTGAGCCAGTTTACACCTGAGACACAGAGAGAGAGAGATTTAAGTCTGAATTGACTCATTTCCACTAAAAATAGTCCAATGAAACGAAAAGTTACTGGAAGTTGCTTCGTCAGTTAAGTCTGATAAGCCTGTTAAGGACAAATTCCAGTTAACAGAATCACAAGTAGACGTTATTACTCACTTTAATGATTACAATCTAAAAGAAAAAATGGGAGCCAGTTGTTTCTTGCAACAAAAGTTAAGGCTGGTTGGATTATTGTTGTGTTATACTGGAGACATACTACCTGAAAATATCAATTTAAATGATTGAAAACAACAAAATCAGGATATACAGACTGATTATTATTATAATCATTATTATTATACAGAATGAGAAGCAACTAATTACTCTTTAATCACAGTTTTAACCCCTAAATGTGCCATTAAACCCATGCAACACACAAAGAAGCAGTTATATATTGAAAATATAGTCGTCACGTCATTAAAATAAAGGTTAAAATAAATAAAAAAACTTTCTATTGAAGCCAAATTTAGCCTCATTTTTGCAGACAGTTTGAGTCCTTCTTGGACTGTTCTGCTAAAGAAGCCGTATCAGATGAATAAGGAGTTTATTTTTAACTGTAAATCATGCAAAGATGTTCCTGTAGAGCCCCAGAATATAAATATAGAGGCTGGAAATGTGTAAAAAAAAAACTGTAGCACACACAAGATGCAAAACATCATATCGTCTCCTCACAGTGTGCTGCGTTTATTACGGTTCAACAATTATTGCACCAGATAATTAATCTGACCGTGATGTATTTGTAACTCCGGCTCGTCCGAGACACGTTAACCTGCTAACAGCGTGGAAAATTAAGACGTACATTAATGTCTCTGGTCTAGTCTGAGCCCCCCCCAGTTGGCTTTCCTTATTAGAGAAATATATCACATTAACAACGCAGGAGGCTTTTCATGTGACGGACGCGATACATCACCTTTACTGTCACCAGCTACATTTCTATCATTTAATCTTTTTTTTTTTTTTTTACCCCCCCTCCCCTCCCCTCACTTCACCCTCCTGTTATAATCCAGCTACACCGTCTTGATTGATAGCTTCATAACCCTGAGTGACGTTCTGTTGAGTCTAAGACTGATGACACACTCGTTTGACGCCGGAGTACACACACACACACTCACTCAACTAATGCGAAGGTACATGTAACGCAACGGGCCCCGGTCGGCCGCATCGATATGTTTGACTGACAGCTAATCTTCATGCTAAAAGTCTCCTTCCTGGCCTTCATTTATCTTTTTTTTATAAAGGTCTATTTGCTGTATCCAATCTGTGGCACAAGGTCAACATGGCTGACAGGTAACGACGGATGCGACTGACAACATGGTGACAACATGCCTCTGTGTGTGTGTGTGTGTGTGTTTCCACATGTGTGACTGATGGCATGGCAGCTGTGACTCTCTGTATCTCCCTATAGGCCTCGCTGTCGTCTCAGTCAGAGATGGACGACCTTGTTGACCGCTCCAAGGTAACCCGACTGCCCTGAGCGACCATGTTGTTTTCACTGCTGTGTTCATGATATGTTGGATTGACGACGTGGAGTCGTGCTAACAGGTCTGTAGAGCCTGTTTTGTCATTTTAAAGAGGATATATCATGCATGTTTCCAGCTCTACATTTATATTCTGGGGCTCTACTGGAATATCTTCTCTCTCCTCCCCTCCCAACGAGCCTCCTGTGTCCTGATTGGCCGGCTCCCAGAGGCTTCAGCCTGCTCCAGAGGCTACGTAAAACAAAACTTTTGCATCTAAAAAAACCTGTAAATGTTTAAACGAGGCGGACGTACGCCTGTATGGCCTCGGTGACGGAGCCGATCTGGTTGACTTTGAGCAGCAGGCAGTTGCAGGCTCGCTCCTCGGCAGCCTTCTCTATCCTCTTGGGGTTGGTCACCGTCAGGTCGTCTCCAACGACCTGGATGCCCACCTGGGCCGTCAGGCGGGACCAGGCCTCCCAGTCGTCCTGGTCGAACGGATCCTCGATGGACACCACTGGGGAAGGAGGAAGGAACTTAATAAGAATATTTATCTGTTTAAATGAACAGTTATCATCTTATGTCTCTCCAAAACAGTCCACCTGGGTAGTTGTTGACGAAGCCCTGGTAGATGTCAGCCAGCTCCTCTCCGCTGATGTGTCGCTCTGCATCCGGCGGGGACTTGAAGTCCAGGTCGTATTTCCCGTCGCGGTAGAACTCCGAAGCCGCCACGTCCATCCCGACCACCACCTTGTCCGTGAAGCCGGCCTTCTCGATGGCCGTCTGCAGCAGATCCAGAGCTGAGGGACGAGAGAACGATTGGAGGGAGCGAGGGAAGAGGGTAGACAGTAAGAAAACATTTTATTTATATTTATTTAAGAGGTGGACAGCTAGGGATCCCTTCCTCTTCCTCACCCTCGCTGTTCTCCAGGATGTTGGGAGCAAAACCTCCCTCGTCTCCCACGTTGGTGGCGTCCTGGCCGTATTTCTCCTGGATCACGCCCTTCAGCGTGTGGTACAGCTCCGATCCTATCCTCAACGCTTCCCTAAGAGAGACGGAGAGGAGGTGGAAGATCGGAGGGTGGGAAGACGAGTCAGAAAGAGAGAAAAGAAGGAAAGAGAAACAAAGGATGAGGGAAAAATAAAGGAAGACAGAACAGCAGACAGAAAAGATTGTTTCCAGTCGCAGTAGCTTATCAAAAGGATCACGTTTGCCAGACTGGTTCATGTGGAATTCTTACTTAAAAGACTCGGCACCAACAGGAAGAACCATGAATTCCTGCATGGCCAGTTTGTTTCCAGCAT
The DNA here is from genome assembly GCA_029490765.1 of Euthynnus affinis. Taxonomy (NCBI): domain Eukaryota; kingdom Metazoa; phylum Chordata; class Actinopteri; order Scombriformes; family Scombridae; genus Euthynnus; species Euthynnus affinis. The sequence goes on along the minus strand of CM055843.1, from coordinate 32,150,570 downwards.
GAGAACCTCCATTTATCACATTAAAGGCCTGCAGAGGAGAGAGGAGATGTGAGTTATGTTTCCAGACGACGGAAAAGGCAGGTAATCATATAAATGAATCAATTTTTTTGAGAAAAGAAAGAGTATCGCACAAATAATTTAGATGAAAGGCTACTGGAAACCAGCATCTGATGAAAAAGTCGTGTTTTAATCCTGCTTGAAAGGAGAAAACTCAAAATAAAAAGTTTTATTTAGCTGCTCTCATGCACCACACACTTCACAATAAATGTCTTTTATGTCCTGTGTCCTTTATTTTACATATATTTTTCTTTTCTACAACATTCATACTCATTTTGCTTGTATGTGTATTTTTATATGGATTTAACTGGAATGGTTCAATAAGCTTGAAACTTGATATTTTTAGAAAAAAATCTGCAGATTGCAGTCAGTGTGAAATCTTTTTTTGTCAAATGTTATTTACATTTTAACTTTATTTCTTTACATCAGTAACAGCAAACATTTCTTTACTGTATTTTTCAGTAGGGCTGCAACAAATGGTTAATTTCTGTATCGATTAAAACCCCAAATGATTAAATAAACACTGACAACAGCTGGGCAACATTTGAGAAGCATTAACCGGCAAAAGGTTTTCCTTGGAAAACAACAGAAAATAGTTGCAAATTTTCCATCCATCATGTCAAATTACGAGTCTGTGAACTCATTTAGTGGCGGAGCAAACTGGGGGTCACACAAAGGTTTTCACAGACTGGTGTTTGTGAGACTGTGAGAAGTCGTCTGAGAGGCTTACAGGAACCGGCAGCACCAGCTCTGTGTTTCCCGCCAGGTCGGCTATGTGGCGGTATAGCGGGACGTCTTTCTCTGCAGCGCCGGCCTTACAGATGGCTAGAGACACTCCGAGGATGGCGTTGGCCCCGAACTGAGCTGTTTGACGCAACAGAACAAACAAACTTAATTATTATTTGCAGTCTAATAAATAAACAGTGTTATTTACAGTCTTTGTGTTTCATTTGCATGTCAAGAAAATGTGAAATAGGAGTGAAGAAGTGAAGCGTGTGCAAGTTTGAGGTGTAGTTTTAGCATTTTTGTTTACTTAAGTAACCTTAAACTTAAAGCTACATTTTGTTAATGCACATTTTTATAGAAAGCAACAAGAAAGAAGACTGGAAACTATATATTTAAGCTTTTATCTGTGTAACTTTAGTTATGCATGTAGCCGGTATTCTTGGACCGGATTCATTTCTACGTGGACAGAGAAGGAAATTCAATTATTTCCTGCGCTGGCTCGAACTAATTTCTCCCACCGCCGTCGTTTTCATGGCTGTTTATCTCGCCGCCTGAAATGCGTTGTTTGGCATGCGCCTGTACATTAAAATAAATTAACAGTACATTTATTTAATAAAGAGCTGCGTTTGTTTTGTTTCGCTTCGGAAGAGCGCTCTGTCTGCTCCGTCTTGTTCCCCCGTCTGTATTTATGCCTCTAATTACCACTTTATCACAAACAGGCTTTTAGTAAAAAAACATGTGTGGTTTCACATGAGTGGAGTCGGAGCTGCTGAAACGGGGAGATTTCCAGCTGGCTGCTAGACTCGGGTGATGATGTGGTGTTAGTCATCCCGACTTGCTCCCGTTAAGTGTTTTTTTTTTTGACTCACATTTGTTTTCTGTGCCGTCCATCTCGATCATCGTGTTGTCCAACTGCTCCTGCTCCACCACGCTGATGCCCTGCAGACACGAGTACAGAAACACATCAGTAATTATCCTTCAAGAAGCACAAACCTCATATTAAATTGTCCATATTTTGATCTTGCATATCTTACAAATAACACAAATTATGTTGGGAGCCCTATTTTCTTTTTTTTTTGCACCATACATTGCTGTAAACTGTGAATAATTTGTAACACAACACCTCCAACACAATAATTTCATAATAATGTGTTTTCAATGTGAAGACAATCACAATGAAACAGCAACAGGAAGTGCTGACAATGCTCGCGAGGTTAGCTAAACCATTTGTTGTGTCTCAAATCGCGTACTTCTGTACTTACACTTAACATTTTGATTAAATAAGTGCGTTCACACTAAGAAGTACGGAAAAATGCACTGTGAGGACCCAGATGTTGCACTCAAAACGGTCAAAAAGTTGAGTGTGGAACTATGGACACTTCTCAACTTCAATGGCAGCCATCTTGGCTACGTAGCGGAGGGGGAGGGGCCACTTTTCAAACTGGAAATGGCGGCTGGGTACGTTGTAACTACAGTGAACATCGCCACATTATACATATGTAAGTTATACATGTGTTTTTAGCACTAAGCACCACTATACTGCTGTCAGATATAAAAGCTATCAGTATGTTTTTTGGGTTGATTTAGCAGCCTGTAACGATAATGCGAATGCTAATACTAGCTAATGCTAATTTGCAGCCGTCATTACAGATAAGTGCACAACAGCAGTGTTCGATTTGAGACAACACTACCCTGTCAAAATGTGTGCACTAGTACACAGCTGTTGTCACCATTGGACGGTACGTTAAGTATCTGTTCACAAGACTAGTGATCATAAATGAGAAACTGTGCCTGTTAACATGCATTGAATAGAATTAATACATACAGCATTTATTGAGTAAAAATCAATACATATCATACTGTAACAGCACGTGGTTGCCCCTCCAGCAGAGGTTGGAGCTATAATATAATATAATATAATATAATATAATATAATATAGTATATTATATGTGTATATATGTATATATTTGCTGAGATTGTTGTGGAAATCAACAACATCATTTGCAAAAGTGTAAAGTTTAAAAAGCAGTCTCAGCCTAAAGGAGCATTCACACTCATTTATTATTTCTTGAACTGTATTATTCTTTAGTTTTATCATTTTAATATTAAATTTGGATTGTCATTTTTACTTTAGTCACCATTTTACCATTTTAATGGTAGTAAATTGTTTCTGACATATGACGCTCTTTCATATATAATTGTGATTAACATCATTGTGACCACAGTCTGTGACACACACACACACACACACACACACACACACTCCAGAGCAGCCACATCGGTCCAGCTCTCTGACGAGCTCCGATGTGACGTTCAGGAGCTCAGAGCCGTTCGACTGTTTTTTTCCGCCTGACCGATCACCAAGATTCATTTTCCTGGTGAAACATCTGCTGCTGGAGGAAATTACCCATGCTGCACCGCCGCAGACAGTTTCTTCACACTCACACACACACACTTTTCTCCACCGCCACCGATAGCTGAACGGAGTTTATCTTCATTCTCACAGCTTCCTCTCCGCACATCCAGATGTGATAAGTCACCTATACATCGACTCACTCAATCTGAGGGTTATTTCTGTTCAAACTGGACATTTTCAGCTTCACTAACTGGTACAGCAGATTCAATCTCACCACAGATGGAAGAGAAATATGAACACCACATCTCTGAGGTCACCCACAGGTTTAAGAGGGAGAGATTTGAAACCTGCTGGCTGGCATGTCGGTCAGCTGCTAGAGCCATAAAAATCCACATTTGAGTAAAAACTGCAGAGCCTGGGTGGAGCTAAGGTGTTAAATTCTTGTGGAAAAAGTTTCTTTTAATGTCACAGAGAAGAGAGAAGAAGAAGGAGAAAGTGAATCAAGTCAAATCACTCATCAGATATGAATTTTTTTTAATGTTCCCCTTTCAACAAAACTCATGTAATCACTTTCTTTTGACTGAGACGCCAGAAACACTGCCAATGAGCGCTAGTTATTCCTTTAAGAAGGACAAAGCTGGAGCCAAATTTACCTCTTTAGTCTCAAAATGTTTTACAGCTTTGGTGACTCACCGAGGCTATGAGGGCCGGACCCAGAGTGTCATTGATATGCCCGACTGCCTTCAAAACACCTAAAGTAGAAAAAAAGAGGAAAGACAATCAAACTTATGTTGTAACTGTTGAAGAGGCAAAGAAAAAACTTTGTTGGACTGTTTTATTTTAGATGTATTTGTTACAAATATTCGACTCTGCATGTGAAGGTCTACACTCATAGTGTCGAACCTTGCAGGTCCACACAGCTTTTAGCCTCTTTTAGCTCTCTGTTTTGGTTCTCTGGCCAAATAGACTGTACGGTTGTGTCACTGGCAAATCAATAAGCAGCCTTTCAAGCTCAGACAAGCTGAGTTTACGCAACAAAACCAGAATAAAACGGAAGAAAGTTAGCAACCATCTGATGTAGAAAATGAGACAACTAACACTAGAGTTAAAAAAAAAAAGTGAATATTGGACTCACATTCATTAGGTCAATGCAAACATGACCCCAATGAGATGATAATGTTGCTCTGTGTCTGTGTAGGCGACCGTTCACAAACATGTTGCCATAACAACTTGATCAGCCAGCGACGTACATGGAGAGCTATATCTGTCCTAGCTGCATTAGCCTCTGGTCCATTAGCTTCTTTCATTTACTATTTATGTATTTTCTCACTCTGTGTTTCTTTTATCAGCTGACAAGAATTTACTACAAATACAGGACAGCAAAAGTTGAAATTTTAATAAATTTTAACCAACAAATATAATTGTTAGCTACATTAGCCTTTAGCCCACTAGCTTCTAACAGGAGGCTTTGTGTATTTTCTCACTCAGGATTTCTTTCACATGATAGATACATTTTTGCTATTGTACAATATCAGCAGTAAACATTTAAATTGTGATTTTAATTATCTTAACCAAGAAAAAACAACATTTGTTAGCATTTTACAGTAAATTAGCCTCTGGCCCACTAGCTTCTCTATTTGAATGTGTTTCTTCAAACTGTTTCTCCATCAGTTGACATATAAATGACTGTTTACTATTGTACTGGTGGGTAAAAATGGAGCCAAAATTAAATTAAATTTGAATTATTTTAACCAAGAAAAGCATAACACATCAGTACCATATCACAGTTATTGGCCTGCTGTTGAAGCATCATGGGAGCTGTAGTTGTTAAATGCTATATTTTTTGTGTGATAAACACAACAAGTTTAATCCATCAGTAACTGTGAAAGAAAACCCCACAATACACTGAGTCACAGAGGCTAGATAGAGAACTAAATCCAGGCTGTGTGTCTGTGAGTATGTTTTGGAAACTTTCTGCCCTCTTGTGGTCAAAAGTCGCTTAAAGCAGCTTAAAGTTTTTGAAGAATGTAAAAAAAATCTTTTGTACCTTTGCCCTTGTAGCGGCTCTTGTCTCCATCTCGGAGCTCCAGAGCCTCGTAGATCCCTGTGGACGCTCCGCTGGGCACCGCAGCCCTGAACAGACCTGAAAGACAGACAAAAAAAGAGAGAAAGAGAGAGGTTTAAATTCAAGGAATGGGGACAGGGGTGGAAAAAAACAAGACTCATTTTAAAGTTTTAATCGTAAAACCATGACTTTGAAACTCTTTAAACATTTGAAGGTGGTCCATCTTTGATTGTAAGACACATTCATTGAGTTCAGACATAAAGTTTTCCAGGATTTATTACACTGTCGGACTATCAGGCTGCTTTTAAGGTCACAAGACATGTACTTTTTTTAGGTTTTAGTTGTATATTTTGAAAATCATTGCACCTAGATTATTTTTATGACAGGACGTTATTTTTGAAAATGATTAACTCATGTAACTATGGCATGATGCTGATGAAGGCTGTGTGATTCAGTTGAAAGCTCCTTAAAAGCTATTAAGTGTACCATAAATTGAGCTACTACAAATCTATGAAAGTTACACATTCCTATTTTGTATGTAATGTTTTTTCTAACACTCCAGAATAGTAAACAACACAGTTTTTTAGCGCTTTAAAAGCTGAACCCACACAGCAAACACGCTGTTGACTGCCAAGATTTTTCAATTAATTATTCATACATTCATATATATACCCACACATGGCAACAGCGAGTACATTCACGCCATGTGCTTAAACACACGCAGAGCAAATTACCGGACAGACGGAACAATCATCATCAGCACATCCGTGTCATCAGCATCTGCAGGTAAACGCGACCTGCTGCCTCACCTGTCGACAGAACGGTACGGTCTGATCTGATGATTCATAAATATAAAACATGTAAAACTTTAACTTTATTAAAAACTCTTACGTCCAAATATACTGTGTTTGCAGCTGATGATCACATTCACATTCCTTTTTTTTACTGATTTAATTTGTCATAAAGTGTCTTTGTCATCAGGCAAGCGTGCTGATACACGTTGGTGTAGCCTTAATGTAGTGGCCCATATTTATTAAAAGCTTTTTATTTCCACTTGAGTCTCTGGAATTGGATTTTTTTCATGCTACACCATTTTTATATTCTTTAAATTTGTCTAAGGGTCTTGAGAAGTGCTCTATAGATAAAATGTACAATTATTATTAAGGACTAAATTGAAAACTAATTGAATTTGATGTCAATTTTCAATAAATATGGGGATTTATATACTTTCACAACTGAATTTAACGCTTCAGAAACACAAGTTTTACAGCTAAAGTAGACCTAATGCATGCGATAAGGAGTGTAGAGTATTGCCTTTCACGCTCTGCACTCATTTTTGAATTATGATGACCACTGGCTGAGGTTTTTTTTTTGTTTGTTTTTTTGTTTTTAAATCTCCCAACACTGACAGCAGCCTTTAACTGTCAACTAGACAGGTTTTTCAGGGTCTGTGTCACAAAGCAAGTTCAACTTAAAGGCTTCCAAAACAAAGCAGAAATCAGCTGGTTGAGTGATCATTAGTGAGTCGTTTAAATGCCAATATAACTTTGCTTCAAAAGTTGTTGTTTTTTAAATCCGATATCTGCTGTCAGGTCACATGACCTCTTGGAACTCATGATGTCATCAGACTTGTGATCTTTGTGGCCCTGTGACACGTCAAAGGCAAACTTGATGATGTCAGATTCTAGAATCCTTCAGCCCAGTATATATAGGAGTGAAACCAGCTGGTGAGACCGTTTCATTTCGGTTCACATCCGACACAAGCATCGTGTTCGAGATACACCGTCTGTCAAACAACAAAAAACGTCTAACTCTACAGACCGCTACTACTTACTGTTGAATACCTCTCAACATTGTTTCATTATAAACATGATCAGAGACATCAGATATCACGGCAGATATGCTGATGCTGCATCAAATCAGCAACCAGAACGGCGTCCGGACCAACGTCCGGACCAACGTCCCAACCAACGTCCCAACCGGCAGGGACCACCAGCCGGAAGGCGTCCCTGCTGGGACTGCAAAAACCTCCAAAGCCGCCTCACCACTGCTGAAAAGCGGCTTGTGGAATGGGACGAATGGTACCAAACGGTGGTGTCCAAGAAGTTAGACACCAGTAAGGAGACCATCAAAAAGTTGGAGGAGCGCCTGGAGTTTAAGGAGAAGGAGTTGGCTGAGGTGCTCCAGAAGAGCAGAAATAAAATATTTCAGAAAAACGCTCTAATCTCCTCCCTGGAGTTAAAGGAGAAGGAACAGGCTGAGGTGATCCAGAAGTGCAGAGATGAAATATCTCTGAAAGACGCACTAATCTCCTCCCTGGAGTTAAAGGAGAAGGAACAGTCTGATATTCCCCAGAAGTGCCAAGATGACATATCTCAGAAAGTCGCACTAATCTCCTCCCTGGAGTTAAAGGAGAGGCAACAGGCTGAGGTGATCCAGAAGTGCACAGATGAAATATCTCTGAAAGACGCACTAATCTCCTCCCTGGAGTTAAAGGAGAAGGAACAGTCTGATGTTCTCCAGAAGTGCCGAGATGACATATCTCAGAAAGTCGCACTAATCTCCTCCCTGGAGTTAAAGGAGAGGGAACAGGCTGAGATGCTTCAACATAACAGAGATGAAATATCTCAGAAAGATGCTCTAATCTCATCCCTGAAACTCAAGCTCAACGCCATTGAGCACTCCCGTAGGGAGGAGTGCATCAAAATCACAGCCAGATGCGTCACAGAGGAAGCTGTGCCGTTGGCGTCTGCCCAGGTGACACAGGAGACACAGACAGAGCAGAAGAACGAGGGGGATCAAGAAGAAAACAAGGGGAATCAAGAGGAGAGACGAGAAAATGACGAGAAACAAGAAAATGAGAGGAAGAACAAAGAGCGACAAGAAAATGAGGAGAAGCAAGAGGAGGAACAGCAACAACAACAACAAAACGGGGACAAGAAACAAAAGAAAGAAAGAAAAAAACAGGAGAAGGAGCTAAAGAAACAAAAAGCTAAAGAGGAGAAAATGGAAAAGAGGAGACAAAAAGAGGAGCAAATGGAGAGGAAGAAAAAAGATAAAGAAGAATGGATGGCGCGGAAACAAAAAGAGAGCAAGGAGAAAAGGAGTTTTTGGAGCTGGATGTTCGGGAAAAAGAAGAACACCAGCAGAAAGGTGGAGGAAGCCGCTGCTTGTTGAGCTCCCCATCCTCCCTCCACTCCTCTCTCACCCCCATCCTCCCTCCACTCCTCCATCCCTCTCACCTCCATCCTCCCTCCTGTCCTCTACCCCCAACCTCTCTCCTGGCTCCGTTCTACCTTTCGTCCCTCTCTGCCAATCTCTCTCCTCACCCCCACCCCCTCTCCTGTTCCCCTGTCTCCCCTCCACTCCCTCTCCCCTCTCCCCTCACTCCACCTTTCCTAATAACCTCCTTCAGAGCGGCACGCGGGCTCAGCTATCAGCGCTGCAGCCCCACAGAAACACCTCCACCTGCCTGTTTCTGCTCATTTCTGTGTGGAGTTTTGCATGTCCTCCTCGTGCCTGCGTGGGTTTCCTCCCACAACACAAAGACATGCTGATTGGAAACCACTAAATTACACCTCAATTGTTCACAAATAAAACAATTTAAAAAAAAAAAGTACAGCTGTATGACTTTATATTGTGAATGTTCAAAAAAAAAAATAGAAGCTCTGCTGTTAAATGTCATGTTATGATTTAAACCAGATTAAAGTTCCACTCAGACAGGATGAAGATTACAAGAGGAGTCCTCTGATGGTATATTAACCATGACAGGTTGTGGTCTGTAATAGACATGAATGCCAAATGCATGAATATCAACACATGTTTCAGACATAAACACTTGATTGTTATTATTCAATGTGACTTTTTCTGGCTTCACTGTGCCTGTAGGTGCACAACCAGCCAGTGAAACAAAATTCCAATAAAAAACCACAATAATTCAGACTCGAAATTGTTGTAAAAATGAATTAGTACCTACAATAAAATATATGTATAATCTAGATAGATAGGTACTTTATTAATCCCTGAAGGGAAATTCAAATTGTCAATAGCTCATCCAATTAAAACAAAACAAAACAAAGGGGGGCCTCCTAAATTTCTCTGTTCTGCAGCATACAGAGAGAGAGGAACCAGCAATAGCATTCAGTTTGTTCACTGTGCCTCTCTCCACCACCGATCTTAGAGGGTCCAGTCTCCTGCCCAGCACTGACCCCGCTTTTTTGACCAGCTTGTCTAATCGCTTGGTGTTTTTGTCTATAAGGCTGCTACCATGTGATAGAACATGGTCATTATCTCCACACACACACATCTAAGGACCTCAGTGTCCGCAGGAAGAACAGCCGGCTCTGTCCCTTCCTGTAGAGAGCGTTAGTGTTAGGGAACAGTCCAGCTTTTCATCCACAAGGACCCCTAGATATGTGTAGGTGTGCACCACTTCAGTGTCCACCCCACAGATTATCACTGGCTCCAGAGGGGGCTTAGACCTGCGGAAATCCATGATCTTAGTTTTTGAGGTGTTCAATTGAAGGCAGTTTTGACGACTCCATTCACTGAAGGCTGTTATTAGATCCATTTATTCAGATTCCTTTCCATTCCTGACACACGCCACAATAGCCTCAAATGCTCTGGCTGTCAAACGACTTCTATAATACACGGTGGGAAGAAACACAGTAACATTAAGTCCTCATAGGAAAATGTAAATGAATATCGTTTGAAAGTTGGGAGCAAAGATAATACCAGTCCAGAGCTGTTTGCTGACGTTACAGCGGCACATTTAATGAGCTTTTATGGGTTTTTTCTCTCCTGATGGTTTTTTATTTTTTATCTGTTCACATTGGTTCCCAAATACAGTTTGTTGGTGTTTGCATTTTTCCATGTTATTGTTACAACAGTGATTAAAAAGATGAGTTTTTGACCTTTTACCTACGTTACAAGTCACTCAGCAAAATCTGGTGATTCACTTATATTCAAGTCCCAAGATCCAACACTGAATTATTATTACTATTATTATTATTAGCATATTTTATTTCACAATGTTTAGGATAACGACAGACCAATACGTCACATTCTTTAATCTCATCTGCACAAATTGGTCTTTTTAAATCTAATTTTTGGTTCTTATAAATGACTTTTATCACTTTCTTTCTGTGTCTTATTATGACTCTAGTAATTTCTAACAGCTGATAATGAGTTATAATAACTGATAGGTAATACAGACTGAGAAAAAAACATTATTTATTGGCCACAGTATGTTGGAAATATCGGCATATCGGATATCGGCAAAAAATCCAATATGGTGCATCACTACAGACCGGAAAAATTGTGAACCTGTCCTTTAAGTTTCAAACACCAGTAAATAAAATCTAAAGTAAAATCTCGTTTATTTGTATTGTTATTTGAGGTTATGGAAGCATGTTTGTACTGTTTACTCTCCGCCTACAAGAAGCCCCGCTCTTCTTTTAGCGGAGGACTGATTGATCTGGACAGAGGTCAAGTGAAGGTCATTTGATGTCAGAAGCAATTTACAATTACAGCAGAGATGCCGTTGCTTCCTTAATGCTTTTTGGCAAATTTCTAACGTGATGAATGTGAGCAGACATCCTCGTGGAGAAGACCGTGGTTTGTTGTTTTGCTCTGATATTTGCAGACAGGCTTGTCGGCGGTCACCTTTCTCTGTGCGAAGGTCCACTTCCACAGTGGGGTTTCCCCGGGAGTCCAAGATCTCCCTGGCAACGATGCTGACGATCGACATCCTGAGAGACAGAAACAGAGAGAGAGAGAGAGAGAGAGAAGGGAAAAGAATCTGTGATATAGCTGCTGCTTTATCTTTTAATATTGTGAATCCTGTTGGAAATATGATTCATTTTTGACTGTTTTATAAGTTACGGCAGCTTCAAAAAAAAAAAAAAAAGAAAAAGTGAAAAGAGAAAAGTGAGAGAGAAACCTCATGGATAAAAAGATCTATTTTTACATCGCACACACACACAGAAAAATCTGTCAGGGGGAAACGAGAAACAACATCACTGCAGATTCACTGTGAAAATCAAAGCTCGCCACAGAGGCCTGGGTTGTGTCACGCATACGCACACACACACACACATACTGCGGTTACTTTGCTGTTTCTGGAAGCAGGTTGCAGTAAAAGTCTCCAGCAAAAGAGTAAATTATGCATTCGTTTGCCACCGCTTTTATGCAGATGGAAGACACGTCGGTTGATTCGTGGCGAAGCTGCATCGTGATATTCTGTGTTTTTCTTATACTGTCAACAAAATCAACAATAAGTTGGTGCCACTAACAAGTATCCAAAGCCTGATATATCTTATTCCTTTGTGCTATTCAGCTCTTTTGTTGCCCAAAAACTAGACACGTCATTGAGCCACAGCGCCGCACTGGCGGACATGTTCCTTCATTATCATCCTGCTGCCAGAAATACTCACTAGAGAAACAAACGTGGATTCATCCCCCTCTGAAAATAGGCCCCAACAGATGTGCTATTCCCTCCTATTGTGAGGAACGTTAGCTGGAAACCACAGTGACCAGCTGTTTTAGGAAATTACTGAGACTTTTCTAAAGAATTATATCATATTTTTAAATTTATAACTGATACCGTCGCAGCCTGACACGCACAGACAGACAAGACAGAGCAGCACAGCGCCACAGCAGCAGACTTTTCTAAAGAATTATATCATATTTTTATGAAGATTTACGTCCTCAGCAGGAACCAATAGAGGGATGAATAAAAGTTTGCACAGGGTACCAAAACAGCCACGACCAGTCTTGTCTTTTGGAAGCGAAAAGAGTTATTAAATTATAATTTTACTCTCAAGTTGTTTCCAAGTTGTAACGTCAAACTCATTTAAAAAAAGATCTCTCACTTCTCGTACCCCAGAGTTTGAGAAACCGAGCTTCTTCATGACCTAAAACTGTCCTGCTCCTATATTCATGAAGATGTTTGAAAGCTGCAACATGTTGGCTACTTCCTTGTCATGACATAAGGATATTTAACATATTTTTTCCTTACATCCTGTTAGTTTTCCTTCTGGTGAAACAGTCTTAACTTCTTCACATGCTGCACTAGAAACAAATAAAACCATAACAGACTCTGACACAACTCCCTCCTCCGAGTGAAACCTGCAACCTCACACCTGCAGAGGCGACACGGCGGCGTCAAGTCACGAGAGGCAGACATTTATTCTTTTTTAATGATACTTAATATTACAAAACTTTTACCTTCCAGTTGTGTCCCAGCCCAAACGCAAACACATCCTTATGATACACCTAAACTGGACTTTCTCTCTGCTCTTTTGTAGTGTGTAACTGTTCTCTTTGTCTCTTTATGATGTTTTTTCTGTATCTATTGTCAGCTATGCTTCATTCATGGCCATGTCTATCTATAAAATAATGTTTATTTTCCAATTAAAGGAGGAAAAAAACAAGAAGAAAGGTTTTGAAGGTGAATTTTGTGGATGAGTCTTGAGTCGTGACATCTTGTTTTCGATCGGGTGATGAAACCCTGATATGCCGGTACCCTGGTTCTGCTTTCACAACCTTTTTCCTGCTGCTGATGTTTTCTACTGTAGCTTCTTCTCTCTCCGGAGAGACAGCTTGGAAAAATCCTGCAGCGCTAATGAAGGAAATCTGCATCTCTGGGTGCCACTCGACACTTCAGAAAACAGCTCGACAGCAAAGAGTATTTGCCTAAGTAGGCCACTGCACGGCAGCACCAGGCTCACTACTCTTAATTTAAAAAGAAAAAAAAAAACACAGCTCCAAAGTTACTAAATTTCATGTCAACGTTACAGTTACATGTTTTTGTTGAAGTTTTGTTGATTTTATTTTGTCTGACTGACCCTTCTCTGCTCTGAAGGGAACAAAAACGATAAAAATTTAGATGGTCAGTCAGTCATGGAAGTCACACAGGTTATGGGTTCATGGTCTATTTCTAACTGAAATAGTTTTTCCAATCTCAGTCAGTCCACTTTTATAAATGAAGAGACTCTGAGACACTGTTTTGCATTACTTACATGTTAAACATAACACCTCTCATCCCTGTTGTATACTTGTATATGGATGTGTTCTCTCTTGAAAAAGAAAAAAACATGTTTTATTTTGAATTTGTGGGATTTTTTAGTTCAATCTTGGTAAAATAATTTTCTTCTTTTTTTATCAGAAGGCTTTTTTTATAGTTTAATATCAGCTGCTAACATCTCCCCATGTTTTCTGTTGTATGTAGATATGTATTTGTACATTTACATGTATATTTCTATACATTTATATGTTTTGGGGGATGTGTATATACTGTATGTTTTTTAGATCATTGTTTATTTGTTTTTTTATTAATCTTTTATCCTCATTTTATACCTGCTTGACCTAATCATTATTTTTCACTTGATATTCCTTCCTTGCTTGCATTTTGTTTATTAAAACGGTATACTTTACTTGCTAATACAAACTATGGGTGCTGCTTGCTTGGCTAAAAGTTGATTTAGTGAGTTTTATGATCAGTTAACAACTTTATTGTCTCTTTTCTGGCAGCTTGAGTCAGCATCCAACATGTATGACAAAATATTCTTAACTCAAAGGTCAAGTTATTTGCTTTTCTGGAGCTTTTTTTTCTGCGTCTCATATGAAGACCTTTGTGTTAAGATTATTTTGTCACGCATAGTGTTATTAATGCTCCGTGAATAGAGTCTAACATTTCATTTCTGATGCAAAAGTTACATAAAGAGCACAAAAATACAGCTCCGAATGAAGTCACAGTCAGGATAGGGATGTGACGTGTTCAAAAGTCAGTTTGTTTGCTGCTTTGTTTGTTTCTAAAAAAAAAATCACTGCTAACAGCACAGTCTCCCCTTCACATCTAATGGACAACATAAAGGGAGTCGTTGCTCTCTCGTTCTTCACTGTGAGACACTGAAGATCACAAGATTAAAAATACATAAATTCTGTTTAATGATGCATTTGAAACTTCTGTATCACCATGACATCTTTAACCTACACAGATCTAACCCCCGAAACATTACAGGAGCACAGGCCCTCGTTGTCATTTCACTATCATCAATGCTAATCTACTCCGTGGGTGTTTTCCCTCTTTCTCCTCATTGATATTCCAGGCAGGCGGCACTGCAACGATATGTCAAAAAAAGAGGCCTTTTATGCCATCCTCGTCTCCGTACCGCATGAATACTTTATCGATCTGAGGAGCTAAATATGCCTCGCTGCTAGCTTGCAGAAAGCTGTCACACTGTCCTAAGGCTTTTCAAACACACTCTGACAGAGAGAGAGAGAGATAGAGACTCGGGGAAGAGGGTGTGTCGAATCATCCTGACACATCTTTTATCATTGTACCTTTTTAGTGCGCATTGATCAAGGCAACAGTGTGCTGAGCCAACTATAGAATGACACATACCGGACCCTTTGAAGTTGAATTTATGGGGGTACACCACATTTGATTACATAATATGAATGATGGCTCGGATGCACTTAAGTGTGCCTACAAACAGTGGGTGTTAATTAGCAAAAACGCTGACGAAAAATATACATTGATGATGAAACAAGCCTAAAGCAAAACGAACATTAACTAAAAAAAAAAGCTAAACAATAATGTGAAAGACAGGCGAACAAATTAACTAATGACTTTTATTTCAAAGTCTTATATCTCTTGTTCAGGAGTTGGTTTAGCCGTACGACCTATTAGCATCTCTTATTCAGTAACGTTTTATCTCGTCAGTAATGTCATCCGACATCGGCCCCTCTTGGAAGAAACAAGAGATTTAATGGTCAAATTCGTCTACAGTCGACTTAGATTTAGACAAGAAGCAGCAACAATACAGCTGGACAAACCAGGAAACCGTGCAGGAAGTACGCCCAAATTCATAAAAGGAAGTGTTGTTTTTTTATTGTTAGTATTGAGTGCGTGAGGAGATCAAATTCAAATTGTTTCGAAATGGAGCAATGTTTTTGCTTGCAGGTGATTGCTCGCTGATTGCTCCCATGGTTTGGGTTAAAATTGGTTGGTTGGTGGTTTAGGCACAAATTAAGGTTAGGGAAAGAGCATGGTTTGGGTTAAAACACTAAAAAATGTCACATTTAATGGTGCTAAAATGCCCAATGTGATGGTCAAAATGTTGGGTAGAAATTTTCCAATTAACAGCACTAAAATGTCTGACATGATGGTAAAAAAAGAGGTCCGCCAAGAGGTCCAGCGATAAATTCTGGAAACCCAATCCGTATCGATAGAACAAACAACTATTGGCATGAAAAACCAGTCGAGACCAACAGCCTGTGGTCTACTGGCACAGAATCCCATTCTGTGTCAATAGTTAATAAATTACTGCACTGGCTCTGTAGCCGTAGCCGCTGCCTTTAATAAAAAGTTAAGCTAATGTAACATTGGATGTAACATTACCTTCACAGGGCTGCCAACTCTGACACTCTTACTGTGATTCTCACTAAATGGACACTGTTCAAACACTCTCATGCCACACATCCGTTTTCTCACACGGTGAAAAAACAAATTCATAACTGATAACATCGCGGCCTGACGGCGCACAGACAGACAAGACAGAGCAGCACAGCGCATCGGCAGCGGCAAGTTATTCAGACCATCAGGCGGAAAGCCAGAAATATACACCACATCTATCCCATTGTTGTTTATTTCCATGCATGCTGCTCAGAGTAATCTCAGTTCTGGCAGCAGCACAGCATCCCTCCCTCTCCTCTCGCACCGTGCACACGCAGGCAGTAGTGAGAGAGAGAGTTACTATGGTTACGGGGTCGCTCTGTGTCTCTGTTGCTCTGGAACTTTCTTGCTATTCCCAATAATAGGTTTCCTCAACAACAACAAAAAATGTTGAAACCAACAAAACATAAAGGCCTACATAACTTGAACTCAAAGCACATGAAATATTCAAGCAGTTTCTTGACTTAATCCAAGAGGTGAGGTGGTGAAGAAATGCAAGAAATTAGAGAGAGGACCCCCAGACTCCCCATCAAATATTTATGATATCTTTCCAAGTTTGCGCCCCCCCCCCCCTTTTAAATCATTACCAAGCACCCATGGCAAGGTTGGCGGTGGCAAACTAATTATATGATCTGACTGTTCCAGTTTTGTCCCCGCTGTGTTTATTTTCGTTCATACTGTATGTCGTATTCATTTATCTCTGGTTCTGGGTCTGTATTAAGATGCTAATTTATTCAGATTCCTTATATTTGGTTAGACCTCAGAGACTAAAAGTAGGGCGTGTCGGAAGATGGGAGCGACTTCGTGAGCAGCATAGATCTCTCTTATCCTATGTTTTGGAGAAAAACATGTGTAATGCCTGGAGTGTATATCAAAAACGTTACCCCATAAATACAAATCAGCAAATGGAAACCAACACTTTCGTCATAGGTGTTGGTATAAGGACACCTCATTTTTATTATGAACAGAAATAAATACTACTAACATGCTAATAATACTAATAAAACATACTTAACACACAAAATTAAACACGATTTAATTATGACACCCTCTCCACGTAGAATAAACGTCATTGGACATTATGGGGTTTTAATAGTTTAGCAATGATATCTGGCTTAATAAGAGTTATGAAGGATTTATTATTGAGTAATATACCTTACATTACCATACTATCTATAATTTTGTCTTATTCATGTTTGCCACGAGAGATGAGAGCTGCAGATGTGAGGAGTTTGAAATGCAACAGAAACAGTGCTGAACTAAAGGTGTGTATGTTTGCTTTTTTCTTTTTTTTTTTGTTAGCGTGTGTGTTTTATAACGGTCCTGTTGATGAAAAATTCAGTGATTTAGAGCACACAGAACTCACTCGACAAGGACTGTCAGCAGCTTTAGGACATCCTGGAGTTAGCGTTAGCATTAGCCTGCTGCAGAGTCTCAATGGAAACTGGAGCAAAGTGCATCAGATGGAGTTAGATTAGCATAACCTATAGGAAGTTGTACTTTTTGTTTATCCTAATAAAATACTGTTGCGTATCAATATTGTTGAACTGTGGGATATTTTGAAGGGACAAACAACACTTCAATGTTTGCTGGTTAGGACACAGCCCCTTAAAAAGTATGAACATTCATTCATTTGTAAAAAACTGCTTGTGCTGTTCATTCAACAACAGCTTCTATTACTTTTTTTTGAATATGCTGCTCTCCTTAAATCCCCTTTAAACACCGTATGATCCTTATTAAGTCAATGTACAGTGGCCTTTCTGTAAATATCTTAAACTCGTGCAGTAGTCTTATGCAAGATGTCATTCCTTATGTAATCTTTCTTCCCCCTTTTTTTTCCTTTTCTTTCTGTCTCTCAGATGTTTGTGGTCGCTGTAATCTGACTAACAACACAGATATATGCATATTTATGCATATTAAAAACAGACTTCAGACCATCTGACACTAATGAAATTCTTTTTAAGGTTAGTAGTTTCTCTGTTTAACCTCTGTTCTTCTGTTGTCTCTGATTACCCTCTGGTGTGACTTGACTCACAACCTGACACCCGCTCTTTATACAAAACCTTCCTGAAGACGTTCAGAGCTACACTTATCTTTCTATTCCCCTGTCACATGAATGCCCTCGTGTGTTGCTTTTAACCTGCCGCAAAAAAAATGACATTACCGCTCCTGTCTTCTCTCCTGTCCTCTGACTTCTCCTCTGCTCAGCACTTCTTCTGTCATACGCGATCCCTCTCAGCAACTCAGGAATATTTCCATCCGTTTTTCAAACACAGCTCTGAACTTGTACTTCTCTCTCTCTCTCTTCGTCGGTCGATTAAAACGCCAACGACCTACGGATTTATGCTTATTCAGTTCTTACACTCATTGTAACTCTCCGGGAACAAAAGCGTCAGCAAAATGTGTAAAATATAAATGGTGCTCAGCATAAGAAAGAGCAGAAACATCCACTCACACAGAGTCAAGGGGATTGATGCGTGGGTGATTTTCTCTCCTGGCCTCTACTAATTTTATGCTTTTTTTTTTTCTCTCTTTGCTGTTTTGAAGCCCCACCCTGCAACACTGCAGAGTTTTTTCAGTTCCTCCTGAGGGTGAAGCAGCACACTGCACCTTTAACGTCAGAAATTCTTCATTTTCACAGTGAATATTTTGATACATATTCACTAATATTCTTGCACCAATTAGATTTTAAACACCGTGGATCAAAGTCTAAAAAATGCCACCTGGACTTAAATATATTCATGACACATTAAACTCTAATTAACAGTCACACTAGCAGCTCTTAGGCACAGTGGTGCTTTGAATTAAATGCTATCGTCAGCATAACGTGCTCACAAACATGCAAATGTTTAATAGATATAAATGTTAACCATGTTCACTGATGCAGTTTTGCATATTAGCTGAGGCTCACAGGGGTGTCTTTTTGTCAGATATTGGAGAAATTGAAGGTTAGATTTGATGATTTATGCCTCAAATGCTGGATGTTATCTGAGAAAACTTGTAAATATTCACTAGAAATACAAATTTATTTAAAGTTTGTGTTGATGATGGTGCTAAATTAAAAGTCAGAAGATCACCAAAGTTATTTCAGGTCATCTTGAGGGGAACATGAGTGTCTGCACCAAATTTCATGGCAATAGTTATTGAGACATTTCACACATAAAGGCAACAAGGACAAGTCACAAGGTTATCCTCTGAGGATCAGGAATGTCTGTGCAAAATTTAATCCATCAACTGGCTGTTGAAATATTTCAGCATGGACCAAAGTGGTGGACCAACCGACAGACAGACCAACATCGCCAGAAATATCATATTTGCCCAAAGAAATTAGGGGTCTTCTAATATTTGAGGACAAGATCTTTACATCTCCACAACATCAGAGATTCTTTTTGAATCTTCCTGTAACATCAGCTCCTACAGAGAGTGCCGCAACGTGGGTTGTTCGTAGGGTCTTAAAGTCTGTTTATAGTGAGTGTTCGAGCCAGTCACTGATAAAGATGTTTGGTTTGCTCAGTTTAACGTGTTTTTCTGGGACGGAGGAAATTATTTCACGACTAGTGAAAACGTAGCCAAAGTCCTGTCGGCTTTACTGCAAAAAAAATGGACGTCGTACTAAATCTGTCAAACTATCAAGAAGACAAACAGTCTGAAAAATGCTAACAGACGAGACTGTGAGTAGGTGTCTCTGCTGTGATTTATCCTCAGAAAGTCTGCAGTGGTTATAATCAAGTCCGCCGTATATTGAGGCCAATAATGTGCTAATGTAGTGCTTGTTTGACTGAACTTCTGTCTTGGCTCGGCGTGTCCGTTCCTCTCATAACGTCTTGTGTGTTTTCTTCCAAGTGGCCTTGATCCGGCTTGATTGGGGGAAGGACCAATAAAACGGGGACAGGAATTTGGCTTCGCTTCCAGGCCTTTGGCAAGCAGCTCCTGTTTTTGTGTGTTACTGTTATCCTTTAGCTTTTTGCCTCTGTTATTGTTTTGTTTGTTCGGCGGGTGCGCTAGTCCTGTTTTCACAGTTTCATAGTTCAGTTTGTTAATAAATTGGTTTGACTTTTCTCTTTAATCATGTTTATGAGGCCTTCTTTTAAACGAGCTGTTTTAGAGCGTCGTAACATTCCCAACATAATGCTCCTCTAAAAAAAAATATATGCCTCAGTGTGCAGTTCCTCTACTGGCCACTAGATGCTGTCTCACAGAGAACTGCAATGAAGTGACTGAGAAAACTCTAGAAATACACATTTTTGTTGACAAAGCTTATAAAAAAGCTTCTTTTAATGCTTATGTTGGTTGGTTAAAAGGTTGCTGCTCTTCATATGGAGCACTACTCATGGAGGGAGCTTTCCAAAGCCTGAAAAAATAACCATAACGATGTCATTATTAGTTTAAACTGTACACATTTTTAACAGATAACCTGCACTGCAAGCTGCAGGTGTAGAGTTTGTGCAACTTTCATGCAATGGAGCATTAAAAATCTTATTTATTTCCTCTTAATATTCAGATATTTGAATGAAAAGAACATCTAAATGTATTTATTATATTCTGCTGTATTCTGAAACCAAGAAAAAAAAGAAATATTTGGATGTCAGTCTGTTATTCACGACACCACCAAGTGTTTTCTCAATAACAGCAACTTAAAGTCATCTCATATCCATAAACATATGTTCCTCCTGCTTCACTTTAGTGAGTTTATCTCCATCCTCCTTTCCTCTAACTCTCTCTCTTTCTCCATCTCTGTGTGTGTGTGTCTCTCGCCCCGGTGCTGTTTGTGCACGTTGCTGTGCATTACGTAAGCTGTACAGCAGCAGCAGTGGCAGCAGCAGCAGCAGCAGCAGTAGAGAGGGAGGACACCCATGAACGCACCACACCACACCTACCAGAGACTGCAGTGCTCAGCAGAAAATATACCAGCACTGAAAAAAAAAACAAAAAAAAAAACACGTGAGTGGGTGAGCCAGCGAAGGAGTGAATGAGAAAGAGAGGGATGAGGGCACGCGAGGAAGAGAGCAAGAGGAGGAAATGTATTATTCTATGTATCTATACATGAGGACGGAGGCATGAGGACGGAAATATACAGGAAATATTACAGTTTAAATCGGGATATTGATCAAATTCTTTAGGATTTAATGACATCAGATAAGTACTGATGTTGTATAAATATGAAAGTGCTTCTCAGAGAGATAAAATTTGTTTTTATTCGACAAATAAGTGAAACTTCTGCTTTCTTTTTAGTATAAAATTGCAGATTATAGGCTTAAATTATAAACACATCTCAGCGAAGCAGTGGTTTCTGGAAGTATTTCCCTCCTCCATAGAAACACAAAAGTCTCCTGAATAATTCACCGATATGGAAGGTTTATGTTGGAGGCCATCCGTTTTAATTTAATTCAACTTTGTTTCATGCTTTTCTTTCTTTCTGTCGGTTTTTTTGTATGGTGCAGTAACCGTGCAGTAGCCTCAGCCATGTTGCTATGGGGAAGTAGCCAATCAGATCTGTGGCAAATTCTGAGCAGCAGCAGCACATTTGTGAACGTAACACCGCACCTCAGACCCAGAATCTGAAAGTAAACTAGTGATATGAAGAGTTGCAATTAATTTCAGGAGAAAGAAGCACCGATTGAATGTTTTGGTTTCTTATAAAAAGAGTTTATAGGCTGTTAATCGGTTAGATTTAGAACAAATTTTCAGGTTGCCAGGTTGTAAAAAATCCCCATTGGCTCCCGTCTATTTGATAATTGTTGTTATAAATGTTAGTAGTCCAAATAAATAATCATGTTTCTCTTTTTTTAAGCATATTTTTTGGGCATTTTCTCTCTTTATTGGACGGCGACGGTTGAGAGATGACAGGAAATGAGGAGGGAGGAGAGAGAGAGAGACGGGGAATGTCTAGTTATCACATCTGCAGTTACAAGAAGTGGTTTCTAAACGGATTTTGGTCCGAAATCACCTGCAGCGCTCTTCCAGAAGATAAATGAGCAAGCCAGTCACCTCCTGACAACCTAAAAAGTTCTTATTTATGGTTTATAACTCTTCCATAAAGTATTTATTAGAGGACATCCGTTACAACCGACAACCAGAGAACAATCAGGAGTTTTACCTCTGGAAGCCTGGAGCGTCCGAGATAACTCCTCCCTACTCGAAACAGTTTATTTAACTAAGTAAAGGCACGGACACAATCATCAATCTTGGGATTTAAAGAATTTATATAATCACAGTTAAAGGAGAAAAAACAAATGTCATAACCAGTCCTGCGAAATATATGTAGTGAGGACAGGAGATGTAGGGAGTGGCTGTGAGGGATGGAAGGAGAGAGGGAGACAAGATGCATCTACAAGGAGAGGAAGATAGATTAAGATATAAACATGGTGTATGGAGAGAGAAAGAGGGAGAGAGACATAGAGAATGGCTGGCAGGAAGCAGAGAGAGAGAGAGAGACAGAGAGAAAGAAAAGGGAGTGATGGAGGATGAAATGGAGAGTGAGCGAGAGATAAATAATTAAATGACCCTGTTTGGTTTGAGAGGAGAGGAGGAACGGAGGGATGAAGAGGAAGAGGAGAGAGAGAGAGAGAGAGAGAGGGAGCAGAAGGCTGATCACGGCACACACACACACACACACACACACACACACATAGAGGAAGTGGAGCAGTCTCACACATATGTAACGCTAATAATGTGCTCACATTCACACACACACACACACACACACACATAGCCGCAGCTCGCAATTATCACAAGTACTCTCACACACACTTCACGTCCACCCACCCACACGCCACACAGAGTGCCAAACAGGCAGATATCACACACACACACACATTCCTGGACACGACCATAATTGACTGCGTGATTCCCTCAAACACACACACACACACACACACTTCTTGTTGCCAAGACAAATAAGCGTGTACACACACTTAACAGCCATTTTATAGGAAATCAAAATCACATAAACACACACAGTAAAACCTTAAACTGACACACACACACACACACACACACACACACACACACACACAGTATATATACACCAAGGACTCGACCATGATTGACTGCATGATCTTCTCTCTCTCTCTCTCACACACACACACACACACACAAGCAATATTTCTACCGAGACACACACACACACATATACACACAAAAACATCGACCATCTAACACACACACACACACACACACACACACACACACACACACTTGTTATACCAAGGACTCAACCATAATTGATAGCAAGATCACACACACATAACACTTCTGCTGCCAAAACACAACACTTAAACACAAACACACACAGAACACATAATATTACTGCCGACACACACACACACACACACACACACACAACACACACACACACATATATATATAAAACTGCCAATTTCCAAGAAACTAGAGAAAATAAATTACATGAAGCAAAATCACACACATATAATGCTTCTGCTGTCAAAACACGCATAAACACACACACACACACACACATTTTCCAACCTATTTTCCCACTCGTCCTTTTTCTAAAAAATTAAAAAAAATAAAATATGCATGAAGCAAAATTGCACAATAACACCTAAAACACACACACACACACACATTTGACAGCCACACAAAATGCATGAAGCAAAATCACACACACGGCAACCTAAAGCATCTCTCTCTCTCTCTCTCTCTCACACACACACACACACACACATATTCTGCATCCTCTCAGCACTAAGCAGCAGCTGATCATACAAACATGAGATCCATCAAAAAAAAAACAATAGATGAAAAACAAACACAAACAAACAAACAAACACAAAAGATCTTGAGTGACTGAGTGAAAAGAGGAAGAGAGGATTTCCTGCCTTTACCTGCCGCCTGCGTGTGTGGGTGTGCTCTGCCTTTCACGGCGACCAAGAAAATACTGGAGAGGCAGAACGAGAGAGAGAGAGAGGAGAGAGAGAGGAGAGGAAAACAGGAGGGGAGGAGGGGGGAGGACGAGGAGGAGGAGGAGGAGGAGGAGGAAGAGGAGAGGGGGGGTGAGATGTGTGACTAGAGGGGGGAGGGGAGATGACTCAGAGGAGGATGGAGAGAGAGAGAGAGAGAAGGGAGGAAGAGGAGGGTTAATTAAAAAGGAGGAGATGGACGGAGGGGTGGGATGAAGGGATAAGGATGGGGTGCAGAGCCTCGCCGCCAACAGAGGAGGTAAAAATAGATGAAGGGGAGGACCGTCTCTCTCTCTCTCTCTCTCTCTCTCTCTCCCTCTCTCTCTCTGTGTGTCTCCCTGTCTTTCTCCGGTGGTGCAGTGGGGTTCAGTCGATGTATATACAGTTACATAATCCATCCTGCTCCACCACACTCAGACATGATGATGCTCCTAGTGAGAGCAAGCGCTGAAAAGAAAAAAACAAAAAAAACAACAATGCAGCAGCAGAAATCCCTCTGAAAGAAGCTGCACTCCTTTATAAGCAACACCTTCGCAATCCAATCATCAATTCGACTTTTACGAAGCTTTAGAAGACCTACAGTTTAGGTTCTCGTTGTCGGAAAGGTGATAATCCTGCTTCCTGTTTATTATTGGGGTCATAGTGGGTGGTGTAGGTGCTGCTGCTATGCTGGAATGTGCACAGTGTTCCTAATAATTCATCCACCCCATTAACATACATGAAAATAAGGGGAGGGGGGGGTGAAATATTAGCAGCACAGCAGCAGCACCACCACCCACTATGACCTCAATAATAAAACTGAAGCTTCATAAAAGCACAATTTATGGCGGAGCTGCTGTTTTTTTTTGTTTTTTTTTGTGGATTGCATTACACTGACTGTGCAGCTGTTCCTAATAAAGTGCTCAGTGAGTGTATTATCTGCCGCTGTGCCTTTGATACTCGGCGTGCTCTTGAGCAAGGCGCTGTGCATCCCCGTGGATGACAACCCCAAAAAAGATCAAAGATGAGAATCAGCATATTATTGTTTCAAACAGGAACTCCGGCTCCGGTGTAATCGATATTTTTCAGGGTGTAATGTGTCGGTCGTCCTCGTCTTTATGGGAGCTTTATAGTGACTTTCAGCTCATTGTTTAGCTGTCTGGCTGCAATTTTTACTGTTTTGCTTCACTCTCAGCGGCTCTCATAATGTCGTTTTAGGGCCGCAGCAGGCAGCTGTTTACAGAGAAAGAGCTGTAAAAAAAAAAAACACTACCTGCTCAGCACCAAACAGGCAAACACACACAGTTAGCTGTAGACTAGCTGGTGAACATAGTGGAGCATTTATCAGCTAAACAGCCAGATATTTCCCTCAGGAGAGCAGAAACAGAAGCTAAAAGAGAGAGAATATTGGACTTGCCCCCCCCCCCCCCCCCGTGTCGACCCAGCATCACCGTGGTAACATTACCCCATTCCCCGTCCTCAGCTTCACCCGCCACCTATTTTAATGCGTAGAGGCGGGAAAGTGGGGTAAGATGAGCCAGTGGCTAAGTTGGCCCACAGCTTCTATCTGTGCAGCTGTGCACATGTTTTTGTCATGTGGCCATAAATTCAGGAAGCGCCCCGTCGCAGCACATGAGAGAAATGTTTTTGCTCGTCAAAGTAAATTTTATGCACATCAGATATAAAGATTAATGTCAAAGCAGGTCTAAAAATAAGTATTATACATGTTGGTGTTTTGCTAACATGTCAGTCACTTCTCTAAAGATTAGCCTGAAATGCTAAGCTAGGCTGTTTTTTTTTCAAGATGGTGGCTATTTGGCCAAGTGAGCCAAAGGCTGTGGGGTAAAAGCGATCAAGCCGAGAACCTCGACACCCCTTGAAGAGACGGAGAGAGCAGCCAAAGACTGTAAAATCCATCAGCATCACATCATCAGTGGCGAAAGACAGAAATATAGACATGGCTTTAAAAAAGAAGGAGGTAAAGGAAGTAAAAAAAAGTAGGGTACAGTAGAAGAGCGGAAGCGGCAGAGAAGGAGCTTTCACACCATATCAAGAAACTGGGTGAGCAGTTCCATGTCATTACGCCAAAGAGATGATGTGAACTGGCGTTGAAATTGACAGAAAGAAACATCCCTGCCCCCCTCCCCCTCCCCCAACCAACAACTGGAAAGAGAAGAGTTTAGCAAGTAAGGTGTGCAGGACATTACACGACCCAGTAGGTCACAGCATAGATAACTTATAGCTTAAGACAGTGGCAACTTTTTTTTATAGGTCAAGATTGGTTTAAGAATTTTATGGCACACCGCCATCTCTCCTGTCGTATGTCTTAGGCGACGTCTTTGGGAAGGGCTCCGGCCTTCGAGGTGGATAGCAGCACCTTTGCATTTAAGGGAAACGATGTGTTGAAGAAGCTGCATGAACCTCTAAAGGCTGGAGGATCTGCAAGGAGGGAGCAACAACTCATATATTTCCCTGCAACCTTGATGAATTGAATGCTGAATACTAATTTTTATTATTAAATGGTCTGTTTACCTCCAGATGGCTAAACTTACCCACTCAGTTGGATCACCTGACCTCTAACCTAGGTCAGGAACACCTTTTCACCATCCTGAAATGAAGGTAGATGTTTTCATTCTTCTTCTGTCACACACACATAAAAATGAGCTACATTAATTATCCCAATAACATTCTTACATTTACTACTGTTTCTTTATATTCAGCTACACTCCCAGCACCTTTAAAATAGCATAAAATCTATACAACACCATCCACATTTAGCAAAAAACTGTCGTCAGTGTGTCTGATGAATTCCTGCACATTCATCCTGTTTGGCAAATTCTTGTTGTGATCATTTGTTTCGACCGCCTTTGTTTCACTGCAGAATCACGCTGTGCTGCATCCTCGCCGCGCTAAAAACAGACTGGTGAAGTTTTGAACGTCTACTGGAGGGTGACAATAATACACATTGACAGGGCGACGGGGTGAGGCCAGTGTGCGTTTGCCAGAGTGTGTCTACATGTCTTGGTGTGCGATAAAATCTCTGCATGGGTGAGTATATTAGTGTTCCAGTTTCTGTGTTTTTTAAGCATGTATGTGTGTGTGTGTGTGTGTGTGTGTGTTTGTTGTGTGCACAGGAAGGTGTCCACTCGTGTGCACGTTTCTGAGCGTGCATATATGAGTGTGTGTGTGTGTGATTGTGTGAGTGTGTGAGATAATCTATAATTAAATTCCTGAGTTTAATGGGATTATCTTTGGGAGACAAGCAGCACAACGTCCTTGACATCCATCCCCCCCCCCTCCGTTAGCCACGGGTGAGCGACTGATAGAGACACATACAAAGAGAGAGAGAGAGAGGAAGAGGAAGGAGGAGAGGAGAGAAACCAGGAGGAAGCAACAAAGAGAAAAAAAGGAGGAGGAGAAAAAAAAAAAGAGCAGCGAGGAGATCAAAGTGCAACGAAATGCCTATGAAGTGAGAGAAAGAGAGAGAAGCCATCCGGAGGGAAAGGGTAATGTAGAAGTGCCTTGCATTGTAATTATCTCATTTTCTGCTGCGTTACCACTGAAGGTCGACTGGCCTTTCCCTCAACCAGCCCGACAGCACATCACCGCCGGCCAGACCAGACAAAACAAACACTTTCATCCTTTATTAAAGAGAAAATACAGCTGGATTTTGTTATTTTGTTGGTTTTTTCCCCCCCCTTTTTCTTATGTTTTCATCGATTTCTGGTTTATTCTTTATTTTGATCCACATTATCTTCCTGAGGTCTGCACAAAAAACAGCAACAATAAAGCAAACAATCATTTAAAACCCCCTGAAACTCTCCTGTGTTTCATTCTCACTGCTGTTGTTTCTTTCCAGGGATTAATACGGGAAGAAAGCCAAATAGTTAGCATTCATAACAATATATAAACAGTTTTATAACACACTATTATAAGCTAGAAGCAGATTTCAAAGTGTTTATTAA
Organism: Euthynnus affinis; assembly: GCA_029490765.1. Lineage (NCBI taxonomy): Eukaryota > Metazoa > Chordata > Actinopteri > Scombriformes > Scombridae > Euthynnus > Euthynnus affinis. Next base: position 32,123,040 of record CM055843.1, on the reverse strand, counting down.
TGCGCAGTATTTGTCAACAGTTATAACTTCTTCTATATGTGAAGGCATGTTTTAGATTATTGCAACTGATTTACTATGTTGTCATTCATTATCTATACAGCAGCCTCCATGTGCAGATGCCCACAGAGAGGGTTTATAGTGGTTGACAAGTACATTCATAAAAACATATGATAGGTATGATAGGAACCGAGCAGAGAGGCGGTGAAGAAACAGAAGTTATAGATGGAAAAATGAGTTTTATTTACACAAAAAATGCAACATTTTAAACCAGGAACTAAACAAGATGTTAACTGACCTAACACAATGACACATGAGGGATCATATATGAAGAAGGGTAGAAAATATGGACATTAACTACATCTAAACACAAAGCACCCCCCTGGTATGACATGACAGCACACGGTTCTGCTCCACCAACAGGAAAAGGGGCGACAACCAGTCGACCGCAGTGACTCAAGACAAAGAAACAAATGATTAATATAACAGTAAATTGCATGTGTGACCCTGCAGTGTTAAAACCGTGCTCCCATATAAGACAATGTCAGGTTAGAATCAAACAAACTGCGGCGTTAATTGTTGGCGTGTAGTTGACTGCAAATGAAACAACCTGTGACTGTAAACTAATGAGGTGGCCATAACGTCTTTTTACTGCATTATAGTGTGTTATAAACCATTTATTAACTGTTTACATGCTGCTTATGAATAGTCAAAAAGATTCAGAAACTGCAAAAACTGAAAGTAACATCCACGTGAGAATCATCAGTTTTTGCTTTAATGGCTGAGCTGATTAACCCCGACACAGAGGGTGCTGAGATTAGTGGATATTAAACCTTTTAACGTGTCCTTCAACAGACGAGATGATGCGTTTAGCCCGACTAAACTGACATTATCACATTAATAGTATCAGATGTGTTAGAGGTGAAGCACAACCAACTGTTAACAGCTGCTGTTAACGCAGGAAATGATCTCCGTTCTGGTGGGTAGAGGCACTGAAATCACCTGGAAAGGAACATTTTTTAAGAGTACAGACAGTCGCTGGGATTCATATGCAAAAGTCCAATTATTGCTATTATTACCATGTGCAGAAGAATAAGTCAACAAACTTCTTCTTCCTCACGTATAAGTTGGTCAAAGTAACTCACCGTGTCATCTTTCCCCATCTGGGACCTGATTACTCTGTGATGTATTGGTTTATTGGTTTATTTAAACTGTAATTTGGACGGATATTACAAATTCAATCACACTGTGTTCCCAATTAAACATGAAAAATGATTGTTTTTCTTTTCTTTTACCTGTTATCCGCTGCTGGTTCGTATCTTTAAAGACATTTTTGGGATCTGTCAGACGTCTTACGTCTGCCCAGAGTGATGAAATGTTTGCCTGAAGTGAAACCAGCATCCAACAACAACAGACTGCACCCATCATTTTCAAAGAGAGAAATGACGAATGACATGATGTAAACCGTGTGAAAACTGAAGATTGCACGGTGCACGCACAGAAAATACCATACATACATGTAAACATACATCAATTCAGCATAATGTTAAGCCTCTGTGCTGCTGCTACTGTCCTACAATGAACTGTGAACCGTGTGTATGTGTGTGTGTGTGTGTGTGTACACAGAGGGCACTGAGACACTATTAGCTTCAACATCATCTTCTCTGTCATCCGAAAGCCGAAACAGCAGGAGAAAAAACAAAGACATGTCACCTGATAAGAACCTAATCTCAAGCTTAAAAGCAGCAGAGCTCCGGTTAATTAAACATCCTCGGAGATGCCTGAGAGTAAATGAGGAGGGACAGGATCCACAGAGGGCAGGGCTAATAGCAGACTGAATGTCATGTAACTCGCTGTGATTGCCCTCTGGTTGTGGTAAAGCAGCTAAAATTGGACTGCACTGTGAGCAATGCAGTGGCTCTGGAAAACAGGGACAGTCTGTACTTCATCTCCCTCTAGTGGTCACTGAGAAACCATCTCTCCTCATCAAACACCTTTCAAAAGACACTGAGTCAGGAGGATTGAGGAGACACTGTAGAGGTCGGCTTTTGTTTGCTCTTATAAGTTGATAATTGATCTAATATTTAAAGGACTAATTATGAACATCAATAGCAGTTAAACTATACTATTAACCACAAATATTTGGTTTAAAAAAAACCAACGTCACACAGTACCTTTAAATGTTAAATGCATGCCTCGATGCTGCCTTCATGGCCTGTTCGAAACGTCTCAAGTCGAGTTTTTCCACACAAAACTGGGAAAAACATTACTTTTTTTTTGTGCGTGGAGGGGCCATTGTCATGTCGAAACAGGAAACGGCCTCCCAGAAACCGTCGCCACAAAGTTGAGAAGCACACTATTGTCTGAAATGTCTTGGTATGCTGCTTAGGTCTGCGACTAACAATTATTCTCATTATCGATTAATCTGATGACGTCTCGCTTTGTCCTGAACAATAGTTCATATCCCAAAGATATTCCGTTTATTGTTATAGAGGGCTAAAGAAAGCAGAAAAATATTCACATCTGATAAACTGGAATTAGGGAATTTGGTAATTTTCCTCTTAAAAACAGACTCAAAGCAGTAAATGATCAAAACAGTTGGTGATTAATTCAATAGTTGGCAACTAATTCATTGATCAAATAGTTATTTCAGCTCTCAGTTACAGTTGCTCTCAGTGTGGTAGCTTATTCTTGACATGGGGAACATACAGTACATAACAGTATCTGAAATGAAATATTCCAAACTCAGTGTTCACTCATGTAAAATGAAGATAAAAGATGAAAGATTTAAAGATAAAAGTACAAATTCATATATAAATACAGGACGGTAAAGCCAAAGTAGTCATGACAGCTTTTAAGCAAACATGAAGGGAACATAAGTAACTAATTAACTGATTATTACAGATGGATATATTTTATTGCACATGCCCAACAAAAAGACTTATGTGTGAAGGATTTGCATATACAAAACAATATATGACATATTTTCCACAACACATCCGCTCAGGAATAAACATGTGTGACGGGGAAAAGACTCATGAACAAAGATAGACAGAAAATGAATGAATACATGAACAAAACATACAGACACACATTTCCTTCATTAATGAATGTAATTTCATTTATTTATTTATTGTTTAGACCCATCAGTGGGGACGGTGGGGTATGTAGGAGGGTTGTGGACATTGATGGTGGACAGGATGTGGAGTGGGCAAGAGAAACAGTCTACAGTTATAGTATAGTGTAATACAGTCATGAAACAATCTTATGTGATATAATTAAGTGACTTTTTATGCATCCACCTGTGGATATACTCATGTAAATAATATTATTTAACAATAAAAAAAAAATATAAAGTGCTTAATATCATCTGCACATTTGTAAACATACAACACATACAAAAAGCATGAATAATCAATTAATTTTCAATCAATTACAGCGTTGAAATACAATGATATCCACAGGAATAAGTTAAAAGAAAAGAAAAGGTGATCAATGGGTAAAAAAACAAACAAACAAAAAAACAATAAAAGACTCACTAAAGAAATAATTGCAAAAGAAAAAAGAAGAAAGGTTTGTTATTTCAAGGATTTAATTTTTTTTTTTTTTAAAGAATCAGTTAATTTTTCAGGGTAAATTATTGTTTGCCCTTAGGGGTGTGAAAGTTATGGGGGGGGGGGGGGGAGAGAAAGAAAACATACCATAAATCCGGAGGGATTTGAATACAACACGTCTCATATTTCCGACTTCCGCGCTGACGGAAATAGGAGTTTACGGGAAGCACCCGAACGCAGCACGACAGTACCAGCTCTGAAGCGGCTGAGAGCAGACAAGGTAGGAACTGTTGCTGTCATTATCTCTGATTTACTGACGATAAACGCTTAATACATAAGTACAGAAACAGTAATATACTTCAGAGGAATTCTTTTCATTGTAAAAGTTGTGACTTGTTAGCCTGCTGGCAGCTAACTCGGCTAACCGGCCGGGCAGCTGTCAAAACAAACGATTTCCTTCTAGCTAAGTTAACTCCGCTAGCTCGGCTGTTAAATCTGTGCTTAAAGTTACCGGTTTGTTTGTGTTGGTAATTACAAGCACCTGTGTGACTGGTTATTTATGAAACAGTAGCTCTCGAAAGTGTGGGGTTTTTTTGGGGGGTAATTTTGATTCTAAACTAATCTTAAAACAGGCCATTTTGTTGTGGGTGGGGGTCTGGCGGATGTAACTTCCAAGTTAGCCAAATTAGCTAACGTTAGCTGTTCTCGCTAGAATAAACATTTCCTCAATTAACTTTGTTGTTTCTAAATGTTGTCAACAGGTGGTAAAAATATACTTCAATAACTTAAAATCTGTACAAACTAACTAACTGACGAGCCGGTCTGAGATAAAGACTATAATTAATGTTTTTGTAAGTTTTTGTCGCAGTTAGATACGCGGAAGTGACTAAAAAGCAGCAACACTTGGTAAAAATTAGTGAATATCACATAATTTATATGTTAACAGCCCTTGTTAGCGTGTAGAAATAAACATACGCAATGATGAGAGTATTCAGATCCTCTGCTTCAGTAAATGTACCAATACATCAATGTAAAAATACTCCATTACAAGTAGAAGTCTTGCTACTTAATTAAAAGTATATGAGTATCAAGCAGCTTGATGTAGTTAAAGTATTGCAGTAAAAGTAGTGGTTTGGTCCCTCTGACTGATATATTATTATTATATATGACATCATTAGATTATTAATAGTGAAGCATCAGTGTTAGAGCAGCATGTTACTGTTGTAGCTGCTGGAGGTGGAGCTAGTTTACACTACTTTATATACAGTTAGCTAGTTTAGTCTACTGGTTCCCAACCTAGGGGTCGAGCCCCTCCAAATGGGCACCAGTGATCGAGCCCGTAACTACCATTGAGGACACTGAGGTCATGGTCTTGGTGGGGGGGTTTTTCTGGGTCTTTTTAAAAAATATATTTATTTAATTTAAATTAAAAATTTACATGTCATGTATGTCACATACATGTAATGACTCAACAGTATGGTATTGGTAATATGAACGACACAATTGCTCTTAGATAACAATCGCATTAATAAGGAGGGGTGCTCTGGTTTTATAGCCTCTCTCAAAGCAAGATTATCAATGCCATAAATGATTCGCCTGGTTATAGTCTTCCATAGATTGTGTCACACCTGACCTACAAGCTCAAAACAAGAAACTACGACTTAAACTACAGGAACAGAAGCGACAACTGTGTTGAAGATCTGAGCTCAAAAACTAATAACCTATATGTTTTAAAAACGTGACATGTCCAAACCCTTGCGTACAGAATAAATTATAAGTTGCTGCTCTGACATTTTCAGCCACAAAGATATTCATGGTAGGAGATAAACTAATACATTATAATAAAGTTATACTGCACTTCAGCAGCTTTGAATGAATAATTAGCCAGTATGGAGCCTGTTATAACCGTCCGCCTACACCTTGCACGAGGTTTATGGCGATGAAGGATTGCATCAGGACAAATAGCCCAAAATAAATATGTCCAAAATAAATATGTTCTCATGTATGAGAGAGAGAAGTAAGTCTCTTCTGGGTCACTGTGCTGCTGAAGGTTTTGGAATGACAAGACTTCCTAATTCCTTTTTGCTCTGTAACGCTTCGCCTTCATGTATCAGGGTCTTTGCGGACAGGAAATGTACAGGAAATGAGGCACAGATTTGTGTGTCCAGTGATTGTTACCAAAAATGTTTCAGTGAAACCTCATTTATCATAAATTCATTGAGCAATAACGAGAAATACTGATTTCTTTTTCATTTTAATGCAAATAAGAAATACATTTACACTGTCTTATTGAATCAAATGTAATCACTCAGGCATGTTTGCGGTGGGAGTAGCAACAACCAAATTTAAAATTAGTTATTTCTGGTTACCCTACGCTCAACAGTAAAAACAAAACTGGGCATTAGGAGTCAGTACTTGTCACTGTCTCTTAAAAAAAAAAAAAAGCACAGCTAACTGATTAATCACTGCTAATTCATTGCTTATGCCCCCATTGTGACATCATGAAGGGCGATAGTTCTGAACGGCTTGTTTAGGCTTGTTAATGTTAAGACTTTAAACACTGGCCAGACACTAAGGAGCACCGTATTTATGTTTCAAAATAACATTTAGTTTGTGGGAGGCTTCCTCCTTCACCTGCGGTCAGCTGCTGCCGTTAAACTTATTCTTTTCTTTCTTGTTTGGCTGAAGGGTGTTTCCACTGTAGATTTTCCATTTGACTTTTTACCTTTTTTTTTTTTTTCCCTCTACCTTTTGTAAACACATAGAGACACGTTCACACATACATACACTGCACTTAGACCCATTTAATTGTTTAAAGAAGTTCATTTTTTTCAAACACATCTGTTTTTTTTTTCCTTGTATTTTTATCTTGTGTTTGGGTTCAGGACGTAACAGTCGTATATCTTTATTGAGCTGAAGGTTCTCCCTTTTGTTCTACTATATTTTCTCCACTCATTTTTCACTGTCATGTCGTGTGTAACTTCTAGATTATTGTTTATTGTTGGGTGTTTGAATACTTGTCAGGTAATTTATGGAAAGATACTGCAGTCGTGCTCCCCTGCTGAGTTTGTTTAGCTGTGACAGGAGAATTCAACACAATAAAAAAAGAGTGAACTGAAAAACAGTCATTTCAAAATTGGCCGTATTTGTGACTTGATTTGTGCTGGATTCTGGTCCAATTTTCATCTATGTGTTGGCACTGACATTATTTCCTAAGTGATTATTGTTACTCTCAAAATGCATTAAAACAAATAGATTTATTAGCCTGAGAATTTGCGAGCTCATGTTTTATTTGCAGATTTCTGTCTGGATGCCCCTCGGTTCAGGTCAGGCCAATCATAACCATTTATCTAATATGGGTTTGATATGATGTCAGTATAGAGGAGTGCTATTGAGACATTTTTGTGAACAACCAAGATGGCTGCCGCTGATGTGGAACAGTCTGTTGAATCAGCTGTTGCTACAGTATTAAACAAGGAATATTTTTCAGTTCCTACATCTCTAAACGCTGCAGGCCACCACAAGAGACAATAGCTCATTGATTGAAGAGACATGTTTGCCACTAATCACTGCATTTTCCAGAGTGGTCAATCTGCAAATTTTTAAATATTTCGGAGGAATGAATTATCCGGACAAAACTCGTGTCATCGTCCCTGCAGATGACCAGTTAACTGGTCCCTGACTCATCAGAGTTCAGCTGAGTGCTGTCGATGCCAAACGGCCCAAACAAAGAGCCAGTGATGAAGTGGCGTCCCATAGTCTTTTACCATTGTCCCCCTTAATGAAGCGTTAGCCTGGGTATGCGAGCTGCTGGGCGTCTGCATGGTCACAGGATCTTTAGCAAGTGTGTACTAAACACTGCGTTACACAGCTACCACTGTTTCCATCAACTCAGTCCACATAGCGACACTCCTGGCGTCCCCAGTCAGCTACCTGATACACACCTGATTCACACAGGAATCCTGCTGGTGGTTTATATGCAGCAGATTCACACAGGAATCCTGCAGGTGGTTTACATGCAGCAGATTCACACAGGAATCCTGCTGGTGGTTTACATGCAGCAGATTCACACAGGAATCCTGCAGGTTGTTTACATGCAGCAGATTCACACAGGAATCCTGCTGGTGGTTTACATGCAGCAGATTCACACAGGAATCCTGCTGGTGGTTTACATGCAGCAGAATCACACAGGAATCCTGCTGGTGGTTTACATGCAGCAGATTCACACAGGAATCCTGCAGGTTGTTTACATGCAGCAGATTCACACAGGAATCCTGCAGGTTGTTTACATGCAGCAGATTCACACAAAGCAAAGGAAAGAAGGGCAGCGATGTTTCTTTTTGTCCTCTGCAGGCTATTCTCAGAGTGAGTTGGCATCATATCCTCTCTGAAAATACCTGCAAAGTGTCTGTTTTTTTTTTTTAAAGTTAACTTTTTATAATATTGTTGGACCATGTTTCAATTAAAAACCTTGTCGCCTCCTCTCCCTGTGTGCTACTGCAGCTCAGTTTTACTTTCGCCTGCTGGAACTTCCTGTCTGAAAGTCTGACCCATCCAAAAAAATGTTTTAACACTAGAAACACACCAAACTATGGCTCAGTTTGATCACCTGTTTTCTTTGGACCAAAGTTGGGCTGTTTGGTCCAGACCGTGGTCTGGGGGAGATGTCATACCCGTAATTTTGGTTTGGCTCAAACCAAAAGTCTGAATGTACGGACCAAACAGTAGGTGTGTGTGTGAAAGGCCCCTAAAACTCCCAAATATTCAGTTCTCTGTCATGTATGACATCAAAAAGCAGCAGAACCTCACAATTAAGAAGCTGGAAACACTTCATGTTTGGAAATAATCAATCATCAAAATAGATCACAATTAATTTTCCATCATCTGACAAACAGATTAGTTGTTTCAGCCCTAATTTATACCTGCCTCACAGTTTATGTTTGCAACTAACCTGATAAGGAGTCATTTCCTTCAATTCATTAATCTGCCAATTATTGTCTTGATTAATTAGTCTGTACTTTGGTAGCAGAAAATGTCAGAAAATGCTCGTCACATTTTCCCAAAGCCCAAAATGTCATGTTCACGTTAATTGTTTTGGTCGACCGATAGTCCAAAACACAAATATATATATTGAGTTTAATATCATAGAAAACTAAGAAAACCAGTAAATCTTCACATTTGAGCTGCAGATTTTTGGTACTTTTGTTTAAAATATTTTGTAATCATCATAAAGGGACATTCAGAAGAGAAAACAGTGGAACTATAATAAGAGAGTTTGATCTGCAACTGTTTTAATAATCGATTTAACTATTTCAGTCATTTTTTCTAAAGAAAAAAGCCCCAAATTTTCTGGTTGCAGCTTCTGAAATCAGATGATTTAAAGCTTTTCTGCAGAGTGTATGATGTTGAACTAAATATCTTAGGATTGTTAATCAGAAATAAGACGTGGGGGATACATTTCAGCAGGGAATTATAACATTTTTGACTTTTTTTTTTTTTTTTTTTTTTTACAATAATCTGACATTTCTTAGCCTAAAGGTCAATGAAGAAAATTATCCTAAAATCTGTTTGCATTTATGGATCAATATGAATAAAATGTTTGGTATTTTTAGGGTTTACAGTGATCAAAAATTGCAATATATCAATAATCTTGTTAACTCCATCCTCAGTAAATTGAATTGTTTATATATTTTTTTAAAATGAATAAGTTACACACTCAATTCTCCGTTAACACTGTAAGAAGTTCCAATACACGTCTTCATCCTCCTCTTCTTCCTCCTCAGATGCAGACCATAAAGTGTGTGGTGGTGGGCGACGGCGCGGTTGGAAAAACCTGCCTTCTCATCTCTTACACCACTAACAAGTTTCCCTCTGAGTACGTCCCCACGGTGAGTACTTTCAACCCAACCATCACACGGTTGGTTTTATTTACTGCAGCAACACAACTCGCATCATGTACACATATTTCCATAACGCAACGTTTCCCTTTTGAACACTGTAGCTTTCTTTCCTGGCATATAGGAAGTGAGACATGTTTTATGTTTCCAGTTTGTCTGGATTGAAGAGAAGAAGAAGAACTGTGTAGTTCACCCAAAACTAAAAAATTGCAGATTTGTTAAAAGACTTTATTCACACCACTTTAGTCCTTTTTTAAAGGGAAATTCTGCTTTCACATAACTTCTGGTTTTATTTTTATTACTTTATCTGCGTTGTGCTCTCGAACTCCTCCATCGCTGAGATTAAAGAGGAAACGCGCACACACACACAAGGACGATCAGACGGCTTCATACCTCAACTCTGGTCTGGTTATTTGAAAGAGAAAACAAAAGCGAGTGTTGACTTTGTTAACGTCTGTTGTAAACATCCGTCACGAGTTCACAGACAGACAGACAGACGGTCTCGGTTGAACTTTCGCCTGCTGTATCCGCCGTACGTGTGACTGCGTGGTCGCTGCGCCGCTTTCACTTTCAGTTTTACGTCTAAAGACTAAAGTGATGAACGATAACAACTGGTTGGCCTGTTTACAACCTGTCTGACCGCTCCAGTTTATAATAACTATTTATATAGCAACTTTTTTTTTTTTTTTTTAAACAGCGTTACAAAGTGTTTACTAGATCGTTGAGATTGTTAGGTGAAGACAACATTAAGGAAGTTAAAGCCGCTCTGTATGAACGAGTCATGGCAATAATCTACCTTTCAATAATTATTAATAATAATAATAATAAGTTACCTGTGAGGAATGTAATTAAAGCACGATAAGGCTTGGTGGCGTCATATAAAAGCATCCAGTATCGCAGTCGTGATATCAGCGAGTGAAAGTCGGCTATAAATCTTTGTTATCTGTGGCGGGAGTCCCGTTAACCTCTTGTGTTGACTATAAATGCGGTTTTATCTTGCTGCTGTTATTGGCGTCCTCTGTAGAAACACATACGGGAACAATACTAGGGAAAAAGTCACCTCATGAGTGTGTGTTTATATCTTAGGTCGCTTATTTTCAAGTTAAAACCAGTGATTGTTTGGAGTTCGCCTGCCTGCGCTTCCCGTTTGTTTCTTTACTTTATTCAGAAACGCAGGGTCATGCTGTAGCAGCACGACGAGGAAGCGTCCTCAGCGGCTCTGCGGTCCGATACCAAGCGTGTTTGAGAGCGTAAACCTCAGCTGGACTGATCCTGCACACTCCTGACTTTTTTTTAGTTATTTTTTGGGTCTTGTGGCAGTCAGATGAGAAAAACAGCTGACTGACTGTTGACAGGCAGAAACCGTCCTGCTGGAATTATCTTAAATATCTCTAATTGATGGGCAGATTTACTGACTGCCGACTGCAAACTGATGAGTAATTCTCTACTGTTTTCCATTTGTATGCCTCTCTCTCTCTCTCTCTCTCTCTCTCTCTCTCTCTCTCTCTCCCTCTCTCTCTCTGCCAGTAGTCAGCACAGTTTCAGAGATCAGAGGATTGCAGAAGCAACAGTGCTGACTCAACTTTATTTTTCCTCTTCCTGTCTGACTGTCTGTCTCTCTGCCTCACCTCCCTCCCCACCATCATTTTTAACCATTTGGTATATTTATTTATTATTATTTTCTCTATAAAATGTCAGAAAATGGTTAAAAAATGTCCATCGCTGTTTCCCCCCCAAAGTCCAAGATTTAGCCTAAAATGTTTTGATTTGTCTGCAACCCAAATATATAAATATATATATTCATTTTACCATCATAAAAGATGCAAGAAACATAAAAAATATTCACATTTGAGAAGCTGGAACCAGAATTTTGGTATTTTCTCTCAAAAAATGATTCAAAGTAATTAATCAATTATCAAAATAGTCGACTAATCAAGTAATCGACTAATTGTCTAACATTGTTTAAAGTCACCAGTACTCTTCCTTTTTCATTATTTATTGCCCCCCTGGTTTTATTTATTTCCTCGCAGATTACTGGAGATATGAATCCATTTCACACACAGACTGATATAATATGGTTAAAATGTAATGTTTTCTTCTAGTATTTATTTCTAGAATTTCAATAGAGAAACAATTTATGGCTAAAATAAGACGACGAGGATGTCGGTCTTTGGTTCATCCTTTCAATTAAATACCTGACAAATCAAGTTACTCCCAAACTTCATCCTAAAACAACCTGAACTATTAAAAGGGAAAGTTAGCTTAATATAAAGAGTCTGGAAGTATGATATATATGTCATTATGTGGTAATAATTATAGATTAAAGTTGTAATATGTAATATGTATATTTGACAATAAAGCCAGTATGATTTGAGAATAACTAAAAGCACCTTCTTTTTAGTCTTCTGACCACTCGAAGCACTTCACAGTTCATGTAAAAACATTCACACACTGATGACAAGTTTCCAACCTGCTCATTAGGATCTAATCTAATGCACATTCACACACACACACACACACCGCTGGTAGGAGCTGGGGATCGAACCGCCGATCTTCAGATAAGCGTACGACCCGCCACAGTCGCCTTTTTCCCCCCATGAGACTGTTTTTCTCGTAATATTCTGACTTTTTTTCTCATTTTAATCTCACAACATTATGACGTCGAAAGCATTTAGACTTTAACTTTCTAAATACGACCCTCCTCTAAACACTGGCAGCGTATATTAAAGAGAACGACTGAGCAGTGAATGTAAATTAGTTATTAGAGAGTATGAAAAGTGTTCAAAAGTGTAAATAACACAAATGCTCTGAGGCCACTTCTCCATTCAGCCGCAGCTCTTTTCCACAGTAACCAGTGTGTGTGATGTGATCCGGCTATTTCTAGCAGCTTCTGTGATCTAAGCTCCGTCCAAACACATCATCATCACAAACCTCTGTGTGTGTGTGTGTGTGTGAGGGGGGTTTGTATTTTATTGAAATGTGTGTGTCTGTGTGTGTGTGTGTGTGTGTGCCTCGCCCCTCCACTCTGCCTAAACACATCACACAACGTTTCTGTCTAAACTTGAACTGACTCGTATCTCAGACCGCATGTGTGTGTGTGTGTGTGTGTGTGTGTGTGTGTGTGTGTGTGTGTGTTATAACCTGAACTGTCCTGTTAGTCAGTGAGGTCCATAGTTTTTATGTCTCAGTATGTTTTGGGGGGGAAAAAAATAAAACAAGCTGATGAAGTAAACTGCGTCTCTTTCACTGACATTTACTTCCACTTGTGTTATTACGACCCTGAAGTTTATAAAAACAGTGTTAGTCAGCACATCGTCCAACACAAACTTACTGGAAAAAAAAAAAAGACCAAATATCACTGTGAAAAACATCAATAAAACTTTAATCATTTTGTTTATTTGGCTGCAGAATGAGACGTCAGACTTCTGAAATATGTCCCAGACAGGAAATGAGTTTTTATAATTAAATAGCTCTGTAGTTATTACTGATTTAATCAACTCTTGTTTGCTGCGTTTTCCATTATTTTCAGCCTCATATCAGTAATATCTGTGGAGACAAATGGATTGTAATACTACTGCTGCTATTAGGAGTCGTAATAATGACTACATGTTACATGAAACTATAATATTTAATACACTTTGTAAACTTTTGTACCTAAATTCATACAGTACGTTTTGCTGCGCTTTACTTTGACAATTATAACAATATTTTTGTGCAAAAGCATATTTTTATTTAGCAAAATAACTAATAATAATAATAATGTTGTCAAATGTTAAATGTTTAAAATACAAATACTAAATACGAGCAGGTTTTAACGACTTTGTCACAAGATTTTGCAACTTTTAAGAAGCATTTAGCAACTTTTCCCCTTAAAAAAAGCATCAAATCTGTGACTTTTTGGACGTTTTTCTCAGTGAATGAGTCTAATGTGCTGTTCAGTGTGTGGTGCAGCATCAGCGGATCAATCAATCAATCAACCAGACAGCGCTGTGAACGACCAATCACTGATCTGCATTGTTTGACCGAGCAGCTCTTTCTCCTTTTGTTTTTATTCTACTTGATAAATAAATGACTATTTAAGTTGGATTTTTATGTGACGTCATGATGTAACTCATTAAGCAGTTTCTCACTAGTTTCAACTAAAAAACAGACACAAGACTGAATGAATTAAATGAATAAAACTGTTAAAATGATGATTTTAAAGCAGAAACTATCTGATCAGAGAAGATTAAGAGTCTGACATTGAAACAAAAATGTTTCAATTGGTTTTATTCAACAAAAACGGACAATTTTAGTCTTATTTTTATCATATAATTTAATTTTAACGTCTTTTGCACTCTGTCAGAGCCTTTCATGTGTACTCAGCATGGTCACAGCTGTTCATTTTTCATTTGTTTACCTTTTTTATTTAGTTTTAGTTTTGTTTTTCTGTCCTGGTTTTTCACCGATTCACATTCAGCTTACTTGAAGGTTTGATATTCTGCCGCGAACACATTTCACCAAAAATAGATAACATACAGACACGACCTGCTGTGAGCCTGCCCGCTTGAATAAAAAGACTAAACAGATCCAGGAGTAAAACCCAGCTTGACTTCATGTTTGTAATGATTTGATGTAGTTTCCTGTCCTACAGGCTACATCCTCCAGTTTGTCTCGAACCTGCCTGTGCATACGCCGCTTCATTAAAACCAAACAGTGTCTCCAGGCTACAGCAGAGACCGCAGCAGGTCGACGGTGTTGCCGTGCCGCGCCGCGTATCCGAGCAGTGCACAGCGACCATAAAACACTCAACTCCCCCCGCAGCTTGCTCGCTTCCCCGCTCTCTCTCTCGCAGAGCCGAGGTTAGCGGGCATGTCGGGGCTGTGCTGCTTATTATTGCACATGGCAGCAGCCTGAAGGTGCGAAGAGGTGATGAAAGACGGAGGGAGGAGTGAAGCGAAGAAGGGCTGGCGGAGAGTTTGTTCACCTGAACAGCAACAAAATACTGCCAATGATTTATTATAGCCATGTTAGACTCATCTCAACAACTACTGGATCCATTTAGGGCTCATTCATTACAATTAATCAATAATCCAAATAGTTTAATTTTCTGTTGAACGATTCGACTTGTGTCTGATACTTTACTTTATCACCAAATACCCTTTTTTCCCTTTTTTTTAAACCATCATCCTCAGCTCTACTTAGCATTTAGCGCTAATTAGCACACACAATAGCTCGAGTACAACCTCACAGAGGTGCTAACATGGTTTGAAGTAACACTGTTTCTCTAATTATTTCAGTTCAGTTCATTTTTTTATTTCTATATGGAGCCAAATCATAACAGACGTCACCTCAGGGCACTTTTCGCATAGAGCAGGTCTAGACTGACACCCGACAGTTTCTTCCATGAGCAGCAGCAGCAAGGAAAAGGAAATTTAGTGATTATGATATTGAAGTGTGTGTTATATTATTTTAAAACCTGATTAAAGCAACTTTATTAAATTGATGAACTTCCCAGGAAACATATTTTGTAGCCTCTTAATATAAAACACGAAGACGCCTTTCAGTCCCAAAGTTACAGACATGATTGCTTAACTGTTAAAATGTATTTATATGTGTGTGTGTGTGTGTGTGTGTGTGTGTGTGTGTCGGACACACTCACCAGGCTCTTAAAGATGAAATGTACACTTCCTGTTTTGTTTTGAACAACATCTGGGATCATGTGTCCTTGTGTAACATGTTTACTTCCTTTTTTCACCTTCCTTGTTCTCTCTCTCTCTCTCTCTCTCTCTCTCTCTCTCTCTCTCTCTCTCCCTCTCTCCCTAACTTTATCATCTCTCCCAGGTGTTTGATAACTATGCGGTGACGGTGATGATCGGCGGGGAGCCGTACACTCTGGGACTGTTTGACACTGCAGGTAAAAACACCCGATACAACAGTAGCAACAGTAGTAGTGATCCGCTGACGTTTCCAGTGCTTCGGCTGTGATTGTTGATATTTTAGCTACGTTTTAAAGCCAGTTTGTTGTTTGTGTGTCTCCCCCTGCAGGTCAGGAGGATTACGACAGGCTGCGACCCCTCAGCTACCCGCAAACTGACGTCTTCCTCGTCTGCTTCTCCGTCGTATCGCCTTCTTCCTTCGAGAACGTCAGGGAGAAGGTTTGCTCATTTTTTAATGAGCTCAACTAATAAAAATAACCAGTATGATTCTGTTAAGTTTGCTGTTTTTTCCCCGTTTAAAAAGTAAAATGACAGATCAGAGATGTCTGAAGCTGTAATATCCTTCGTGTTGTCGCATATTTCATGTGTGCAAATCCAGACTGGTGTCTAACATATACACAACAAGACGCACACCAGTGTGAGCTTCAGTGCAAAAGTATTAAAATCTCTTTCATCAGGGAAGATAAACGAAGACATTTGGGGATTAAAGTGCGGCGTAATGGAGTCGGTTTTATTTGTACAGCACAATGGAGTCAATTCAAGTTAATTTCATTTGTTCGGCACAATATCACTAATTTGCCTCAGGGGGTCGTTACAGTCTGTACAGCAATACAACGTCCTCTATCTGCAGACCCTCAAGTTCAATGAGGAAAAACTCCAGACAGACGTGCAGTACCTGTGCAGCGCTGAAGATAACAACATTTAAAATATATTTAAGAAGATATATAACATATGGAAAGTCTTTTAATTCACGTACGTAGCTTTTAAGTTGAAAACCCTGCAAAAACTAAAGAGTTTCTTTCATGCTCTTTTTTTTTTCTCCCAGTGGGTGCCGGAGATCTCGCACCACTGCCCGCGGACGCCCTTCCTGCTGGTGGGGACTCAGGTGGATCTGAGAGACGACAGCAACACCCTGGAGAAGTTGGCCAAGAACAAACAGCGAGCCCTGACTTGCGAGAGCGGAGAGAAACTGGCTCGTGAGCTCAAGGCCGTCAAATACGTGGAGTGTTCGGCTCTCACACAGGTAAGACGCAGCACGGACCGAAACCAGACATGAAACTGTCGATGTCTAATGTTGCTTTTATCTAGAAAGAACAAACACTGCTTATCTAAGTGTTAACTAACAGGTTAAAGGGTTAAAAGTGCAAGTTTTCACCTCTCAAGTGACTCTAATTATACAGTATGTTCTTAATATTGTATAATAAACTGAGCCATTTTGGGGGTTTTTCTATAGAGGTGCCCCAAAGCTTGAGGATAGCAAACACTTGCCAACCCTACAACTAATAATAATAATAATAATAATAATGATATCTTTATTTATATAGCACCTTACAAAGTGCTTTGACAGACGAAGCAAAAGCAGAACAATGCAAAGCAAAGACATGAAACAGAAAACAACAACAGGTCTGACCTTAAAAAGATGGCGGTCGGAGACAAACGGAGAGACAATAAAGAAATGATAAAAAAGAAAGATGATCAAAAGACAACATGACATAAAAGCGAGTCTGTAGAAACGGGTTTTAAGAAGTGATTTAAAAGAAGTTAGTGAATCTGCGAGCAGGTCGCTCCGAAATGGAAAAAAGCTCGGTAGACAACTTGTATGTCCCTGCACTGAGTTGTCATTTATTAAAAGGGAAACTCCACCAGTATATTTACAGATGTTGGGGAGTGCTGCTGCTGCTGCTGCTGCCTCCAGGGGGAGCTGTGTGTGTGAAATCTGATGTCACTTGAGTCAGTGTTCAAGTTTGTAAAATAGGGGAAAATAATCTGTGGGGGTGAAGTTTGAAAGGAGTGAGACCTCCTGTAGCTCCTCGTCTCACACACACCCCGATCTCTGACTGAAGTCTCTGTGTGCACGTTGCATTGTGGGTAATGTAGGCGCCAGATTTTGTCAAGGAAGACAAATGCATGCAATAAAAAAAAAGACTTTATCCTTTTGTGAATGAACTGTCAGACATCATCATAGTGCCATCTGTTTGCAGAAACTGAACTTGACAGTTTTAATGTTTCCATTTAAAAATTTTTAAGCTTTTCCAAAATATGAATCACTGCTTGTTTCATCATCCTTTTTATGTGATTACACTCAGGATGATCGGACTAAATTACATAACGAAGTGAGCACCAGTAAGTCCAAAACATCACTTCATCGCTTCATTGTGTTTCGTCTCTCCGTGTTTTTGTTTTTTTATCTGCTGCCATGGTGACGGAGCGGGGCGCTGACATGCAGCAACCCTCCTTGCCACCTGTCTGGACATGAGACGTGAGGGATAACGGCGTTAACATACACTCCTCTGTTTGTTCTTGACTTATACGTCTCTCTGCCTGAGCGGGGTGGTTTTATGATCAGTGGGATCAGTGACGTCACAGCAGAAACGGGAACCGCAGCACCAAGATGTGATAAGAAAATCTGTTTCCGTCGACTTTTATTACGTCTTTTTCACATCAGCTGAAGCAGGAGATCTTCTTTTTGCATTTCCTGTCATGCTTTTTATGCACAGATGCACCTAACAACTTTCTCTCTTTTTCTCAGAGGGGCCTGAAGAACGTGTTTGACGAGGCCATCCTGGCGGCTCTGGAGCCCCCAGACACCAAACCCAAGAAGCGCTGCATGCTGCTATAGACGCCACAAGACAAGGAGGAGGAAGAGGAGGAGGAAGGAGGTGGACGGGCGGGAAAAGAGATGAACCCAGACGGGAACAGGGGTGTGGGGGGGAGGGGAAGGGGAGGGGGGATGAAGGTGGACGAGGTAGACACTTGTTTAAACAGTGCCTTCAGCCGTAGCCACTTAACAAAGGGGCGTGGTGTCGGATCGGACGGGCTCGCGACGGGCTTTTATTTTTCAACATACGACACGTGTCGCCATAACACGACTAACACATTTTGAACAACACTCCTCACTAACCAGGAAACAGGGTTTTTAAAACGGACGGAGGAGGCGAATAGAAGGAAGCAATAGAGAGAGGTCCGAACCTCAACGATGCCTTAAAGATACAAACGAGTGGACGGAGTCGCGGTTACAACTGACACACCGACAAAACCACCTTCCTCAGAATGACGGAAAAATTCCCTTAAACGGTTTCTAATCATTAAAAAGTCTTAAAAAAATTTTTAAGCATTGCAATCACTTGTTTGGTCAGTAATCACAGGTGTAGATCAGGCTGTTGTGTCGCATTTAGTGAGATTTGTTGTGAAAATTAATCTACTTAACTGACTTAACCTCCACCGACCGGTCTGGAAATAATAATTCGGCTGATTCCAAGTGAATTTAAAACAAGTAAAAAAAGGTTGTTTTGTTTATTTTTTGGTCTTTTTTTTTTGCTCTAGAAAAACTTTGTTGTATTGTTCCAGTTTTCATGCATCTACACAACGTTTGTGTTATTTACATCTGCGTCAAGAGAACATCGACGTGATTTAAGTAAGTTCTTGGAAAAATGTGGGCATTTTTGAAATTTAAAGGTGATGATTTAAGCTGCTGTTGCTACATTTACAACTGACCTACATTTGTTTGCACCATTAGGTCAGGAAAATAAATCTTTTTAAATACCAAATATATATATATATATATGTAAAGTGCAGAAATGAAACAATTCAAACATCAGTGATATCTGTTCGCAGCCACCGGTCTGGTTAAAACAGCAAAAAAAAAAAAAAAATGAGGATGAGGTCGAGCATAAAAACACGCATTCCTCAGGCGAAAAATATTTTAATTTAAAGTGGCAGACGCGGAGACGTGACCCGGTTGGTGAACAACATTCCCTAAAGCACACAGGACCGTGAAAAGGGTTCAACTGTCTGTGTGCTGTTACTTCCTGGATCCTGGATCAGGAGTAGTTGTTGCACATCAGCGGCGAAACCTTCAACTTCATCCGGATGAGTAGAAAAAGCTTCAAAATAATAATTGTAGCCTAAATGCGCCACAAAAAAAAGACGTGTGCACACATGCATATTTGCAATAATCATATGAGCTGAGTGATGAAGTTGTAGGCTCTTATGTCAGTGGAAGAAATAATTTAATCATTCTAGTCAGTTTTGGGTTTGTAAGACAAGATTAACAAAAAAATTTGGAGTCACAGGATATTAATTTGACAGCAGAAATATGCGTTTGTTTGGGGGGGAAACTGCAGAGACAAACACATTTGTGCGTAACAGTAGATTTTATTGTCGTCTCGGCCTCGTTTTCACAAAAGTCCTTTTCTCTTCAGTCGGTCACGCTGCCGTTTTTTTTCTCTCTCTCTCTCTCTCTCTCTCTCTCTCTCTCTCTCTGGCGACATCTCACTGCGGGGACACTTGAAACTCTGCTGAACTGTGAGACGTTATCAGTAGAGTGAAGAACTTTAACATCAATATATAGATATTACGTTCAATTTGAGACATAATCATGATTACTGCAACCAAATAAGGGTTAAAAAAAAAGATGATAATCGATTGTTACTTTCTGTAGCGTTCATTAAAAATGTCTCAACTGTGATCTGATTGTTTTACAGTAATAATAACCAGGAATCACTGTTAATCTACCATAGATTTAGTGATGTTTAAACCACTGAGGGCATAAAAAGAAACCTCCAAACGCCTTAATTTCTGTACAGTATCAATGTTACACATCACATCATTCTTTCCTTAAAACTCCCAGCTGCCTCAGTAGTTTAATAGAAATGCCTTAAAACATATATTTTTCTCCTACTCAAGAACATTATTGCCTTATTGCTTAAAACCAGTCAAACTATTTTGTTATTTTTTTTTATTTTAAAGGTGCAATGTGTAGAATTTAAAGGCGTCTAATGGAGCGGACTTGGCAGAAATGGAATATAATATTCACAAGTATGTTTTAATTAGCGTATAATCACCTGAAAACAAGTTTGTTACCTTTTTTTAGAATAAGCCCTTTTATATCTACATAGGGAGCAAGTTCTCTTCCACGGAGGCCGCCATGTTGCACCGCCATGTTTCTACAGTAGCCCAGAACGGACAAAACCAAACGCCGCCGGCTCGAGAGAGGGGAGGGCCTTTTGCGGTTTTTTTTTTTTGCGAGTTCTCTGAAGGTTTTCGGGGAAAGAGGTTCAAGTCAAACTTTTGTGGAACGCTCAGTTTCTACTTTCTAGTCGAGGCAACAAAACAGGAAGTCAAAGGCTAAAACATGGCTTCCTAGTTATACTTGTGACAAAGGCGCTGGCTCCGTCCGAAGCTAACAGAATCTAAATTGTTGTGTTTTTTTTTTACACTTCCGGTTTTTTAAACAAAGCTGTGAGATTTTAGAGGGAGGTGCTGGTAGGTGGATTTTGTTACCTTTGGACAGACCAGGCTAGCTGTTTCCTGTCTTTATGCTAAGCTAAGCTAACAGAGTCTGGCATTCATTCTTTCCGCTTACTCTCAGCAATAAAGCGAATTAAGCAAATTTCCCCCAAAAATGCTAAATATTCCTTTTTCTTTTTTTTTTAAAGATGGAGTCAACAATTCTGGAGAAAGATCGTTTGATATTTGAACCCAACAACCAAACAAATGCACCCCTCCCTTCTGTTTATACATCTAGTCCTCCTTTCAGAAGCTCCGTCAAGCATGTTGCTGATTGGCTGGAATATTAGTGTGTGACTCGATTCACTTCGTAACACCCAGATTATTTTTCATCGCACAGACAGAGCAGACAGCTAGCGGACCGTGAGGAGATATTAGATATATATTATGACTTCACCTTTTAAAGGACTCCATCTGCGTTTTTTTGCGGATTGTTCAAATGGGGAACGCCTTCTCAGCCGTTAGAAAAAGCTGTAATGTTGATTAGAGCGCTGATGCCGCCCCCCCACACACAAACACACACACACAGTTCGCTGACAGCGTCTTCCTAACATACTCAGTCGCTGTATGCAAAAAACTATCCAGTGCCAGCAGAGAGTCAGGAGCAGAGCCGGAGCGTCGGGACACACCGGATCCTGCTCTGATCCGGAGCCGTTTACTGACGGGAGGAGAGCTCCGAGTTTATTTTGTAAACTCTGAGCAGAGCAGCAGCAGCAGTGACTGCTCCGTCTGTGTCTGTCTCTGGTCAGGGGGGTTTATATCGGTTTATATGCAGCAGCGTCATCATGCAGATCGGGTTCGAATACATACAGAACACCACTGGGAAGCTGCAGAATGATATAAAAACCTCACAAAAAAACAAAATACAATGAACCGGCCCTTTTTAAGAGATGAAGCGTTGAAGCAGTCGGTGTTGATATCACATGGTCTCAGATTCCCTGCAGCTCTCTCGAACATGAAGCTGACACTGTAAACAACAAAACATCTTCTCATCAGCTCTCCTCCTTTTTTTAAAAACAAACAAACAAACAAACCTTTTCTCCACAAGTTTCAGTTTCCATCCGCAGAACTGAAGACGTGGACTAGAACCTGCTGCCTGTGTGGACTAAACCTCTTCTAAACTAGTGTAGCTGTTGCTTTTTAAAAAGTAGACGTGGCTCAAAGAGCAAACATTTCACACAACCTCCTGATGTTGTTGTTGTTGTTGTTGTTGTTGTTGTCCACTCCTGCTTCTCTTCTCCTCCTGGCCTGACTGGAACCTCAAGTGCTTGTCGGTGTGTCAGCACCTCCTGGAGGCCTTAAAGTGGAATATCGCTCAGTTTAAAGGTTCCTTCTGTGGTGTCACTTTGGCCAAAAAAAAGCAGATAAAAATCAGCGTTGTGGACTCGAAATAACTTGAACCACCAGAAATATGAAGATTTATACACTTGTGATGTCATCAGTTATAACGTCAGGTGTCTTCAAGCAGCTTCATTGATGATATACATGATTTTTACCCAAATTTTTATGTTTTATGTCGCTGTAAGAAGAATAAAATGCACTCCTGATGATTATAAAAAATCTCCTGAAGTGATTTCAAAGTCAAATTAACAAAGAAAATCATGAGTTTTGACTTTTCACTCGTTCATTCTCGCAAGTTATTCGCGAAATAAAGCGTAACAATCAACAGTTTTAGTTAATCAACAGGCGATCTGATGACTGACGGATCATATTTCTGTGTAATAAACGGCAACACTGATCATTTCAGGCCAGAGAGGAAAAACCAGGTGAATCCTTAAATTGAGCGCATTTTCCTGTTATAACAAACTTAAATTCCACTTTGCTTATATTTTTTTTTTCTATTGTTTTGGAGATGACGGTTTATTCTGATAATGTATAGATGATTACAAGTATTATATATATATATATATATATATTATATTTTTTGGCTCCTTATTGTTTCTTGGGGAACATTATTTTAGCAGTTTTTTGACACTTTTTATTTCTTTTTCTTTTAGACATTTTGACTATTACTTGACAGTTGAGTGCCAACAGTTTGCCTGGTTTGATGTACTAAACGATCCTGATAATAAGCTTCTAATTGTAAAAATAAATAAAATTTTAAAAACCTGCTGATGACGGCAGAAATAACAGCCGAAGCAATAATTACAGATGTGGAAGACATCGAAAGATGAATGTTGGGATCTGGTGGGTGTTTGGAAATAATAAAAACAGTACTTGAATGTTGTTTCACCACGACGTGATTTTTTTGTTTTTATTAATTCACATTTTGTCTTTTTCTCTTTTAGTAGTCGTCCTGCTTTTCATGATCTGTTGGTTGTGTTGATTTGTTTTCTTTCTTTTTGTTAATAAAACTGAATTAAACCAATCAAATTAATTTGAGAGATGCGGGACATTCTGTGCGGTTCTGTGAGTTTTGGTAAATATAATAGAATAATATTATATAATATGATAGAAGAAAATGGTACATTTCCACAGCAATTGAGAAGATACATTTTATGTTTTTATTCTCAATATTTTTATATTATTTATTTATATTATTTATATTTAATATATTTATATTTTTTAATATTTTTTATTTATTAAATAATTATATTTATTTATTTATTTTTATTTATATTTATTTATGTTTTTTTTATTTTATTTTGTTTTTTTATCCTCGATAAATTCTTCAAATTCTTCCTTTTTTTTGACAAAAAGGAAATCTGTGACAAAAATAAAAATATTTTTAGTGACTTAAAAGTAAAGAGGAGATAATTAAAAAGGCAAATTAATTGTAAAATTAAGCATATATATTTAATAACTAAAGTAAATATTTTAAAGGAGGATTTTCTTACTTTAATGTCTTTTATTTATTGGGTAAACTTGTCATGCAGCCAGATGAAACTGGTCGCATGCAGACATAAACATAAGATCTAATAAAATAAAGAAAACATTAAAAATATATATATATATATATAATAAATATTTATAAAACCCCTCACGTACACACACAAACAGCTGGATTATGAGCTGGGCAGGCGGCCCTCAGGCGGTCTAAAGGGTTAACTATGTGGCAGTTTTAATAATTTGGTTAATTAAAAATCTGTTTGGTACTTTTTGCTCCGCTGCAGAATAAACTGAAATACATGACAGCAGCTGAGGAGAGGCAAATTAGTAGCATTAAAGAAACTTCACAACTCTCCATGAAACAAAGCACAATGTCTAAACTGTTTAACTGTAATTTAACTCTGACGGTGTTGCTGTGATGTTTTTAATGTAACGTATCAACTGAACTGAGGGTCGCTGTGCTGGTTAATCCGGCCCTGCTCATCAACATCCGTCCATCATCTGCTCATTTAAAAATGCATTAATTTGACAAGGCAAGTTTATTTGTACGGCACATTTCAGCAAAAAGGCAACTCAAAGTGCTCGATCATGAAACAAAATAGAAAAGCAAGACAAGTAAAAAGACATAGAAAAACAATTAAAAAGTGTTACATTTGGAAATAAAAATTTTAAAAAAGAAGCTAAAAAGGTTTAATGAAAAGCAGCAAACAGAAAAGTCTTGAGCTGCGATTTAAAAGAACTGAGAGTCGCTGCAAACCTGCTGCAGTTTTCTTTGGAGTTTGTTACAGATATGTGGCGCATAAAAACTTGAAAGGCTCGGTTTGTGGTTTTTAACATTACCGACTGACTTTTAAACATTCCTTCCTCGGCTCCAAATAAATAAACAATTCAGTTTTTGTCTTTGTTTAACTGAAGAAAACATCCGATCGTTGATTTGTTCAGCGATGACGGCATCTCGATCACTAATGAGCACGTTTTTAAAATGATTCTCACTGTGTTTAAAAGTCCTTTTTTTTTTTGTTTATCTGCATCTGTGAGGTGTGTAAAAGTGTCACATTACACACACGCACTCATGTGACGTGACGTGTGGTGAGCAGAGAGTTAATGCAGCGTCCTACAGTGAACATTAGGGGGAGGTGTTCTCCTGGTTTTGGAACGGGGGGCCTCGGATGAATACAGTATGTAAATGACCTGGGTTCATTTTGATTGGCAGTCTAAAATGGATCCTTCAGACCGACGCAGCATGGAGGCTCAGCACCGCTCGCTCGCTCATTTGTCTCTGAGAAAGAGAGATAGAGAGAGAGAGAAAGAAACAAAAACAACAACACCAGAATCTTATCTCTCACATCAAACCTCTTCCTCTTCATCCTCCATCTCCTCCTTCTCCTCTCTCTCTCTCTTCTTCATGTTTTGCATCTGAGGTTTGAGGTCTTTGGGTTTTTGTTTTTTTTGAGTCGTCTCTCGGCTTGAAAAGTCTTCACTGCAAAAAAAGAAAAAAAAAAAAAAAAAAAAACTTGAGTCACCTCCATTTCGCAACAGCCTCTAACCGCAGTGTTTACTCGTATGGAGCAGCAGGGAGTTACAGTATCCTCATTGTATTGCAACATGTTTCGCTGGCCTCATATTAACATCTCCTCCCAGTTGTCGGGAGTTAATTTAGGGAGCATGTCTGCGGCGCTGTAGCACGACCGGGCAGTAATTATAAACAACATGGTGATAAATGACACTGGATAGATTGCTTAGATTGGATCTGGTAAAGTCATAACTCGGCCTAAATGTTGTCTTTTTCCCCGTTTTTTACAGTAAAAGTGACGTAATTTCATTTCTTAGTTAGTCATTATATCCACATTACTAATGATTATCAAAAAAGTCTCGTTGTGTAAATATTTTTGGGAAAGCACCAGTAGTCATCACCGCAATCATGTCGCAATATCAAGAAAAATATGAGGATACTCGATGTTGTCCGGCGTCCTTATCGCTCTACAGCTGATATTATTAAAAGAAGTGATTGTAAAAGTGAGTTGCCCTTTTTTTTGGGCCCCAAAGCTGCAGCCGGTATCACAAAAGCAGTCACATGTTTATATATAGTTGTGTACTACTTCTGTTATGTGTGTGTGTGTGTGGTTTGTCTAGCTCAGGGCCGAAGCCAGGGCCGGATTTTAAAAATATAAAAGGTCCCCCAGCACAGCCCACCCGCCAAAAGACTCCCTTTGTGTCACATGTTTGAAACAGTTTTCTTTAAAATCTTATGAATCTTTTCTGTTATCGGAAGGTTTAAATGTCGTTTCGCATCCAACCGGTCCCAATTTTTTAAGAGATTTAGTCTCTTCAGTCTTATTAAACCTCCCAAATTCATTGGTAGCTTTGGCTAACGTCTGACTTAAACTCGTTATCCGCACATTTTCTCTTTAAAATGAGATAATGAACTTGATGAGGCCGTCTTGATTAAATAAAGTTACAGATGGATATCAGCTTCCTGGGACGTGGTTCCAGTTTTAGTATCCTCGACGGCAGCGTCTTTTCCAAACAGTTAAATGTGCTTTTCAGTGAGTAATTACTGGGTTTTTTTTTCCTGTGTCTGCATCTCATGAATGAGTTTACTGGGCTGTTTGCTCAAGATCTATAAAGTTTTTGGTCTCAGTTGGATCGTTTTTACAACCGCGTTTCAGTCGCTGTATTGATTGTTTCAGCCTGTATTTTTCTTTTTTCTTGTCATTAATCCTTCTCTCAGCTGAAACGATCAGTCAGTTAACGGATAAGTCCGTCGACGGGGGGGGGAATGAATCGGCATAGTGTTGTGATTCATTCAACCACATTTGCTAATTTTAATACTTTTTCTTCCGCCGAATGTAACAGCAAACTGGTTTTTAGACCGGTCGGTCGTCATGGAGATGCTTCAGGTTTCATCATGTGACCCTAAATGTGCTACTTTGGGGTTATGAAAGATGATACTTTGAGAATAGCACGGTTTGGTTTTCGTGTTTTACCCCTTAAATTAAAAAATAATAAAGTTTATTATTATTATTATTACTGTGTGTTACATGTTCTTCATATGTGCTGACTCACTCAGATTTCCGTTAAAATAACTTAAGTCTTCACTATTTGTGTGTGTGTGTGTGTGTCTGTCTGTGTGTGTTATGAAATAAAAGTGAAAGTAAAAAAATTATGACTTCCACTCTTGTTATTGGTTCCTCGTCACATGTGTGTTGAAACACAGCAAACTGTCACATTGCATAACTTCATTATTTATGATTTTTTTTTTTTTCTCTCTCTCTCTGTTTAATTCTCCGTCTGAGTCGCGTTTTAAGCAACTTCCTGGTTAATAAACAGCTTGATAAAAAAAAAAAAAAGTGAAATCTGCAGTGAACACGGCGTCTCCAGATGAGCTGTGCTTCAGTTTTGTGTGACTGGATGAATCAGGACCAACTTATTGTATTTGTTTGGCGGCCATCTTGTCTTGCTGCTGATTCAGCCTCTGACACTTTGACTGCTGTCTGTCCCAGCGCGCCTCGCTCTCCGCTGCTTGCTGGTTTGGCTGGTGAATATTATTGGATGTCCATCTGACCTCATTATAAGTGCGTTGCCACTGGCAACCAGCTTGGAGAAAGGAGGGGTGGGTGTGGGGGAGTGAGTGAGTGAGTGGGGGGGGGGGGGGGGGGGGGGGGGGGGGTTGGTGTTGGGAGGAGGAGAAGAGTTGCATCATGGGATAGAAACCTGACCTCTCTTTTTTTTTTTTTTTTTTTCTTCCTTTTTTTTTCTTCTCTCTCCGAGGACGCACACGTGCACATGTGTACACGTGCACACAAATGCGGCTCGTGCACCCGCAGCTGCACGCACACACATTTAGCCTAAACAAAGATACATTAAGGGAAGACGAGGAGCAGCAGTATGTTGAGCCTCTCTGGAGGTCTGAAACCCAGCAACAATACAACATTTGTTTATGGCTGGATGTAAAGAAAACACACACACACACACACACACACACACTGGACACTATTGTTAAAGAAAACCAACACTGTCTGTTCAAGTTCAGTTTATTGTCGCAGGTTTTTAGTTTTTTTTTGTGTCATTGCAGCTGTGAAAAAGTAAATGAAATATTATTTTTTAAGGACTAAAGTTTGAATCTGACAAAACTCTGACGTTTTTATTTATAAGTTAAATCTGGCGTCTCCGTCCTCACAAAGTCGTATCTAATATCTCAAAACACCTGGACTGATATTTAATTATTTATCATTGTCAGAGCTGCAACGACAGAAAATTAATCTGCAATCTGAATAATCGTTTTAGTCATTTTTAAGGGGAAAAAATGCTCTAATGTGATGATTTGAACTGATTATCTTTGTATTTTGGACTCTAAGAAATGAAACAACGAGCATTTTTCACTATTTTGTAGATAAAACGATTAATTAAGGGAATAATCAGCACATTAATCAGCAATAAAAATAATCATTAATCATTATTTTTTTCTGTTTAGAGTTTTATTTTTAGTTCATCAACCAATTTTACTCAATATATTTATTAGAACTGCAATGATTAGTTGATTAATCGATTAGTCGCCGACTATTTTGATAACTGATTAATCGTTTTGAGTCATTTTTTTAAGGAAAAAGATTAAATATTCTCTGGTTCCTGCTTCTTAAACGTGAAACAAGATCAACAGTTTTCACCATTTTCTGACATCATATGGATCAAACAACTAATCGAGTAATTGAGAAAATAACTGACAGAATAATTATGATTATTACTATTATTTTAACATAATCAGAAATATAAAAGTTTGAGAGATGACGTCACAATCGTGTACTTTCAATAAAGATAATAAAAAAAACCCAAAATGCATGAAGACAAATAAAAACATCTGGAAGTGTACGGATGCATCAAAACCAGAGTTTTCAGATAAAATACATAAAAAAATAGATGCAAACTTTTTAATATTCTTAAATACTGAAAAGTGAATATTTAGTTTTGTATCTGTGGTGACGTGTGTCTGTTTGCTGTATTATGAATTTCATGCATGTGTGAAGAATTTGTGTGTAAAATACATCACGTTTAACTGCATTTGTAACGATTTTAATGTCATTTTCTGCTTTTTTTTAAATGTAAAATCCAGCATCTGTGTTTGTATTTCGCATTTTTTCGTGAGCTGATGTGTTTTATGTTTATGTTTTTTTATGTTTCTCTGTTCTTTTGAGTTATACATCGTGTCTTTAATTTAGCATTCATGGCGATGTACAGTGTGTTTTTGTGTGTGTGTGTGCGTATATGGGTTAACGTTGCCTTTGTCCTCGTTTGTTCATGTTTTTGAATGTTTACTTTGCGTCTTTGTGTTTAAAATGCTGCGTCACATCTCATCTTCATCATGTTAACCTTATGTTATGCTGCGATTGTGTTGCTTTTTAATTTTGTGTCCGTTTCGTGTGTGTGTGTGTGTGTGTGTGTGTTGTGTACTTTCCTCTACCTCAGTGTCCATGTATGTATGTCATTATTTATACATTTTGTGTCTCTGGGTGTGTACATGTGGCTTCATGCACTCTTGTGTATCTGTCTGTATGTACGCACGTTAGCCTGTAATTTTGTGTGTCTGTGTCTGTGTTTGTGTGTGTGTGTGTGTGTGTGTGTGTGGGAGGTGTATATATGTGGGTTTGTGGAATGTAGGCCCATGTGTGTCTGTGTGTTTGGGAGTTATTTTGTGTTTGCCAGCGTGAGTGTGTCTTTATTTATGTATGAACATGAGCATTATCTGCAGACACACAGCTGTATAAGTGTGTGTTTGTGTGTGTGTGTGTGTGTTATATACAGTGAATCACAATTACACACGCGCACACACACACACGGTGCCTTCATCTCTGACATAACTGGTTACCATGCATACTGTGCGACTCTGACTATTATGGGGTGTTCTTTGTTTTGTCACGACGTGCCCTGGTATGGAATGGGAGGGGGAGGGGAACAGGGTGTGTGTGTGTGTGTGTATGTGTGTGCGTGCGTGCGTGCATCGAGGAGAGAGGGGGGTGGTGGGGGGGGATACACACGTGTGTGAGGGGGAGGTATGTGTGTTTTTTAGCAGGGAAAGGGTGTGTGCGTGTTTGCATGTGTGTGTGTGTGTGTGTGTGTGTCGAGCAGAGGAGTGGGTGGGGGTTGGGTGTGCGTGTCTGCGCGAAGGTGCGAGCATATAATGTGTGCATGAGCGAGAGCGAGCGAGTGCATGCATGTGTTTTTTTTTTTTTGAGAAGGTAAGAGGGGAAAGATAAAATGGCGGCTCGTGTGTGTGTGTGTGTGTGTGTGTGTGTGAGTGTGTGTGCAGGCCTCTTGTGTTCAAACTGAAAAGTTTAAAAACCCATCAGCATTTCTTTTCTACTTTCACCCCCCCGAGTTCATCTCGTCTCTTTTAATCGCACGGCATTCGAGAAATATGAGTTTTGATTTTGTTTTTCACTTTTGACCACAGCTGAGAGAGGAGACACGAGCAGGATTCGGTGGCGTCATCGTCAA
>CM055843.1:31829967-32092964 GCA_029490765.1 Euthynnus affinis | reverse complement strand
GGAAACCAGGTCTCTCTGCTCAACGTCGTCATGGACCTCAAGAAATGCTGCAACCACCCCTACCTCTTCCCCGCGGCCGCTATGGTACGACACCCCCCCGAACAACGATTTGGTTCTAGAGAGGGTTCTGGTTCCCAAAGCTTCCTTTTTAACGTTTCTTTCCGGTCGCTCCCAACAGGAAGCTCCAAAGATGCCTAACGGGATGTACGACGGCCAGTCTCTCACAAAGGCTGCTGGGAAACTGCTGTTGCTGCAGAAGATGATGAGGAAGCTGAAGGACGGAGGACACAGAGTGCTCATTTTCTCTCAGGTACGAGAGAGAGACATGACTGGACTTCACTGAAGGAGCTCCGGTTCTCTCAAGTCCTGCTTTATTCTCTTTTGTTTGGGTCATTTAGGGTCAAATGAATGTTTTTTTTCTTTTTGCTCTGACACTGTCGAGTCCTTCTGGATAAAAGTATCATCAAAAAGTCATAAAAGGAAGTTTTAAACAGCAAATATAAGGCAGTAAAATAAGCATGAACACTTCTCTCTGTTGGAGAAGATGAGGCAGAGACTCTTCCTGCCACTTAGCTTCTTTTTTTTTTTAATTTTTAATTAAAGTTGAAACCCAAAGCAGTGCATCTTTTAAATTTAAAGTTGTAATCCTTAAAATTTTAGTCCTGGTTGGTTTGGCGTTGACTCTTAACAGCAAAGCACCTTCTTAAAACTACAGTGCTGCTGCAGAAATGCAACAGAAAATGAGCCGGTGAATCAGTTTACTTTGTCAGAAATAATTACAACTGTGAGTAGTTTTTCACACGACAGCAGTAAAGTAAAGTGTTTAGCGTCTTCTTCATCTAACAGCTCACACTGCACTCCTTCTTTTTCCATTCAAATGATCCCAAAAAAAAGGCGTTTTCAAGTCTTGTAGATTCATTTTTGTGTCCTTTGCCGCTTCACATTTACAGAAATAAAAAGTTTTCCTGGCGACATGTCGAGATATTAAATGCCTGTAATGTGAAGTAGCAGCAGCAGCAGCAGCAGCTTTGAGCAAACAGTAAAACAGCGAGGCTGAAATCTATCAGATAAAACTGAGGTGGATTTCATGCATGCCTTCGTTTTTTTTTCCTTTGAACCACTTGTGTGCAAATCTAAAGGATTTCATTAAGAACATGCAGAAAAGCAACCGTAAAAACACAAGACTTTGCTGCTGCTTCTTCTTCTTCTTCTTCTTTTAAAACCAACTCTCTTCTATGTTTTTTTGCTGCAGATGACCAAGATGTTGGACCTGCTGGAGGACTTCCTGGAGAACGAAGGCTACAAGTACGAGAGGATCGACGGAGGGATCACGGGAGGGATGAGACAGGAAGCTATCGATCGCTTCAACGGTGAGACTCGAAGAAACGAAGCCGCCTCCTCTTCTTCTTCACACACTTTTTTTTTTTAATTTAATTAAAGGCGACTAACGAAACGTTTTCCGGTTCGTTCCCTCCAGCTCCGGGCGCTCAGCAGTTCGCCTTCCTGCTGTCGACGAGGGCCGGAGGTCTGGGTATCAACCTGGCCACGGCCGACACCGTCATCATCTACGACTCCGACTGGAACCCTCACAACGACATCCAGGTACGGCGCCGTTCCTGCTCAAAAGCTCAAGCTCAAAAGGTTTTTTTTTAAACTGTTAATCACATATCGACGTGTCTCCTCCTCCGTGTGTGTCCAGGCCTTCAGCAGAGCTCATCGTATCGGTCAGAACAGGAAGGTGATGATCTACCGCTTCGTCACCAAGGCCTCCGTGGAGGAGAGGATCACTCAGGTGAGCAGGACGGGCGCGATAGTGGAAACACTTCTGGGTTTTCTTGGCTTCCAGGCTTTTATTTACAAAGGTGTCTTTGTCTTTTTTGCTTTAGGTTGCCAAGAAGAAGATGATGCTGACTCACCTGGTTGTCCGACCCGGTCTCGGATCCAAGACGGGCTCCATGTCCAAACAGGAACTGGACGACATCCTCAAGTTTGGAACGGAGGAGCTCTTCAAGGACGAAGCAGAAGGTGAGAGTTTGTTCTGAAAACACACAGAGAGCCTCGTTAGATTGATATGCTGAGATATTAACTTCTTTTTTTTTTTTTTTTTTGTTTTGATGTGCAGCACGTTCAGGCGAGAACAAAGAGGAGGACAGCAGCATCATTCACTACGACGACAAGGCCATCGACCGTCTGCTGGACAGGAACCAGGACGCCACGGACGACACGGAGCTGCAGAGCATGAACGAGTACCTGAGCTCCTTCAAGGTGGCTCAGTACGTGGTCAAAGACGAGGAGGAGGAGGTGAGCATCAGTGGGTGAATGGAGGGAGGCGGGGAGGGAGGGGTGTGACTGTGCTTTAGAGGTGTTTTGTTTTTTTTTTTTTTTTCCCCCCTCCCTGCTTGTATTAAATATTTACGTATACCTCCTTTTCACCTTTCGCCTGTTTCCTCTCTTCCTCTTCCTCTCCCTCGCGTCCCGTCTCCGCCGCCTCTCAGGAGGAGGAGGTGCAGCGGGAGATCATCAAGCAGGAGGAGAGCGTGGATCCGGACTACTGGGAGAAGCTGCTGCGCCACCACTACGAGCAGCAGCAGGAGGATCTGGCTCGCAACCTGGGCAAAGGCAAACGTATCCGCAAACAGGTCAACTACAACGACGGGTCGCAAGAGGACAGAGGTGAGGAGGAGGAGGAGGAGGAGGAGGAGGAGAGGAGGCCTTCGTCACCTGAATTACAAGCAGACTGTATTTAGGATATTGCCATTTTAGGGGTTAAGCTGCTTTTTTCAACCTTTCGCACCTGAAATTTTAGGGGAAACAATCTCACACAAGAAGTTTTAGTAAAGTGCTGAACTCTTACTTTCAAAATATTTAGCATTATAATCTATTTATTTTTCTGCAGCTCATTAAATCAAATTAAAAACCCACACATGATCCTTTAGTTTGGAATCATCTCGTTAATTAATTAACTACCAGTCGATTTGTCCCACGTTTATAATAATCCATAATCATAACTTTTCTTTTCTTTTGCCACTTCAAACATGGCAGCTTGCTTACATAATGTCAGTAGGCAGTATGGACACACACACACACACACACACAGAGGCACATAATAAAATAAAAGTACTGCACACTTGTAGACGGCTCTTATTTTGTAATAGTTTAAGTTGAAAATGCTTCTTTTTTTTTTTTTTTAAGTATTCTAGTTGAAATCTGCTCAGAAAACATGGCTGCCACATGTAACAGAAATGCAGCAGCTGTTGTTGTTGTTGTAGTAGGTCGCGTCTGTGTCTGATGTGTTTCAGCAGGAGCAGGAAATGCCTGCACAACAACACACTGATGTGCTCGTCAGACTTTAGTGTTTACACGCGTTTAAAGAAGAAACACCTGCACAAAGTTTTCATGACTCACATTCAGTTTGGCTTCTGTTATTTTTTGTTTTGTTTTGGGTTTTTTTTACTCACCCGACAGATGAATTAACCTCGCTGACGTTCAATAATCTAGATTGTCACATGGGTTAAATAACCTTTCCTTTTTTTTTAATCTCACAGCTGATTGGCAGGACGACCAGTCCGACGGCCAGTCCGACTACTCCGTGGCGTCTGAGGAAGGAGACGAAGACTTTGACGAGCGAACAGAAGGTAAAAAAAAACGTTGATACATCAACTGCTTATATATGTTTATATAAGCAGATCTAAAAGTTTAAATATTATTGTCGGCTTTCATAAAGTAAACATGTGATTTTATAAATGAGTTTATATTGTGATCTTTGTTTTGTACAAATTTATATGAAGGTGCTTCACATTAATTAATAAACAAGCACGATCATTAACAGAGTAAAGTTCACAAAGCAGAAATAATATCAACAAAAACAACTGAATAGATTTTACAAAACTACAAACATCAGTGTAAAGAAAAGAAATGAAGGAAAATAAGTGAGTTTCACACTGACACAGAGAGGAAAACTGCTGCAAAGTTTAGGGCCAAAGAAAGAAAAGTGCTGCTGGAAGTTTAAATATATTTGTGCTTATAAAAGATAAACTGTTAAAACACCTGATGATGATAAACAGCAAATAAACTGAATGGAAGAACTGGGTCACATGGTGCAGCAGAAGAAGATGCTGCAGGGATGAAGCCGTTCTAACACTGAACCGGATCATAAAATAAAAATATTTTCATGTTATCACCCGTTTCATCACCACATCTGCTTCTCCTCTGCAGCCAACTCCCGCAGGCCGAACAGGAAGGGCCTGAGGAACGACAAAGACAAACCGCTGCCCCCCCTGCTGGCCAGGGTGGGAGGCAACATCGAGGTGAGCAGCCAGCCTCTCTCTCGTCCCGGCGTCTCCGTGTCCTGTGTTTTTTTTTTTAAAGTTTGAGTTCTTTCTGTGTGTAAAATGTGACGTTTTTGATCCTCTGCCGTCTCTCCCAGGTGTTGGGTTTCAACTCTCGGCAGAGGAAGGCCTTCCTGAACGCCGTGATGCGTTACGGGATGCCTCCTCAGGATGCCTTCACCACCCAGTGGCTGGTCCGAGACCTGCGAGGGAAATCTGAGAAGGAGTTCAAGTAAGAAAGAAATAAAAAGATCTCAGGATGTCAGCAGGTCTCTAAAAGCCTTAAGACGTCATTTTTAAATCGTTTTTTTTTTATCTCTCTCAGGGCGTACGTCTCTCTGTTCATGCGTCACCTCTGTGAACCCGGAGCCGACGGGGCCGAGACCTTCGCCGACGGCGTCCCCAGGGAAGGGTTGTCCCGGCAACACGTCCTCACCCGCATCGGCGTCATGTCGCTTATCCGCAAGAAGGTAAACGGATGAAAGTTTTAAAATAGTTCCAGCTGCTCAAATGTGAAGATTTGCTGCTTTTATATCGTCGTAAACTGAATATCACAAATGGAAAAATAACCGTTATGTCAAAAATAACATTTTAGGAATATAATAAGTATAATAGTGTTTTTATAAGTTGTTTTTTGTGTGTGTGATACATTAAACTGACTTTAAACTCTTTTTTTTTGTGTTTTGCAGGTTCAGGAGTTTGAACACGTGAACGGTCAGTGGTCGATGCCTTGGATGGCCGAGCTGGAGGAAAACAAGCGTGCCGCCGCTCAGCCCGAATCTCCCGGAAAAACCCCGTCCACCGGCACCCCCGCCGACACGCAGCCCAACACCCCCGCTCCAGGTAACACACACACACACACTACTCAGGCTACAGTGTTTTCTTGGCCGGTTATGGTACATAAAGACGTCTTTCTGGTCATAAAAAGAATATATATCTTAGATAAGGTTACAAAAAAAGGTTTTTAAAATCAATATAATGAATGAATCTGTTTGTTTTTTTGTAGTTGACGACTCCACAAAGACCGAGGAGGCGGAGAAGGAGGTCAAGAAAGAGGGCGACGCAGAGAAGAACGGCAAAGACTCGGCAAAGGCCGGCAGCGAGGTGAAGACACGACGCGTTCACGTGACTCGAATCCGCGTAGGATCTTTTTCTTTTTTTTCTTCATCGTGTGTAAACGAAATTCACGTCTCCTCCAGGTGATCGCCATCCCAGACGACGACGAGAAGAGTCCGCCGGCCGAGCAGCAGCAACAGGAAGAGAAGAAGAAGAACGGGGAGGAGCCGATGGAGACGGACAAACCCAGCAACGGAGAGGCGGAGAGCGCGAAGGAGAAGGAAGGCGAGAAGGAGGAAGGAGAGAGCGAGAAGAAGAGCGCGGAGGGAGGAGAGGAGACGAAATCACCCGCAGAGGCCAAGACGGAGGGGTCAGAGGTCAAACCTGAAGACGCCGAGGTCAAAGGTGCAAATGTTCTCCTGTTAGATCCACTAAAACTCAGCGCTGGTTCGTTTCCTCACATTTCTTTCAGAATAAAACGTTCGTCTCGAACTATAAATGTCGTGTAAAACAAACAAAATCTTTTTAATGACAATATTTATTAAAGTTTTAAGATCGACAAGGACACAAACATCATGTAAATAGAAGACGCAGAGATTAACGAACGACCAGAACACCAGTTTGTTTGTTTGTTTGTTCATCTTCAGGCTGTAAAGTCATAATAATAATAATAATCATAATAATATCACAACAACATGCAGCAGACACAACAAACCTGACATTTAACTTCACGTCAAACTGAAGAACATCGAAACACACTTTGATTCATATCGCAGAGAGTCTGAACTCTTCAAACTCACATTTCCACGGACGTGTTTTTGTTTTATGTCGCAGTTTCCGGAAGAGCTGAAGCGATTAGTCGATCGACAGATCATCAATCCAGCTTCTCAAAAGTGACATTTCTCTTTTCTTTAGTCCTTTTTTTATGACTCTAAACTTGAACACGTTTGGTCGCTGACTGTTAGTCAGGACGAGACGAGACGTTACGGTACATCAGCT
Source organism: Euthynnus affinis (assembly GCA_029490765.1). NCBI lineage: Eukaryota > Metazoa > Chordata > Actinopteri > Scombriformes > Scombridae > Euthynnus > Euthynnus affinis. The sequence goes on along the minus strand of CM055843.1, from coordinate 32,086,581 downwards.
CAGGCTTCGGGAATCAGTCAATCGTTTCCTGACGTTTTCACACCCGGGACGATGAATCGAGATAATAATCAACAGATGAATCAGTAGCGAAAGTTTATAGTTGCGGATCTCTGGCCTCCAGTCAAAGATGATTTATTTATATATAGAGAGAGAGAGAGAAACTGACGGCAGGTGACAGATGATGAGCTGATCACTAAATGATGCAGTGATACTAAAGAAATCTTTGTTTATGTTTCTTTTATATTCGTCCTCAATGACTCAAATCTGCTCAGCTGCTTAGTTTTGTAACCGCTTGTTTCTATTTTTAATCAGGGTTTTTTTTTCTCTCTCTCTCTCTTGTTGGTTTTGCAGCAGAAGAAAAGACAGAAAAGATGGACACCACACCTCCTGCAGAGGAAAAGAAAGGTACCAAACTCCTCGTTTTTCACCTTGAATCACTCGGGAACGAACAGTAAAATAACTTCAAGATCTATAAATATGTAAACTTCAACTCTCTCTGTCTCTTTCTCTGCAGATCTGAAGGAGGAGAAGGAGGCGCCGAAGTCGGAGGAGCCGACCAAACTGCAGAACGGAGACAGCAGCAGCAGCAAGGAGGGCAGCGCCTCCTCCACCACCACTGCCGCCGCCACCGCCACTGCTGCCACCGCCGCCTCCGCCACCGCCGCCGCCGCCACCACCACCACCACAGCGAGCGGAGCCAGCGAGGAGAAGAAGAAGGTCAAGACCCGGTTCATGTTCAACATCGCTGACGGAGGATTCACAGGTAGAGAAAACAAACACACACAGAGAGAGAAACAAACGTCTGCAGCTGTTTTTATTTCATCAGTAACGTCTTTTTTTTTTTTCTTTTCTCTCTCTGTCAGAGCTTCACTCCTTGTGGCAGAACGAAGAGCGCGCTGCCACGGTTACCAAGAAAACCAATGAGATCTGGCATCGTCGCCATGACTACTGGCTGCTAGCCGGCATCATACAGTATCCTTTTCCCGCTTGATCACTAGGAAATTATTGTTCTGTTGTCTCCATACGTCACCTTTTATTTTTTGTGACCCCCGTTAGCCGTTGTTGCTCCTTAACCGTGACTTCCTGTAGACACGGTTACGCCCGCTGGCAGGACATCCAGAACGACGTGAAGTTCGCCATCCTCAACGAGCCTTTCAAAGGAGAGATGAACCGAGGGAACTTCCTGGAAATCAAGAACAAGTTCCTCGCCAGGAGGTTCAAGGTACGGAACGCAAAACGTCGGAGGAAAGAAGAAGAAGAAGCCGGGAAACAGCGGCGTTGAACGTAGAAGAAGTTTAATCTCCTTTTTAATTGAACCTCTCTCCCTCCTTCTCTCCCTCCAGCTGTTGGAGCAGGCGCTGGTGATCGAGGAGCAGCTGCGTCGCGCCGCCTACCTCAACATGTCGGAGGACCCCTCCCACCCCTCCATGGCCCTCAACACCCGCTTCAGCGAGGTGGAGTGTCTGGCCGAGTCCCACCAGCACCTCAGCAAGGAGTCCATGTCCGGGAACAAGCCGGCCAACGCCGTCCTGCACAAAGGTGAGACGCTTACGAAGAGTTTCCTTCTCGTATTTTAAAGTCTGAAAGGTTTTAAAAGCTCTAAAAAGTTTATTAAGAAATTAAAGTTAACAAATTTTAACCCTGAATTTTAATATAAATGTGTTTTTTTGTTTGTTTCTCTCAGTGCTGAAGCAGTTGGAGGAGCTGCTGAGCGACATGAAGGCAGATGTCACCCGCCTCCCGGCAACCATCGCTCGGATACCGCCGGTTGCCGTGCGACTCCAGATGTCCGAGAGGAACATCCTGAGCCGGCTGGCGAGCCGAGGACCCGAGACACAGACGCAGGCACAGACACAACAGGTGACGAATATTCAGAAGGTCGTTTTTTAACTTTGTGATAAAAAAAATTTCACACTAATTTTGTTTCTTTCTTTTTCTTTTTTTTCCTTCCTCAGATGTCGCAGCAGTAAGACTGAAACTCGGCTCTCTTACCTCGAAAACCACCCCCTGCCTCACCTCGACATTCCTGATTGGTGCACAGCAGACCGACGGACAGCGCGCCCAAGCTTGAAGCCACGCCCCAGTTCACTTTTTCCCCCCTCCCGCCCCTCCCTCCTCCCCCACCCACCCAAAAAACCCCCCCTGAAAAACAGACTTTACAGAGTTTTCTGGAGGGTCGAATCCCTTCCCAAGTTTGAGGCTGTGGACAGAAAAGCTATTTTATTTTTTTTTTTCCTCCTTTTTTCAATTTCTGTATTAATATTATTGATATAATGTTATTATGATGGTTTTTTTGGGACCTAAATAAAAAAATGTAATAAAGAATTTTGTTTTTGTTTGGTCGATTTTTAGGGAGAAAAGCTGCCGAGTCCTTCACGTCGGACAAAAACGACCTTTTTTAAATTACTCTTCTGATCCTGTTGTTCTAATTTCAGGTATAATTTATTTTTCTTCTTCCAGCCGTTTCCTTTTATTAGTTTCATTCCACTCATGAAAAACGGAGGCAGAGGTGGAACTTCAGATCTGAAAGGTTTAATGTGGGGTTTTTTTTTTCGCTCCAATTTCAAGCTTCAAGGTTCACAATTTTTTTTCCGAGTGTGTCTTAAAAACAACAGTCAGGTGTTCATATGAGCGGTGAAAGAAGTTTTCCTCGCTGTAATCGTCCCTCCTGTTCGTACTGGATGTTAAAAGATCTCCTTCAAATGTGCTTTCAGTGTAAGTGATAGAGGCCACACAGTCATTTAAAGGTTGTATTGAAGCTTCTATTCAGCTTCAGCAGTCTGAGTTTAGTCATATCAAGTGGATATCTGACACATTTACAGTCTTTTTTAGCATCAAATTCTCCTCTTTGTGTTTAACTGTTGAGCTGCAGGTGGAAGTATAGAAACAAAAAGAGGGACTTTGGCACTAAAAAGACTGTAACGTTGAAAGATATCTACTGGATTTGACTCATTTGGACGCTGAAGCTTCATATTAGCTTCACATGAACTTTTACAGAAGGAGGACTGTGGGTTTTATCTTCCATCACTTCCATCGTAAGGTCATTATGAAGGGATCTTCTAACGGTCAGTATGAACAGGAGGGATGATTACAGCAAGGTTTTAATGTTCATTTGGACTCCTGACTGTTGTTTTAAAACACAAATTGTGAGGATTTACAGCTGAATCTAAAACACCGGTCAGGATTAAATTAAGTTTCCTCCTAAAACATCTTAAACACCATCAAGAGTTATTGTTATATACTGCTGGGAAGTATTGGAAAAAATGTTCTGTATATCATTCCTACTGGTTTTCTATCATACTTTGGCCGGTATGCTCGTGAAACGGGTATTAAATTGCTATTTAAAAGTCCTCCACTTTGCTGCAGATTGATGCATGTGCAGAAGTAGTTTCTACATTCATCAGCTGAAGGAGGAAGTTTCCTGATTTGTGACATCGCAACTAGTTTCGAAGCCGATTCTGCTCTAATGTACAACAAACACTGAAAAATGGTCTTTACAGTGAGAAAGAGACAACTTGTGTCCAAAAGTTAATATTTCAATGAGGGAGGATTATTTGTAATTTTTAAGGATTTAAGGAGTCGTATACACATTATTATGCCAAATATGATTTTTATAGGTCTTATAAGGTGACTAGAGGAGGGTTTTTAAGAGTCGCATCGAGACAAGACGTAGTTAAAAACATCGGCGGAGACAGATTTAGGTTGTTTTCTAACAGCAGCAATATGTGAAAATGTGTAAATCAGCACAAACACCACTCTTCTGATGCAAACATGAATTTATTTGAAATCCCACGTCACAATCAGAACAACCTGTAACATCTATCATGTCAAACGGAGAGTCCCTTTACCTTTGATTATCCAGCAACGCTGAAGTTGCCGCGTCCCTGAATTACACCGGACAAAGTCCTCAGCTTCACCCCCCCCCTCCTCCATCTTTAAATCTCAAAATCTATTTTATCTGTAATTATCTACAATCCACTGAGAGCTTTCAGTGGAGAGAAAAAAAAATCCCCCCAAAAAGTTTATTTATATAGAGAAATCACATTCAAGCGAGTTCATAACAAAGAGACACGTTGTACATTCAAACCACAGCTTGGAGAACAGAAAATTAAAAGAGTCGAGTTGGTTCACGAGACGATCACTGTAATACTCCCCGATAATTACAGCTGCGGTGATTTTAAAAAGGAGGCTCGACAGACACAAACAGAAAGAAGAGAAAAATCTAAATTGTTTCTGTAGTATTGCTCCGTACGACAGTAGCAGTTCCAATACTGACAGCAAGGGGGCAGCCTTTTCCTGAAAAATACTGTAAAATAGAGCTTGATACAGTCAGAGAGGAACAGGAAGTAGGAATCCATTAACCCAGGTTTGATATATATATGTGTGTGTGTGTGTGTGTTTAATATACAGCATCCAGTTATTCAGGATTGTCACAAAAAAGAGCAAAACTTTACTGTGTTGACCAATTTAGAACCAGACTAATCTGGGTTTTCTGAGTTTATTTTTGGGCGACACAACAGGACAAACACATGTTAACAATCTGTGACTGTGTGTGAGAAACTCTTGATTTTCTTGCAGCTCAATTTCACTTTTTCTACACCAGTTTTTCTACTTCCTGCGTCACCTGCTGACATTTCTGCCTTCTAAAACTCTTCCTAATCGCCAAACAGCAAAAAAAAAGTTGCTTAAAATAACTACTAACAATTCTCCTTTAGACATTTCTGTTGATGGTCTGATTACTCTTCAGTGTTAAACTGGTTGTTATACAAAGAAAACAAAGACCTTTCCAATGAAAGCATCACTCTATATCACTACTAGAAGTCAAAAACGCCACAGGGAACATTTTTAAAAACAAGGGAGGAGTCAAAGGCCTGTTTTGCAGAGGTGGAAACTTTTATAACCCATTCATCGTCTCCCCTTTCGCACATATATAGAGTTAACCATGATAAATCAAGACCGGATTACCAAGCAGGCAACTGCCTCAGCTTTCCTCCACATCATTTAGGTCTTACAAAATTTTGACGAATTGGGAGATTTGTTAGAAATTTGCACCTCTGAAGCATCATATCAACTTTCACATGTCCTCCATCCTCATCTCGTTGTCTTGAAGAGAGACCTTGTGATTGTGTTTAGTTGTGTTTTATCAAAGTGCACAGGGACAGGTAGTGTTACTCAACTATGGTTCATCAACCAACTATTATTTCCTTCATAAATTCGTCGATTGTTCAGTGTATAAAATGGCAGCAGATAGCGTAAAATACCGATCATTATTCCCTGAAGCCCGAGTGAACATGTTTAGATGACTTGTTTGGTCAAAAAAAAAAAACCAGAAGAAGTTGAGTTTACTATCATGGAAAACTGGAAAAAACTAACTAAATATTCATATTTGAGGAAACCTGGGTCATTAGATTCTGCATCAAATACTGTTTGGAAGACTTTGTGTCAAACCCCAAAGAAGGATAAGATACGCAGTGCCAGAGGGAAAGTCGTTTAAAGAAGGAAGTACTTTAAAATCAGTTGGACATTGATCATTAAACTGTCCCAATGCAGTAAACCCCACCCGTCTGCCACTCCCAAGTAGTTAAAACAAACACCAAGAGTTACACTCAGTTACTTATTTGACTCAGGAAACCTGCCTGGAGAGGCGGAGCAGAGACAAAGAGGAGGCACTGGAGCACATTAAAGACCATGCATGGAGGTTTTTTTTTGTTTTTTCTTTCTGAGGAAGGCATCGGTGAGGAAGAGGAGGATGAAGAGCGCTGAGGAGAGGAGAGGGTTAGGGTTTGGCTCGGAGTGTTGTCCATCCCTGAAGACCAGCTCAGTAGAAGAAATACACTGAAGAGAGAGAGAGAGAGAGAGAGAGGGGAATAACTTCAAAGCACATTTTATGATGCATTTCATATATTCAGTGCAGTTTAACTTCCTGCCTGCTCCTGATTGGTCCACTGGCTCATCATGTGACCATCGATTTCATTAAAGTTACAGAAGTATTTGAACAGAAGGAGAGGATTTCAGACATAAATGTTCAGATAATTTTATGGAAATCCTGGCTTGGTTTCAGATATCCTGTTGTGGATCAAAGTGTTTTTAGAACATGACAAAAAGACAAAAAGAATTTTAAAAAATCCTCAATCGACACAAACTTAAACACACGCACAGTAACAAAGATGCTTGAAAATGTGTGTGATACTGTGATACTCACAGAAGACAACTCCAAAACATATAACACCTATGATCGCCATCATGATCATCATCTGGAAGAAACACAGAAATGGAAAAAAAGTCAGAAGAATAAACCGATGAAGGGGAAATAAATCTTTTAATCCTTCAAGAAGAGTCTCGTTGAGTTTGTGCTTTTTACACCTGAAAGGTTGCACGAGTGTTTTTCCAGGAAAATGATCTCAGGTTCCTTTAAACATTCAATGCACCAAAATGTACAATCAGATGCAATTTTATGTCTCTAATTTTATATTTCTATCGTGTAAAGTGTGTATATATTATGCTTATAGTTGACATTTTCATAGTTGTATATTTAACTCTCTGTTCTGGTTAGTTATCTATCTATGGCGGCCAAAAGAGAGCATATAGTAAGAATAAATAGTAATATAATAATAATAAATGATACAATAAAGATTTGATTTGAGTGTCAATGCCAATGTGATCAAATATTTTAATGTTTTTTCTACTAAAGACAGAAATTCTTGTTTATTTACCCGCAAAATAAAGATTCAAATGATGCAAATTTTTTTAAAAAATCAGCTTTTTTTGTTGCAGCATTTGAATTTACAACATTTTATTTCACATGAAAGACAAAACTAAGATGGAAAATTTACAATATGTGTGTGTGTGTGTGTGTGTGTGTGTGTGTGTGTGGACCTAAATACTCCATCAATAAATCCACATGATGACATGAGAGGCTGACAGACAGGAAATCACATCACCTCTGACAGGGGGAGGGCGAGAGAGATTAACAAGAACAAGTGAGCGAGAGAGAGAGAGAGAGAGATTGGTGCAGCTGCTCGCTCGATGTGTGTAAAATTAGAAAGAAGAGAAAGCAGATGTTAGAGGTCGTCCTTCTATCTTTGTGAGGACCGGTTTAGGTTTAAGACTCGGTTTTAGGGTTAAAGTTAGTCTGTGTTTAGGTTAATGTAAATCTCATACAGTATCACAGCCAGAAAAACAGTGTGTGTGTGTGTGTGTGTGTGTGTGTGTGTGTGTGTGTGTGTGTGTGTGTATGTTGGGGGTAGGCGGAGTTACATCACAAATCACAGCTGGCTCTTTAATCTCTGACTGTCCCTGTAATCCAGATTGGGATTTCTCTCTCTTTCTTTCTCTCTCTCTCTCTCTGACTTCCTGGTCGCTGTCCGTCAAACATCTCCTCCTCCTCCTCCTCTTCCTCTAATGTAATCCTCTAAATGGCAGCTCCTGATTGGACAATCTGAAGCTACGTTGTCCGTCAATCAGAGTCCGGTCAGCAGCTGGTCCTTGTAGGCGGGCTTTGGTGAACTGATGCTGGGATATAAGTGGATTGGCAGCTGAAGCCGGATGGATGGATGGATGGATGATGGACGATGTGGTGACGAAGGTGAATGAGGGATAAAGATGGCGGCTGGCGGGCAAATCCAGGACTGAGAGCCGCTTCCATTTTCATTCAAGCTTCATCCGATGAGCTAAAACTGATGTATTAATAGAAGCATTTGTTCTTATGACTGATTTAGCATCACACTCCTACGACATCGTCTGACTCACGAGGGACAGTTTTTATAAAAAAAGATCAAATTTGATGCAGCTCGTCCTTTTTTATTCAACAGATTCTTCCCTCCTTGTTAAAACCAGGCGTGACCGTTCTCTCCTTTCATTGGTCGGATGTGTCTGGGGGCGGGAATGGGAACGTTAACACAGGAAGAAATAACAAGAAGGCAAACGTGCTTCATTTTTAGTCCACTTTAGATCTGGATTCTCTCTCCGGATAGCTGCTAACAACTATATCCCAGAATGCAAAGCTCACCCGGCTACAGGAGCTGTGTGGTTCAAACGTTGCAGCCTTGTAGTTGGGTTGGATTCAGGGTGTTTTTAAACCTATAGTCCATTAGCTTTGGTCCGAATCAGTGGATCACTTCCTACTTTGTTGCGTTTTCCCTTTGGTTTGGTTTCACACAACAAAGTTTCAATCAAACCAAAGTGTATCAACGAAAGAGTTTGCTTTCTTCTAGGATAGTTATCTAAAATGAACCATTGGCAGAATTGGCTTTTCTTCATAATAGCGGCCAATGTTTGGGACCATATACCAAGAAAACATATGCAAGCAAACATATACATGAGGCCTCGCAGTGGCTTCAAATGTTCCAGAGAACAATGTTTTGCTTCTCGTTACGTGAAGATGTGTCGCCTTCAGAACGGAGCCCATACTGAGCACGTACCGTGACATTCAAACTAACCTTCAGACTGTTAAACCAAAGAGGTGAGCTTGATGTGATGATGCACAGCACAGCTGGCTACAAACGCTGGTTTAATCCAAGACATGCAGCGTTTCCTGCAGTTGGGTCGGATCACATTCACACCACAAACAAACTGTACCAGAGCTTGTTTGTTAAAAAATATAGAGACCACCTTCAGTTAGACTCTTCAACTCCTTGAATTGACGAGATGGGCTTTGTTTTTTGTTTTCTTTTGTTATAATTGGATGAATTATGGGGATTAATAAAGTTCTCAACCTGAGCGTGATTGCTGTGTTCACACCTGCTGAAACGAACTGCATGAAGGGGGTAAACGCTCCAACCAAACTAGTGTGAAAACGCCCTAAAAGTCCAAAATCTACCTTCGTATCTGAACAATAACGCTGCCAGTTTTCTAGAGAGGACAGTCATGCAGCTATTATTCTGCACAAACGTCCTCACAGTCCTCAGAAAACAAGCAAACATAGAACAATATTCAATAAAACACCAATATTAACTGTGATTCAGAAGCATGGAGATAAATTTGACTAAAAACATCCTGGAGTTGAGAGACAGACGTGTGATGCATGATGGGAAACAAACACATGCAAACACACCCACCCACCCACCTTGCAGTTTTTCCACCAGTACTTGTTCTTGAGTTTGGCGGCGCTGCTCTCGAACTGCGAGGCTCCGGCCTGCAGGGCGTCCGCCCGGTCGTCCAGCTCCGACAGCTTCTGATCTCTCTCCAGGACTTTGTCCACGTTCACGCGCATGATGTCCACGACCTGAGAGAGAGAGACGACGACAACAACAACGCCCGTCAGCAGCTCGTGTTTTCACAGCTTTAATTACATTTAGCATCATTAAATCATTACTAAATTTCTCCTGGGACTTTAATTTAATCACTGTAAATAAACTAAAAAAGCCTGTGAGCCTCTCACTCCATTTCACACTGAACATACAGTTAGGAAACGGCAGACTAGTGGCAAGATCATGGATGTCTGACCAATCCAAGCGCAGGGTGTGTCTTGCCAAGAAAAAGCAGCTCCTATAATGCTGTTTGGTACTTTTATGAGTCATGAGAGTTCCTTAGCTGCTGATTGGCTGGGAGAACAGCAACAGGGTGATGCAGGGGTGTGTGTGAGGATAGAGAGAAGCTCCAGAAACTCAGTGTGTTATGCAAGAACGTTTTCGCTGTCAATGCACTTTGATTAAGTGTAAGTTTTGAAACACACAGTGAGTTGCAGTCGCTGCTACTTTAAAGGAGCAGTGTGCAGGATTTAGTGACATCTAGTGGCGAGATTGCAGATTGCAACCCTTCCCTCTCCCCTTCGAACCTACAGTGGGGATTTTTATTTCTGGTTAAAATGATCCTCCATGTCTTTGTTACCATTAACATTATTTGTAGTGAACTTGGACTCCATATAAATGTGACTCTTCAGCTCTGCTCACTAACGTCGGCGTCCTCACCTCGTCCACCTGAGCCTGCGTCTGCTGCAGTCGCCTGTTGCTCGTCAGGTTTGGGGCCGGAGCCGCGGGGCCGCCCTCGCCCTCCCCGGGAGCTCCTGGAGTACCTGCTGCATCTGGAGTCGACCTGCGGGATGACGGTGGATTGTCAGGATTAAGGACGACTCATCGAAGAGAACGAATCGAGTTCAGGAGAGATCAGCATGCAAATCCATTTTGGTAAAATTCTGCCGTCACCTGAACACCTGAATCACTTTATATTAGAGCTCGGTGATATTTTTTCTTCTTCTTACATGAATTAATTTCAATAAATGTTCAAATGATCAAAAATCAAAGAGAAAAAGTCCAAAAACTGAAAACAGATTTGTGCATCAGAACTTTGTTTTTTCCTTCTCTCCTCTCCCATTAATCATCTCACGACCCCTCAGATTTATCTGCTGACACTTCGAAGGGGCCTCGACCCCTAGGTTGGGAATCACTGCTATTCAAGCCCCCATTAACAGTGCTGGGCTGTTGAATTACAGCTTCCAGGTCTGACAGGGGCCCAAAAAGCATTTTTTCCTGCACACAGTCAGGAGAAAAAGAGCAGCTGTAAAATAATTTATTTCACTATCAGAATTTGATCCACGCATTTAGAAAGTCTAGAAGAGACACACGATGGAATTGTTTTATTGTTTCATCCTAATTCAAGTTAACCAGAGAGCTAAACCAGAAGTTAGCTGGCTCTGGAAGTCTCTACTGAGCATGCTCCGTGGACACATCGGGGGGCCATCGAGCATGCTCAGAATAATTTCTTTAAAACAGGAAGAGTTATTTTTTGGCTTCATGCACCACTGAGCAACTTCTATAGGAATGACAACGCTGTATCCAGTGTAAACTAGCTCCACCTCCAGCAGCTACAACAGTAACATGCTGCTCTAACACTGATGCTTCACTATTAATAATCTAATGATGTCATATATAATAATAATATATCAGTCAGAGGGACCAAACCACTACTTTTACTGCAATACTTTAACTACATCAAGCTCATAATACTCACGACAGAGCAGGTGAATCTTTACATAAAAACTATTATATAACAACAACAAAAACAGAATATTAAGAATAAAATCATATTTGTATTCCAACAGAGCAGCAAATCTTTTCACTGTGAGCTTAAATATGAAATATTTCATCTGTCGGCAAGTTTATAAAACAAAAACTCTTAATTGAAACAGACTCATCTAACTTTGGCCTCCATCCACATATATAACCCAGTCTGTGAATGTGACTGTGACAGCTCAGCAGTTTAGAAAAATGAAATATTACAAACACTGTACGTGCCTACACACACACACACACACACACACACACATTATATATTATATTATATTATATACAGTATTATCTATACAGGCTATAACACAGCAGGTGTTTTGATGCATGACTCCACCAACCAGCTGCTGACTTTTATCGCCTCTGCTCTCACAGACAGAGCTTGTTTTCCACAGACAAAATGGAGAAAGATTAGTGCAGCAGCAGCAGCAGCCAGAGAGGCTCCTGACAGAGAGAGAGAGGCTGGATTTGACCGACTGAGATAAACATGCACGCAATAACCTCCCCCTCAACCCCTCCCCCCCTGCAAGAATGAATAAATAAATAACACAAATTAATCGTCACAATATGTGTTGCTGCTCGAAATGTTCTTATAGTTTTGTCTGCTACTTTCTAGATATATCTCTGTTTGACTTTACAGACTCTCTTGCAGTTTATCGTGATGCTGAATTAAAGTGCATTAAAAAAAAGAGAAGCTGAGGTGCAGAAGAAGAAAAAAAAAGCACTGGAGCTGATCAGAGTATTGATGGATAGTTTTGTAGGTGAGTCAGCCGGTGAGTCATGGTCATATTTCTGCAGAGTCTCACAGCTGCAAACCTCAGAAATTTCCAGACAAGTTTCGTCTTCGTAAAAAAAAAAAAAAAACAACAAAAAAAAAGGAGATTGAAAGCAGAAGAGCTCCATTAAAAATGAGAACGTATTACTTTCAATACAGTGAAAATAACTTATTAACAAGCAGCTCTCTGTAGCATCTATAAGGAATTTTAAGATAGGAAGCAGATATTCAGAGTTATGGTTTATAAAAGCTAAAAAAAAAACAAGAAAAGAATAAAAAAATGAATGAATAAATATCTCTGTGTACTCACATCTCAGCGGCAGGATGATGGAGATAATCTGAGTCCGAGAGAGAGACACAGACAGAGATACAGAGAGAGAGAGGGAGAGAGGGAGAGAGAGAGGGAGGGGGGTGACAGAGACAAAGAGAGAGAGAGAGAGAGACAGAGAGAGAGAGAGAGAGATCCCAGCTGAATATAAATGAAGCAGGATGACTTCAGTTTTCTCTTTTGTTTCACTTTTCCCTAAAAAAAAAAAATAAGAATCTGTCCTCCTGTTGATGATGCTACACACACAGCACTCTGTCCCGCTCACTGTCTGTAGCTTTATACTGCTAACATAAACTAATAGTCTAAATATCTGTCGTCTAACATGAACTACAGACTGTTCCTTTAAACAGCTCTGACGGGCACTGCACTCAGTCAATCAGCTGAAACTCACCTGTTCAGGTAAACAATGAACTCAGCTGTCTCCCTGCACGTGGATTTAATGAAGATAATAAGACGATATTTGACAAACTAAACCCAACTCAAGGTCCAAGGTCCCAATAACAATAATAATAATACTAGTAATACATTTTATTTATAGGGTGCTTTTAAGACACCAGTGTTGGAAGAAGTACTGAGATCTTCTACTTAAAGTAAAGGTAACAAAACCACAGTAAAAATATTCTTTTACAAAGTTAAAGTCCTGCATTTAAACAGTATTAGTTGCTAAATTAAAGCATCAAATGTTAAAGTTTATTATTATGTAAAACAGCCTCTTTCAGTTTATTATATTTCTCTCATGTTTTAATGTCATAGCGTACAACATTGAATCAAAGGAGATTTAATGTGGATTATTTGACAATGAACAATAGAGACGTCATCTAAATTTATTATTACAAATATTAAATATATCATGTGTAAGTTTGTATGTGAAGACTGTGTGATCCAGCTGAAAGCTCAACAAAAGCATGTAAGTGGACGTTTAGTTTCTTTGTTAAACTATTTTTTTCCCAGTTCAGGTTTTGGGGTGAAGCCTCATAGACTAAGTGATCCAGAAAACTGTAAAGGCTGGGTTTAGAAATAATGTTAACTTTGTTATTTTTAACTTTAAATCTTTATGTTTAAGTGTAAAGTTGAAATGTTTTATGTAAGGTGAGTAAACCAGTTATTCGTTATGTTGAATTAAATATTGTTTTCATTTTGTTCTTTACTGTAGGGTTTGGTTTACCCTGAAATGGACAAAATAATAGAAACACCTCTCAGTATAATATGATACAGCCTCCAAAATGTGAATCAACACCTTTCTAAAACAGTTTCAACAAAAACTGAATATTATATCTTATCAGATTTACTGCAGACTGGAGTGTATACAGAGAAGAAACACTTTACTATATAACTTTATACTTTACTATATAACAATCAGACAGCCAGAGATGAATCAACATAAACAGAACATTGTGACTTTCAATAAAAATAAAAAATAAACAGGATTCATTTGTTGACAGAAAATGTGGTGGAAGAATTATTGATTTTATATTTTGCAGCAGCTCCTTCTTTCTCAACCTTGTTTTTGACTTTATTATATTTCTTCTACTGGATTTATGTCATTTCAAATAATATTTCATGTTTTCTACCTTTTCAGTCTGTTTCTTAAATATCTAATCCTATCTTTAAAATACTCTATTTATAATTGAAAATGTTGCATTAAAAATGTTTTCTAAAGTAAAACTACAGAACTATAAACAAAATATATTCTAATAATAAAAAGATAAACTACTCAGTATGCAGAATTTACAGTGTTATGTTTTTATTGGATGATTTTAATGCATTGACGTGTGTTGAGATTTTCACTGTAGTAAAGGTGGAATACACTTTAATATTTTTGGAGTAGTTTAATCTAATTGTATAAAAGAATCCATGTAAAATTGTATTATTCTAATTCTTATTATTATTGTGCAAAGTAACTACAGATATTTAATAATGTGGTGGAATAAAAAATATCAGAGTATCTACAGAGTGGAGTAATAGTAGAAGTGTAAAGTAACATAAAAATGGAAATATTTAAAATGTATTTGTTTACTGCATTTTATTATAATATCACACAGTATCTTGTCTTCATGTAGAGTTTAAACACACACAGTGTTTGCTGGTTTTCTGAGTGCTCAGTGTTTTAATGTGCTGAAGCAGCGCGGCTCGTTTTCCCTCAGCAGCTTTTTCTTCTTCTGCTGTTTCACTGTTTTGTTCCTCGTCATTAATTTGCTGTGAAGTTGTTTGTTTTGCTGCTTTTGGACCCCTGAGTCCTGCTTATCCGATAAAACAGTCTGAACAGAACAGAAGGCTTAAAGTTAAAGCAGCTGTAGCGGTATTAAGGGTTTGGGTTAGAAGTACACAAGTATTAAAACTACTAAAAATTTACTTTTACCTTTCAAATTAACCTGTAAGCAATATTTTAATGTTGTATCTGATCCAGGTGGTAATCAATATACTATAAAAACAGCCATACTAGTACGACTATACTTCATACTTTTGGATAATTGATGTAATCAGATGTGGAAGGAAACTAAGTAAAATTACACAAATACTTAAGTACAATTTTGAGGTAGTTTACTTGTGTTTTTCTTTTTTTCTGCTTAACACTCAGAGAGATATTTTGTACTTTTAACTTCACTACATTTATCTGTTACTTTACAATATCATCAGCTGATAAATTATGATGCATTTTTATAGATTAACAACTCAACAGGATGTAAAATAGTTGATTTAGCTCCACCAGCTGTAAAACGCTGCACATTAATGCATCAATCTACTCATTAATAGTACTTTTATTTAAATTCCAGCTTCTCAAATATGAATATTTTCTGATTTCTATGACAGTAAACTGAATATACTGTTAGTAAGGACAGAAACTGGGAAACTGGTTGACATTTTTCACCATTTACTCCCATTTTACGGACCAAACAACTAATAAATTAATTGAGCAAATAGTCAACAAATGAATGGATAATGAAAATAATCATTAGTAGCATCCATTGGAAACACTTGAGTATAGTAAATATAATTAAGTACTTGAGTAGATGAACAAAAAAAACCAAACGGACACATCAGAAACTCTTTCAAGTACTTTATTCTGTGCAACTTTTCATTTTGCTTCAGATCAAACATTCAGCTCTGCACATTGTGACTGAGAAAGAAAAAAAAACAAGTTAAAGACCTCATGAAAACAATAACGACTTCTTTTTTTACTTCTCAAAATCTCATAAATTCACCAACATCACCTGATCTCAGTAACATCATTCTAACCACCACTGTCATAACGAGGAAAACGAGTTCAGCACTTTGCTTTTAGTGGACGTTTTCACTCCCGTTGGGTCTTTTCTATACGTACCTTTCACCCCTATTTCCTGTTAAATCAACTTATCTGAGCCACATACACTCATTCATGAGCTCTAACTTGTGTTTCATGAGGTCTACAAGTCATTTTATTTTGTAATTTTCTCCATGTTCTGCTGTCTCAACAGATGCTATTTACACTTTGTTAATATAGATCTCAACAGTTCAGTTAAAGCAGCATCAGTTCAGTTTCATGAGGTGAGTGATGTTCGTCTATTTTGCTTTTTATTAAAGTATATTGTACACTTGCAGTTGCTTTTGTTGCATTCTTGACATTAAAGGAACGATATAACATTAAGAATTTTAGTCCATTTCTTCACTGGGCACTTGTAACTATCTGTACAAAAATGTAAACTGATAAAATAACACAATGGAAATGATGTTTAGTCACAAATGGAAAATGTGCACAATGAAGAAAACTACGAGACTAAAACTAAACGTGTTCCTTTAACGGGTCTGTTATTATTATTTTATTTTTTTTATCTGTGGTAAACATGGCAGGTTATTTGAATAAGCAGACATTCACTTAATCAGAGATGTGTGTCATGTGTTTGAAGAGGTGAACTGTAAACGGTGAAACATTCATATGAGTCCTCAAATAAAACAAACAAACAAGAACGCAAAAGTTAAAAGTTTGTTCCGATCATCCAGCCGATAAAAGTCGAGTCAACTTTTGAACATGACTGGATGTGTTTTTGCTCTGAAACCTTGTTTTAAAAAAGACTAATCTGCTAATTTAAGTGCTAAGAAAACTACAAATAGTTCAATCAACAGCAAATGCAATGTTCAAACCAAACGATATATGAATAAAATCTTAAATTGCACTGATCTCAACTAAATTGACGTAATAACTTACTCAGCATTCATTAGTTCAGCATTATACACAAGCCTTGTTATATACATTAGATACAGTATTTAGCCTTTACAAACTGTACAGGTTTTTAAGGACAAAGATTTCGTAAAATAGGTTTTTCGATTTCGTTTAAATAAAAATAAAAAATAAAAAGCTCTTAATATAATTCTTTTGATGCCAACTGTCAAAATCTCAGACGAGTCCTTTCAAACAAATCTGTTCACACGTTTTACAGTAGAAATGTATGAAACGGGCGGTGTGTGATTTCGAGGGTAAATTACTTCATTAACCCTTTGACTTCCACTATAATTTGGTAGCAAATTTGAAAAATGTGACACCTTCCCCTTTTTTTTTTTCTTTTTTAAGAGGAAAAATCCAGCTCAGTTGTGGAAGATTGATTTCATTTATCTTTAAAAACTATATTCACAGATTTTTTTTTCTTCTACTCGTTTTAGCGAACAAAAAAATACCTCATTTATACGCCGTAACTGACCGCCATGTGTTTGGTTTTCCAAATGATCAGCCGTTATGTTTCATTCATAAGTGGCACACAGTTATATTATCAGTGTGGTTCAAGCACAATAAAAATAAATAAATAAAAATAAAAATAAAAATAAAAAAATTAAAAATCACACCGGTAAATTCAACAAAACACATGTAAAAATCAGAAAATAAATTAAAAACTTGCAATTAAAAAAAATGTCAAAATTAATAGAAAAAAAACAACCAAAAAAAAAAAAAAATCACACCGCTAAATTCAACAAAACACATGTAAAAATCAGAAAATAAATTAAAAACTTGCAATTAAAAAAAATGTCAAAATTAATAGAAAAAAAACAACCAAAAAAAAAGCAATAAAAACTTTTCAGGCTTTGCTTTTGATTCTCAATGAAACTGTTTAAAATAACAAATCTATAAATTCTTGCACCTTTGGTAACTTTTCTACATGCAAATGATGTAACAGTGTTTACAGATGGTTTCAGGGTTGGAAGAAAAAAAACAAAAGAAAGTTAGAATTATTTTTTTTTTCCTGTGACTGCAGCGGAGTCTGTGTTAACTACAGTATAACATTATTATTATTATTATTATTATTATTATTATTATTATTCAGAGAGTGGTCGGGGTCACTGCACAATCCTGTTAGACCCCAAAAAGTCTGTAAATTAAAAATGTTCATATTATATTTTTAGACCTTTTAACTGTTCAGATCTATTTTCAGATCTAAAACTTTTCCACACTGCTAAAAATTCAACTAAATTTAACTTTGTATTGTAATTTTGTTGAGTTTTTAACATGAAGTCAGTCGCTTTTAAAGATACTGACTGAATCAGACTTTAAAAAATTCAACAAAAACTCTTTAGGTCATTAAAACATTTCCATAAACAGCACCAAGGACGTGACTTCAGTGTCCTCAGTTGTAGCTTTGGCTTTTCAGATGCAGGAAAACTTTTATTTTTCATTGTTCTTCTTTTGTTTTCATTTTTTTTTTTTTTAAATCAGAAGGTGTCATTTTTCTCAAGTACTATCGGATATCTTTAAGGCAGTTTGGGCGTAGATAGATGGAGGACTTGTCATCTTATAGATCCTGTACCTGCTGTAAAGTCCCAGAAAAAATGGTTATCAGGCAATTTATATTTTATGAACTTAACTTCTACTATGCTTGTTATATTTTGGAAATCATAAAATAAATATATGGAATAGAATTTTAAAAAAAATAGCAAGCGTTTTATTGCAATAAATAAGTGGAAATAACTGTTCATACAATCACTTTTAACCACTACATGACAGTTTATGTGCAAACTATTTCTTCGTGCATTTACACTGCGTCTCTGTCCTCTGTCTGGACCTGCAGCTGACAGGCATTATTACAAAAAACTGTGCAAATAATCGGCTCCCGCGGCCAAAGAGCAAGAAGATACATGTGCAAACTATAATCCTCATCATCTCATCTCTCGGGAACATTAAAGGGAAAAAAGGAAAAATATCAGTGAATGTGTCTTTTTCTTTTTTTGTTTTGAAAAGTGCCATTTTGTTCTGGTTGACCTTCACTGAGGTGTAGTTACAGCTGAAGACCACCGGAGGGCAGCAGCGTTTTCTGATGAAGCTTCTATCTTTCCACCAGTGCCCTTTAACTTGCTTCTTTTTCCCCTATACAAGCTTTGCAAGCAGATTATGGGTTTATTAGGTTGAGGTGAGGTGAGTCGGTGTAACTTTCCCGCCACCTGGTCAGAAAACCTTTTTTTGCGCTCTTAATTCATCTGCTGTCATGTTTGTGATCGGTGAAGACGACGTCAGACTGGCTGCTCTTAAGAGAAGCGTGAAGATCAAGAAAAGACCTTTTCGAGCATCTGCTGGCTCTGATTTCAGGCGTTGAATAATGAGGACAGCACTACAGGAAAACAAGAGCAGTTGGCGTGACGACCAGCAGGATGCATGTGTGTGTGTGTGTGTGTGTGTGTGTACTAGTGTGTGTTAGGGCTTCCTCCAGGTTAGAGGAGGGATGGCCGTGTTGGCGTCGAAGTACGAATCGCTATCAGAGTCGGTGGCGATAGCCGGCTTCTTCCTCTCCTTCTCATCGCTGTCGGAGTCGTCCACCGTCAGTGTGATGAGAGACGGGGACTTCCTGTAGAGAGAGAGAGAGAGAGAGAGAGAGAGATTAATGTCGCTGCGTCCTTTCATCCACATCAAACCCTCACAGGACAGAAAGCTGCACTGCTTCTCTGTGGGTTTAAACTTCCCAACACGTGAGTTGAGGTCATTTTTGGAGGCTGTAGTTTGTAGTGCACATCATTTATATCAAACATTAGAAACACCTCTCAGACCACAAATGGCGCATTTCCATCACATGGTACCGGCTCAACTCAACTTGCCTCTGGTACCAGGTACTTTTCTGAGTGTTGTTTTCCATTACCAAGGGTACCTGGTCGTCATTAGCAACGGCGCTTGAACCTGTCATCTCCAGCACGACAGCGTTGCTCCATCGAGCTCCCGCTGGATCCGTTCGTCGGCAACCAAACAGAGGAACGTCTGCACCTCGTCAACTGACCACGGCGTGGGATTGCGGGTTTCCATAGCGACTGTTACGTTAATAGTAGATGTGTGTTTGCGGCCGGAGCTTGGCTGTTTAAAAATGGCGGGTTTGCTGCATGTTGACGACGCAGTGACGATCCTCTCTGACCAATCAGTGGTCTGCAGCGTTCTGATGTCACATTTTTTGGAACCTCGATGGAGGTGATACCAAAAAAAAGTTGGTACCAGGTATGTTTTCGTAATGGAAAACCAAAAAAAGGCGAGTTGAGTCGAGTTGAGCCGGTACCATGTGATGGAAATGCGCCAAAAGTTCAATCAACTCCTCTTTAAAACGGTTTTAAACTGGACATTATAACCTTCATGGAGGATTAAGTCTGCTGTATCAGACTACATTAGTTTCAGCTAGGTGTGTGTGTGTGTGTGTGTCACCTGTCTCCGCTCTGTGTGATCAGTCTCCTGCAGGTCTCCATCTGGACGTCCAGGCCTCTCTTCATCGAGCACATCTCCATGTACTCGTGCAGGTGACGGTTCATGTCGCTCTTAGCCGTCGCCAGTTCCAACTGATCAGCATCATGAAAGAAACATCAATGAAACTGTTATAATTTCATCTAATTACACCCATTAACACAACTACTAACTACAGTTCTTTCCACCTGACTTCTACAACGACTGATACAGCCACTTTTTTGACTCCTTGTCGGCGGTCAGTCCTCACAATCTGACTATGAACACGTTCGTCTTGACAACATAATAAATGTCGACGGTCTCACCTCTATCTGGTCGATGGTCTCCTGGTATTCTTTCTCTCTGGATTTGAACAGAGACTCTGTGTCATTAATCACCTTCTCGATGGATTCCTCCGGCTGCTGCTGCAGCTGGACGAAGCGAGCGTGTCGGGCCGCGGGGAAAGAAAGAGACACTTTAAGTCTATTTTGACACAACAGCAGAACATTTTTTTAAAAGAAGCTGAAGAAGAAAAGACTCATTTTTATCACAATTATTGAGGATAAATGTTGATAAATCCGTTAATAGTTGCACCACTTTGAGCGTTTTTAAGAGTGAAGGAGATGCATGAACCTGCCCTCACATGTGTGATCTCTGCATGTAAGCAGGTTGTTAACCTCTTCGGCTTATCTGGCAGCCGTCCTGCACCCGTCAGACTGAAGCCGCTGCACTTAAATGTCATAACAGACTAAGATCAGGTCGTTTCAGACAAGTAGGACAAAGTCAAAGTGAGCCTGACAGGAAAGACCGGTGGCTTCCCTGACGCTGGGAAACCAGATCTGTACGTAGCTGGGAGGGGAGCGCCTCCTGATGACTGCGGAGCCTCTCTAGGACACACGATCCGATCGGCCGCGGCGTTACATCTAAACGCCGCTCTAACTCCTCGACTGTCGATTTAGCCCGCAGAGACACTTCTGACGAGCTCTGCTTTTTACTTCTGCTCAGAAGTAAAAAGAAAAAACATCCAAAATCCTGCTGATAGTTGTTGTAGCGTAAATAATTTAAAAAGTCAGCCTTGAAGCAGAGACTCTCTCAGCAGGCCTGTTGTTCACTCCACATGTTCAGACCGAGTAAACACATGAATACATGGCTTTTTATTCAATATGTATTTCATATTTTCTGGATTTATTTTCCAATAATTTAAATTTTGAAGCACGCATTCAAAATGCTACAGCAGTAACCTTTTATAACTGGAAGAAAAGCTACATGTCACCGGTTTTCCTGAGAACCTGATCAAACATTTAATACTGGATCCAAACACTGAGGGCACATTTCACCCTCTGCTGGCTGCCTGTGAGACCAACAGCTGATTTTAAACTGCTTCTCATTTTCAAAGCCTTTTTGCTGCTTTTTATTAACAAACTTATTAGTCAGTTAATCTCAAAAAAAACAAAATAAAACCACAACTACGGATTAATTTATAATGAACATGAGTATTAGTTGCAATATTACTCTGAGATTATCTCATAAAGTTCATGCAAATCACAAGAGGACAGTTGAGTTTTGATTTTATTTGTCTCCACACAGTCAACAGTTTCCAATGGGACTATTATTTTGGTCACTTCGATGAAAACTGTTGTCTCTGTTACTGTTGATAATCCTCAGAAGACACAGTTTCAGAAAATATGTTGTTGTCTTATAATTTTTTATGCCCTGAGCAATTTTAAGAGATTGATATCCCATCATATCAGCAGATAAACTAAGATAATCTGAGAATGTTTTTTTGGAATTTGGGTGAAGTGAGACTTTTTTTTTGCTCTTTGTAAGAACATAAGATAGGTATGAAAGTGTGTGTGTGTGTGTGTGTGTGTGTGTGTGTGTGTGTGTGTGTGTATTCGTACCTCTCCCTGTGTTTCCACTCCCAGCGAATATCCAGGAAAATCCTCCCAGAGAAGAAGAGTTTCCTCCGTTTCCTCCCAGGCCAGACTGTCACAGTCATCCTCAAACTCACACTCCCTTCTGCACAAAACACACACACACACACACACACACATTAGACCCGTCAACTACATGATGAATTAACACAAGTGCCGTTTAATATCATCAATGAAACAGAAAAACCGCCTACAGCTGATTCAGCATCCTCTGCATCTGCTCGTTGATCTGATTGGCCGAGGAGCTGCACGACTCGTCGTCTTTAGCCCCGCCTCCCTCGCTCTCAGACATGCTCATCTCGTCCCCGTCCCCGTTCCCGTTCTTCGCCGACTGGCCGCCGCTGTGTTTCCTGGCCCGGCGGTTCAGGGTGGAGGGGGGCGTGGCCACCTGCTTCGGAGGAGACCGGTTCGTTTATTTAAAAAAAAGACGAAGACGATTCGTTGTTGAAGGTACGAATCGTCACGCGGACGTTACCTGGTAGATATCCTCGCAGTTCCTCTGCTGGGCGACGTCACAGAGGCGGGCGGTGATGTCGATGCGGCGGCAGATGTCCATGTCCACCTTCATGGCCTTTTCCTGGATCTTACTGTCCAGATCGGACAAGTTCTGATGGACAGACAGAGAAGATAGGTCGTCTTTGTACATGAGATTTGTTTACAATAACAAATATATATATATAGATCTTCTCCTTTAAATAGTCTAGTCCTGTTTTGATGTAGAGAGAAAGGGGGCATTGTCAGGGTCATCAGTGACCGGTGACTCACAGATCGATCAATGTCCTTCATGCCAGCTGAACATCTTGCTGAGTCACGACAGCAAACAATCGATTATCAGTAAACACTTTTACAAACTGAATAAACACCTATTTTTAATAAAAGAAGGCGAAGAAGGCGAAGAAAAGAGAGGAGTTCTGCTTAAAATACCAAAAAAGTGAAAGTGGGACGCGGCTCGGAACGGACTTACGTTGCTGACGAGTCCTTTGAAGAGGACGAGCTCGGCCTTCAGCTGCTTCACTCTGAGAGCGAGCTCATCCTGACACACCTCGCTCTCCTGCAGATCCTGCAAACACACACACACACAAAGTAGGAAGTTACTCATATAGATGAGTTTCTGATAATAAATGACGGTTTCTGGTGTCGTTAATTTGACTGTCAGCAGGTTCATGAATGTTCTTTTCCGTCAAATACTGAATTTTAATCAACAATTAGCAACGATTTACCGCCTTCATATAAAAGTATCCTGTCTGGAGTTTAACTATGTATTATAAACTGTTTTTTTACAATAGATAAAAAGAGATTCGTTTCATATTAAAGCCGCTATAAAGACCACATTTCCCATAAACCCTGTAGAACAAAGAGGATGTGGTTCATCATTATTTGTTATAATGAGGAGGAGGAGGAAGTAGATGTAGGTGAGAAAAGCTGAATAAAGTCAAATAAGTGAAGTGAATATTGAATATTATGGGATATAGTTCATTTGTGTGTGTGTGTTGGTATGACTTAAAACGTTTTAAGGGACATAAACCAGACTTTGTCCTCCAAAAAATGGAGTTTTGGGGTCAGTGGTTAAGTTTAGGGTTCGGGTAAGTGTCTAGGAAATGAATGTAAGTCTATGGAAATACCCCAAAAGTGACTAAAGTGTGTGTGTGTGTGTGTGTGTGTGTGTGTGTGTGTGTAGGTTGTAGTGACACTGTTACCTCCTCCAGTTCAGCCACCTTCTCCTGCAGATCTATTCTGGCTGTGTACTCTTCCTCCCATCTACAAACACACGAGAAGAGAAACATTAAAAGTCTGAATGAAATGAAACAGAGAGATTCAACAGTTTAGAGAGAAATCAGCAGCATGGAGCAGAAAATCTTTGAACAGCAACACGATGAACATCTCTGCTGGAGCTGCATCACATTCATACATCTGTCCAGTACAACCAGTCCTCTACTGGTCTCCATGTTTTATCTCATCAGCCTGATTTTATCTATTATTTCCAGGATTCAAACCGCCAACTTTCTGAGCCGTGTATGCTTCTATATTTGAAATATTATATATTTCTATTGATATTTTTTATCTTCTAGTTGTTTTATTGTGTATTTTTTTGTCAGACAGTCACAACCTCAGCAGGATTCAGTGGGTTTAAACGCACTTTGAGCTGCAACAATCAGTCGATCGATCCATTTCTCCATTGACAGAAAATGAATTGGCAAGTATTACGATAATCAAATAATTGCTTTCGTCATTTTTTTTTTCATAAAAACGCCAAATATCTGCTGGAAGATGTGAAGATATGAAGCTTTTCTTTGTCATGTCTGACAGTAAACTGAATATATTTGGATTTTGGGTTGTTAACCAGACATTCAAAGACAATTTCTAATAAATTATAACGAGTGTTTCTCACTATTTCCTCACAATCAATCAAGAAAATAATCTTCGTCTGTAGTCGTCAGCTGACTGACCTACGCTGTCACGGCTCCTCTCTCGCCACCGCTAGTGTTACTCAGCACACACCACGTTACATAAGGAGAGAACATGAGGCGTGCACGTAGAGCGTGAACGGCACCGCTGCAACACTTCCTCAGTCACTACGGAGAGAAGATAAAAATAAATAGACGGCAGAGACAGAAGGTTGAGACACACATGCTGTATGTAGACTGCAGGACTGAACCACAGCTCAGTCGGAGAGATTTATGATGTGATCGATATCTAATGACTAATATAAACAGGGATAGGTAAATCGATTGATCACAGCAACAACATTGATGCATTCAAGGTCTCCTTCAAATCGTCCGACAGTCCAAAACTCAAAGATATTCAGTTTATTATCATATATAACAAAAAAGAAAAGCTTCAAATCATCTGGAGCAGTCTGCCGATTAATTAACTCGATTGATCTGTTAGTTGGTTTATAACGTCCTCAAATGCGACCAACAGTTAATAACTCACATATATTTAGTTTACTGTCACTCAGAAGAGTAAAAACAAGAAAATTTTCACGTTTGAGAAGCTGAAATTAAAAAAATTTGGACGATGTTGCTAAAAAAAAACTAAAAGAAAACAGTCGGTGATTAATTTTCTGTTGATCGACTAATCGATTAGTTGCAGCAGTTTGCTTCTCTTACGCGTTTCAACCGTTTGTGCATTTGGCTTTTGATTAAATTGATGCATCTCATAAAGCGTCACATCCTCTGAGCTCCTTTCTATGATCCATTTCGGTCCTTCATGCACTGACTCGGCTCAGCTGTAGCGCCGAAATGATCAATTAAAAATTATCTCCATGTCAACAGACTGGATTTCCAGGTGTAATCACATTAACGTCGCAGGCGCTGGTTGAAGTTTTGCTGGTTTATACTGGCCGGGGGAATAAAACCAGGATTGTTATCATCATCTGAGCTGCAGAGACAGATTCGTCCCGCTGTCACAGCTGGATCTGTTTGTCAGTCTCAACACGAGGCTCTGCAGCGAAGCGGCCGGCCGTCGATACGTTGGACTGGCAGAAGAGCAGCCGGTCCATCACTTTACAGAAACAGCACAACTAAAGATTTCCCAGTTATTACAGTTTAATGTTTGCTTAGCGTAGCATAGAGAGAAGAAACCAGATGGAAACAGCTGATCTGACTGTGCAAACTTCAAAAAAATACACCTGTTATTCACTTAAAAACCGCAACAGATGAACAAATAAGGTCTCAGCTGTTCATTAGTGAGCTTTATGGATGCATTTTAGATGCATGAATGAAGCTCTAGCAGCACAAACACGGTTTCAATCTTCTCATCAAAGTCTCAATAAGAAAGCAAAGACGCTGAGTCGACAGCCCAACTTTCAAATCTCAACATAACAAAGAGGAAGAACTTTTTTTTTGCTTGCACCATCACACAACAACTCAACTCTGACCACAAGAAGAATAACGACATTATGATGGATCACCCGTCTCAATCCGAGATCTGAAGCCAGCAGCTTCCTGGACGAGGAGGAGGAGGAGGAGGAGAGGGATCGATCGGAAAACTTGAGGGGTGTTTTGGAAAATGTCTAACAGTGGTATGAGATGTTTATAACGTAGTGAAGGTGAACTTCTCCTTCCTCACAGCTGCAAAAAAAAAAAAAAAAAGAAGCTAATAGGAGGCTAAATAAGTCTCAACTGCTGTGTGTTTGTAGCAGGTGCAAAAAGGAGAGTATCACTGCCAACAAGCAGCCTGGGTGGCCTTCTTGTATCTTTACACACACACACACACACACACACACACACACACACACACACACTGCACCTTCACATCATCTATAATAGGAGGTGATACTGGTAAGATGAGAGAGCTGACATTTGCCTCTGTGCTCTATTATTAGCGCAGGCGGTCGTTTAAGCATGTGGAGACAATGCACGTGCATGTTCGCACCGTATGGCCAAAAGTATGTGGACGCACCACCTTGTTCTCCTGGTAGACCCCCCCCCCCCCTCCCTTTAGATCTGATTAAAGGGAACTCTTAATTTTAGACTATAAAGTGCTCGCAGCTTTGTGGCAACAGTTTGGTGATACCCCCCCCCCCCCCCCCCCTCCACCTTCTCTGCACAAAACCAGCTCCATCAAGGATAATTTAACAGATGCTTTTGTCCAAAGCGAAGCTCAAATGAGGCAAAATCCAAACTCGACAGAAGCCTTTGAAAAGTACTGTCTCAGCACTCACTCTCGTTTTCTAGCTGACATAAATGCCACAAGGCTGCAGGGGGAAGTGGAAGTTGTTTGTGTGTGTGTGTGTGAGAGAGAGAAGGACTGAGAGATAAAGAAAGAGCATATAGGTGAGTTATTACTCTCAGAAAAGCTTCAAGTGGAAGACAGACAGATGTTCTGCTGACTGAACAGAGTTTGGAGATGTTTGTTCCCAGTTTGCGGTGGAAGAACCTGACCTCAACCCCATCCAACACCTTCAGGATGAACCGGGACGCCGACTGCTTAAACCTTTAAGGACTGAACGTAATGTTCACCGTTAAAAAAAGTGACAAAAATGTGCTCTCCATTGTTTTTCCTGCAAAGCTCCTTACTAGAATCGACCCATAATTATCCTGACCCGCCTCATCCTGTTAATATAAGTCCTGCAACCAGACCCGAACCCATTAGTAAACACATCATCACTCACTTTAGACGCTGTGACATCACATGTGGATGTAAAGTTCAGGTGTCCGCATACTTTTTTCGTCAACATGTTTATCGGAAATGTCAAAAATATCAAAGCTTAACTGAACTGAATTGTTGTAAACTGAGAACTTGGAGTCGTGTGACTCAGGGATGTTAACGATGATGTCAGCGCCTGTCTGACGCTGCACAGGCTCACATGGGACAGAGAAGGGAGGGAGGGAGGGAGGGAGGGAGGGAGGGAGGAAGGGAGGGGGGGCTGAAATGAGGAGCGGGCATGTGTGTGTGTGTGTGTGTGAGTGAGAGTGTAAGAAAAGGGGGTGAGGAGGAGAGAGAGAGAGAGAGAGAAGGACGGAGATGGAAGAGGAGTCAACAGGGACAACAGCAAACCAACGAAGAAGAAGAAGAGAGAGAGAGAGAAAGTGAGGGGGGAGGCAGAGAGTAAGAGATAAAATGGAGACAGAGAGGGAGAGACAGGCAGACTGGGTGACATCACTGTTGGCGGTCACAGGCCAGTGCTGCATTGCAGGTACCGGGACAACACCAGCCAGCAGAGAAGAAGAAGAGGAGGAGGAGGAGGAGGAGGAGGAGGAGGAGGAAGAGAGGAAGGAGGAAAGAGGAGGAGAGGAGAGAGAGAAACGAAAAGGAAGAAGAGGAAAATGAAAAGAGGAAAGGAGAGAAGAGCATGATGGGAGACTCTGGCAGCTCTGGTTTAACTTTCACCCTTCAGACGACACAAAAACACCTTTAACCTCCTGGATTCACATCTGGAGGTGTTTGTTTTTTAACCCCTTACATACTGTTCATATTCTGACCCTTCACTTTATCTCCTCATGATTATTGTCTAAAGCAAAACTCACATAAATATCTGATCAGTCTTTATTAAATGACTGATTGATCCTTAACATCTGTAACAGCCGACAGGATTTCACTGAATGTGTGTACCCAGAATGCAACACCATTTTTAATAAATATGGGTCAACGAGCTCTACAGTGTGAACAAAAAATTAAAAAGTTGAAATATTTAATTTATTTTGTAAACTGCAGCAAAAGTCAGGATGTTTTTTTTAGAGAGAAGAAGTGTGTTTAATGTTCTCTTACTGCTCTCAGATGTAAAAAAAAATGGTTGAATATGATCTGAACAGGATGTAATTTCATGTTTAAGCATGTTTTATTATTATATTCATTATTATTCTGAATATATATGACATTATTTAGGTTTGTCGTTAAAAATGACGGGAGGAGATCTTTATATTTGACAACTTTTTGCCATCAAAAAAGTTTTAAAAAGGGTTTGAAACATTAAAACTTTCATCCTGGGAAATAAAACTTACTTCAAATATATAACAGAGCCTGTAGCTGAATAAATAAAACATTAAAAATCCAAATAATTTAAAAAATAAATAGCTTTTTGGTTTCTGATCTAATTATCTGAGGCGGTGCAGGGTGTGTCGGAGTCATTGTAATGTAACCGTTTCACTCTTCTTTCTGAAAATCTAAGTATGGTGTTTGGCTCTAAAAACACTGCAACACCCATGAGCCTTAGCTGCTGTTGCTATGGAGACGAAGCCAATCACAAGGTGTGAATCAGAGCCGCAGTAAAACTTAAGACGCAAATGAAACGGACGCTGAAGTCGTCCAGAACTTGAACCGTGATCTTTAGCGATAAAAAAAAAAGAATTTTAAGCTCTGTGATTGGATGTTTCTAACCGGAGTGCACCCTGGGAAATGTAGTTAAGTAGTGTCTTTAGAGGGTTTTTAAGTCCACAGGTTTGTATCTTTAACTTTTCTCACACAACACAATTAAACCGGAGAAACTATTGGAACTTTTTCCTCTCCTGACTTTAGTTTCATCGCTTTAAAGCAAACAAATAAAACATTGTTTAGCGCGACAGTCAAAATGTAAACGGTAAGCAGTTTGTGAACATCACACAGGTCACAGTGAGTTGATGGTATTCAGTGGAAAAAAAAAACATCCAGCTGGTTCTCGAATCGATGTGACTGGAAGGTTTGTCTTGCAGTGGCGTCCTGCCTCAGCAGGCCGAAGCCCAAAGCAGTGAGGTCAGTGGTTTTCAGCTTAACGCAGCAGTGGACCAATGTGTGTGTGTGTGTGTCAGTGTGTGTGTGTGTGTTAGCATGTGTGTGTGGAGCAGGTCAGAGCTGGAAACTGCCTGCTAAGCAAACACCTTCAGAGAGATAACAGGTTACAGATGACTAATTCATTTTTTTCTACATTCATATGTCTAAACTCAACATAACAGCTGTGAAGTCAGCTTTTTGTTTGTTGTGTTTGTTTACAGCGTCCTGCCACACACACACACACACACACACACACACACACACACACACACACAAACACACACACAAACAATCATATTTCCGGATGCTTAAACGGTTTGTTTCTTTTAATCTGTCGAGAAACTTACTGAGAAGACGACGAGTTATAGAAGTCTCTATTTATCAAAGTTGAAGCTTTGCAGTGTTTAAACAAGGTGACAATGTGTTTTATTTTGTATTATCAAGAGCAGGAAGTTAATAATTTAGCTTTAAAAAAAAGATCTGGATTAATAAGACAGTGTTTATATGTTCATTTATGTAGTTTTGGGATAAAATCAGAGTCCTTCATCATACGGATGCAAAATGATCTGCACTTTTGTTTTTCTGTGACATCATCTTATCCCAAAATGATTCCCTTTTTTAAATTAATACATTTATTTATTGTATGGAGGAAAGTGCTGTAACCCAGCTAATTCAGCACTAAAGCTTCATCAGGCTTTAGTGCACTTATTGTGAGTCACTTTGGGGCAAAAGCGTCTGCCAAATAAATGTCATGTAATGTAAAAAAAAAAAAAAAAAAAAAAAAATCCTTTAAAGCAAATGTTGCCAAAACGCAGTCCTGCTCATTGATTTACAATAACACCCCCCAATAACCCCCCCACACCCCCCTCCAGCCAATGACAAATAGACCCGTAGAGATTAAAGTGATTGCTACTTCAGCGTTAACTCCAAAGGCCAAAAATCCTCGCGGGGCAACAAATTCTGATCAACACATCAATCACCTGAACGTCCAGAAAGATCAATGAGAGCCGCACAGAAACTATCTGGGTGGACTAATCAGTTATTAGTCATTTAGTTTATCATAACTGCTATTTTCATTATGACACAATATATCTATTATGATCTCCTACAGTCCAAGATGATGCCTTCAAATATCTTGTGTTTGTTTGATCAACATATTAAACAAAAAAAAAGCAGAAAATACATTAAATAAGCTTCAAATTTGCTTCAAAACATTTAATTGATTATCAAAAAATAAGTTTTCAGTCCATCTGCTAATGGATTAACTGACTGAACTGACTAATTGTTGCAATTTTCTCCACATAAACTACATAAGTGACCAGGTTGAGGTGTTACTTCATGCATATTAAAGAGATGAGCACTGCTGTTGGATTAGACGGCAGGTGCTGCAGGTGACGCTGAGTCTCTGCTGGATGTTGCCACCCAACAGAAATCAATACTTAGAGTGTGCCAGAGAAGAAGCCGGGTGGGCCTGAACGTATCCTGCATACACTCTGCATAACTTAAGTCTACATTTTTCCTGGCCTCCTTCTCCTTGATGCACCAAACCGTCCGTAACAATATTCTTACATTCAGTTTTTTTGCAGCAGCGTAAAACTTGAATCTTCACACTTATTAGAGATGTCAGATCTTTACAAATGCATCAGTTGGCTACACTTAATAGTTAATGAGAGGTCAACATCTCTATGTTCAGTCAATACGTGATTGTCACTGATTGATTTTTGTGTTCATAAATTCATCTTTGATAAATTGTCTCCTCCGTCTCTGGCTCTGAGTGTGTGTGTGTGTGTGTGTGTGTGTGTGTGTGTGTGGTGAGTCATCCTTCTTCATGCCAATACTTCAATATCATTAGTCTGTTGGGTTTGAGGGAAGCTGGATAGTGAGAATATGATCAATTTATCATGTTTTTTATAGAAAATTATGTTGTTTTTTTGCTGACAAACTGCATTTTTTTTTCCTTTTAATTCAAAGCAAACTGACATTTTTAATCATTTACACATGTGAAGAAGGTTTTTTTGTGTGTGTGATGTGAAGCATAACAACAGCTCACTGCATTGAATCACGTGATTCTGCAAACTGTGTATTCATCATATCTTGACATATAACCAAATATTTAGGAAACTATTGTGGAATTATTGTGGCAGCTTTGGGACATCCTCCAGTCTGACAAAAGGAAACTTCTGCACATTAATCAGCTACTTTAGTGCCAAATTGTTTCAGAGAGGATGCAATGTGATCCAAACTCTGAATGATTTGAGGCCTCCAGCTGTTCAAAAACACCCAACAAGCTCCATCCTGCTTTTAAACTCCTCTTACCTTCTCTTGTACTCGTCTCTTTCTCTCTTCACTTTGGCCAGCACGTTGTACAGAGCCCTGATCTCCGGTGTGATGGTGTCGATCTGCACCCCGACGCCGTCCGGGTGCGTCCAGGAGACCCCTGGCCCCGTGACGCACGACTCCCTCCCGGTGCCGAACCTGCGGGTGTGGTTGAAGGACCAGATCGTCCCGGGGAGGAAGCGCGGAGGAGCGGTAGGAGGAGGAGGAGGAGGAGGAGGGGGGAGAGGAGGGGGAGCAGGAGGAAGGGTGTTGTCGGTGTTCGTCCCGGTGTAGTCTGTGTATTTCTCGTTGATGTTGGTGAAGGGTTTGCTGGGGTCGATGGGGCTCAGCGCCGGGCTGAAGGAGAACCCGGAAGTGGTGAGGTTGGAGTTTGAATCCGTGAAGGGGTTCAGGTTGTTCCCCAGCAGGTGTTTGTTGTCAAAAAGAGGAGGGGGGTTCAGGGTGGGGGAGAGGAGGCCGCCGGGCAGGTAGGCCGGGTTGTTGGCGTTGAGGAGCGGGATGAGGCCCGGCCTGCCTGGGATAGGCCCGATAAATCCAGTCTGCACCCCCATCTCTTTGGTCAGAGGCCTCTGGTGTCCTTCCCCTCCGCTGTTACCCTCCAGAGCCTGCTGCAGCTGCTTCTCTAACACCTTGTTTCTGCGCTCCAGCTCGTGCACTTTGGCCAAAAAGCAGCGGAAGCGCAGGTTCAGAGTCTTCAGCACGCTGATGTTGGAGCCCAGGTCGTTGCGCAGCGCCGTGGCCGCCGGGGGGACGCGGTGCAGGGGGGTACTCAGGTGCAGGTAGGCGAGGCCCGACGGTGGCAAGGCGCCCAGGTCCAGCCCGGACAACCCATCAGGCCCGAACCCGGCGTGCTCCCCCAGGAAGTAGCCGGGCTCCGGGATGGCGGAGTCGGTCTGGCCCGTCATCTGGTGGTGGTGCTGCTGCGGAGCCAGGAAGCCGCTCTCCCCCAGAACCGGATTCATGCTAGAATAGGAAAATCTGAAGTGCTCGAAATCCGGCATGAACCCAGACTTCAATATATTCAACTCGTCAGGTAATTCCGTTTGAAGATGATTACTGCCCCGCAGCCTTTTCTTTGCGTCTCTCTCTCTCTGTCGGTAACCTTTACGCAGAGGAGCTGTGGGCTGTTAGTCAAATGATGCGGTTTAAAAGGATGCTTTATGGGCCTGATATCGCAGCAAAATAACAAAAAAAAAAAATCCCCAAATAATACTCTAATAAACATATGATGATAAGCTGTGGTGAATAAAAACGATATAAAGTAAAAACAAAGTGAGTGTAAACTGGCAGACAGACCTGCTGGTCCCTGCAGCAGAATTAATGACTTAGTTTACTTTCAGGTATGACTAATTTCTGGGCGAGAGCTCCGCGGGAGAAGCGCTGCTGCTGCTGCCATAAAAATAGATATATAAAGAGATATGCGGATATTTTTTTTTTTGCAGCTGTAATGAAATTTTAAGCAACTTACCTGGAAGCACGGAGAGGAAAGAAAAAAAAACACAGTAGAGTCTGGCAGCTGGTGGTGAGGTGAGTTCAGCCTGAGCGGAGTGTCGAGCAGCGGTGCAGCAAAGCTCAGGAATAAACAAGAGAATGACTGCGGCGTTCAGCTACCGTACTGACGGTAACAGAGGAGCAGCGGGTAGGCTGGAGTACCGTAATGACAGGAGTAAAGACGCACCTGTCAAGGAGTCTGCTGCAAATATAGGAAATTAAAAGTTTTTAGGGGTTATTCTGTGTTGTTGCGGGTGTTTTAAAGGGGCAGTGCAAAAAATTTGAATTTGAGAAGCTTTCAAAAATAAGAACAAACAAAAGACAAATCTTCACAGCTGAATTAACCCCAAGTTGAGTCTCAATGAGAGACACAGACTCTGGCTAGGTCCCTTAACAAGTAATTAACACTAATTAACTGAGCTCCTGTTTGCTAATATTGTTAACTAAAGTGTGAACTGCACTGGGAGTCCAGAAACTGAAAAGAGATTTGTGTATCAGAACTTTGTTTTTTTCCTCTTTCTTCTCCCATTAATCATCTCACGACCCCTCCGATTTATCTGCTGACCCTTTGGAGGGGCCCCGACCCCTAGGTTGGGAACCAGTGGACTAAACTAGCTAACTGTGTATAAAGTAGTGTAAACTAGCTCCACCTCCAGCAGCTACAACAGTAACATGCACACAGCAGCTTCACTCCTGGATCCCACAGCTTGTTTCCACTCAGGTTCAGCTCTCTCAGATGGGAGGGGTTGGACTTCAGAGCTGAGGCCAGAGAAGCACAGCTGATCTCTGACAAACTGCAGTCACCAAATAATGTAGGATTTTAAATGCAGGACTTTTACTTGTAAGTCTGTATGTTTACATTATGGTACTCTTACTTAAATAACCTGTAGAGTTCTTCCACTGCTGCTCATACATATTAAACAGTGACACTGTCAAACATTATAGGTATTTGAGTGGTCAGATTAGTTGTAACGCTACATCTCCCTTTTAAACTACTGTTAAAATCAGTTTATTCTTCCTTTAAATATGCATCAAGTATTCAGAAACTAAAAAAATATAAACTTCCCTTCTCACTTTCCGGGATTTCAGTCTAATATCGGACAGATAATCTGCTTAATTATACTTTGTGTTCTCCCAGAAATCAATCTCATATTCAACACCAGACTGTCACTGACTAACAAAAGCTTTTAGATGATGGCAGAACAGCCTGCTGCTTAAACTAAATATTTGCAGATGCTTCCATACAAGTCTACACACACGTTCGACAGCTAATGTACATCAAAAAAAGGCAAGTTTTTTTTTCCACAAACTGAGGACTTTATTATCATGTTAAGTGCAAAGGAGCCACTGTGCATGTAGAGTGCAACTAGACCATTCAGTACGATACAGTTCATTGATGGAAAAAAACATCTGTACATGGTGCAGCGAACAAAGCCTGCTGCAGTCCTCACTGCTGGACAGAACAGAGGTGACTTTATCTTATAAAAAGGCTTCTTTTTGGTTTGTTGTAGAAGACGTTTGCTCCCGGGACGGATGGCGTGGCATCCAGTTACAGGTGAAAGGAGAGGGAATCATGGGAAGGAACACTGCATCATGGTATAAGAGCGATGAGCGGTGGAAGTAAGGAGGAGACTTTACTCCTTGGTGAACATGTGCTGGACCAGGTCGCACACGCGGTTGCTGTAACCGAACTCGTTGTCGTACCTGCAGACGAACAAGAGAGAGTTCATGAACATATGAGAGAGACTGTTGTCTGTAGACTGACGTTAAAAAGAAAGAATCAGTGTGCAGGTTTTATGAAACTGGATGGATGAGTAGATTTATATGTAACTGCACAGTCAGCACTAACTTTATTAAAGCAGCAGCTACATTTTGGTCATTAATTCATTTGCTGTGACTGAAGATGTAGCTGCCTCTTTAATAGATTTTCTGCTGACTGTGTGTGAGAGAGAGAGAGAGTTCATCATTTCAATTATTCATTGCTTTATTAATTTGCATGATATATTATTTCCCCTCCAGGACTGCTACTGTGATTCTTTAATTCTGTTTTCTTGGTGTGACGGAGGTCACAAGGACTAGTTTTTCCCTACTTGATAACTTAAAAAGGATAAGTTCAGGTTCCCATATAAAAAAAAAAAAAACAGATATTTTTCTTACTGTAATTATTCCCCCTGTTTATACTGTTTGCTATTTAAAATGTTTATTTGAAGATAATGAGGCTTCTGCAGTCTGAGTTAGTCAAATAAAGTAGATGTCTGACTAGTTAGTCTTTTTAATTCTGTTTCCTTGTATCACAACCAAAAAAAAAAAGAGGGAATTTAGCTCTAAAAAAGTCTGTAATGTTAAAAAATATTGACTTGAGTCAGCTAATAACTGACATTAGCTTCAAATTTACCTTTAAAAAAAACATTGTTGCACAGGAGGATTGTGGATTTTGTCCACCATCACTCACATTGAAAGTGTGAACTGATCCTTTATTATAAATATAAAAACAGCATTAATGGAGATGATCCTTTCCATTTAAATACACACACTTAATCGGACAATACTTGACAAAAGAAGTTTGAATTGTCATTTTCACCGAATGATCCACACACACACAGCGGTGCAGCAGGGTCAGAAGAACTTTTAGCTTCTACATAGTTTCAGCAGCTGAAGAATGCTGGAAACTCCTCCTGCTGCTGCTCTGCTCAGCCGACGCTGCTAAATATGGCTCCGTGTTTATACCTGCATACTCTGCACATCGTTTAACTCACCATGAGACCAGCTTGACGAAGTGCTCGTTGAGGGCGATGCCAGCGCCGGCATCGAAGATGGAGGAGTGAGTGTCGCCGTTGAAGTCTGTGGACACAACCTGAGTGCGGAGACAGGAGAGGAGGAGGAGATCAATCAATAAAAAGTGTTTATACATGTGTGAGCACGTTTTAAATAAAGTCGGACACGTGTTTGAGAAAACATATCAGCTTTATGACAAGTTTAGATTAATGTTACTGAATGTCCTGTTTGACCCCAAAGAGAGAACGGAGGCAGTAAAAAAGTCCCACATGAGCACATATCACTATGACACTTAGTCTTTAAGTCTCAGGCAAGTATTTAAAATATAAAACTTTATTTGGCAGTGAAGCCAAGCCAGAAGAAAATGAGACTAATTCAGTGATATTGATTTGACGATTATGATTAAGTCCCTCGATTACATAAGCAAAAAAAAGACTTTGCAATGTCAAAGATTTTGGCAGCGTCTCTTTATTTAAAAGACTAAATATAAAAGTATAAATACAGATGCAGCTTTCATTTCCTCAGAAGAACTTTTTTGGCAAAGACTCTTTAATGTGCTGCATAATTTGGAGACGTGCTGCCATCTACTGGCGTCACAAACCCACATCATCAACTGTCTGATTCTGTTTTGTATTTAAAAATCTACAAAAGTGTTTTATAACGTGTGTGTGATGTGTGTTTTTTGTACCTGGTCCTCTGTGTATCCCAGAAATCCCTTCATGGGTCCCTCAGAGGCGGCCTTCACAACCTTCTTGATGTCGTCGTACTTGGCCTGAAGGAGACGACGATGAGACATTGTTGGGTTTCAAAAAGACTAATAGTTTCCCTTCATATCACATGTGTTTATTATATATAAAATGAGGCAAGAAAAGGTAAATTATCAGCTGTATATTGGCTTCTAAAGTAAAGCAGCGATGCTGGAGGTGATCAGAGACACTTACGGGCTTCTCCAGACGGACAGTCAGGTCAACGACGGACACGTTGGGGGTGGGAACACGGAAAGCCATACCGGTCAGTTTACTGCAAGAAGACATTCAAGAGTTAAAAACACAAAGTGAAGAGTTCAGTAACTCATGACTTTATCCCTCTTAAAGCCCAAAAAAGACCAGAGGAGGAAAGTAACAAAGTGCATTTACTCAAGTAGTGTACAGCTGTTAGGTACTTGAGCGTTTCCATTTATGTTATTTAATACTTAAAACTCCATATTTTAAAAAAGGGAATATTCTACTATTATTTGATTGAGATTATAAGCTTACAAAACATAATTTTGTCTTGTGACCCTTGTGATATAAAAGCAGTGTTGTGACTCATGTTTCAGATGTCTAAACTTCTCACATGGTTTCATTTCAATAACTGTTCAAAAACGATCCAACACTTCCCCCCTCCCTCATTAAATCTCAAAACCCCTCAGATTCTGTGACCCTTTAGAGGACACTGGACTAAAACTACCTGACTGTATAATAGTTAAAGCAGCTACAACAAAAAAGGATTGAACAGTCTCAAGCTCCAATTTTCTACCAATCGAGTCCTTTAACTTTTTAAGTTAATTCTGCTGAACTTTATAAGACTTTAATTTGTAACGGAGCATTATTACATCGTGGCGTTTCTACTTTTATTGAAGTAAAAGGATCTGAGTACTTCTTCCACCAGTGACCAGGACTGATTACTGTAGGGAAATAGTCCTAAAAAAAGGTCAAAAGGTCATGCTTAGTTAGCGAACAGCATTAAAACTTGCAGTCCGTCTCTATGCATGAAGCCGAATTCCTCCTTCTGTGCTCAAGTCGGTTATTCCTCGAGGAAATCAGGAAGCAAGTTAAGCGTACCCGTTCAGCTCGGGGACGACCTTGCCCACGGCCTTGGCGGCTCCGGTGGAGGCGGGGATGATGTTCTGGGCGGCGCC
This sequence comes from Euthynnus affinis, assembly GCA_029490765.1. Lineage (NCBI taxonomy): Eukaryota > Metazoa > Chordata > Actinopteri > Scombriformes > Scombridae > Euthynnus > Euthynnus affinis. The sequence goes on along the minus strand of CM055843.1, from coordinate 32,049,193 downwards.
ACGTCCGTCCCTCCACAGCTTACCAGAGGGACCATCAACGGTCTTCTGTGTGGCGGTGATGGCGTGGACTGTGCTCTGGGAGGGAGCAGAGAGAGATGATTTATGTGTGTGTGATTTAAAAACGTTTGCATTTCTTGTTTCATATTGAGTACTTAAAGTTTTTTTGGCTGCCAGTCAGTAAAGCAGTTTAGGCTCTAATAATTCACTGTAAGTGTTTTCTAATGTCGTCTATAAAATATGAAATGATTAATAAAAATAAATCAAGTCATGAAAACCGTTAACTGGAACCCGTCTTTAAAACTAAAGTGCTGAAAAGTCAAACGTCCCCTGAACGCGTCACTGCCGTGTTTTAAATGTCTGCAGTCTTTACCATGAGACCCTCAACGATGCCGAAGTTGTCGTTGATGACCTTGGCGAGGGGAGCCAGGCAGTTGGTTGTGCAGGAAGCGTTGCTATGGAGATAGACAAAACGATAACGAAGTTAGTGTAATATAAAATTGCACAAACGCCTTGGAATATATTTTAAGCAATGATCTTGGTTTGACATTTATTTTGGCAGCATCAGAAAAAGAAAGGATCTAGATGTTTACGTCTGTCGCCAGGTTTGAAAACACAAAGAAGAAGAGGTGATGTCACTGCATGTCTCACCTCTAATTATGAATCTAGAGGTCATTAAGCAGCATCAGCAGCAGCAGCAGCAGCAGCAGAGACTCACCTGACAACCTTCATGGAGTTGTCGTACTTCTCGTGGTTGACGCCCATAACGAACATGGGAGCGTCGGCGCTGGGGGCAGAGATCACCACCCTCTTGGCACCGCCCTTCAGGTGAGCCTATAAATAATAGATGAGACACATTACATCATAAGTTCTAACATAAAATAAATATTGCTTCTCTGACGTCGCCCTATCAGACCGAAGGCAGCGCTCAGACTTACGGAGGCCTTCTCGATGGTGGTGAACACACCGGTGGACTCCACGACGTAGTCGACGCCAGCATCGCTCCATTTGATGTTGGCGGGGTCTCTCCTGCACGCAATCACATGTAGGAGAGTTTAAACATCTGGACTCACAGGGTATTAACAAAAGGGATTTAAAAAAAAAGAGGTAGGAGGAGTACGTACTCGTGGAAGACCATGATGTGCATGTTGCCGATGACCAGCTTGCCGCCCTCGGCCTTCACCTCTCCGTGCTTGAACACACCGTGAGTAGAGTCATACTTGAACATGTAGACCTGCAGGAGAGGAAGATGGGAGGAGTTAAAAATTAACAAGAGAACACACAAACAGCTCCTGTAGGCATCTTACAGACACACATGTGTGATTAAAATAAAGATTAATTGGTAAATAAAAGGTCTTCAGATGTTGCACCGTGTAGCAGCAACGCTTCATTTGCTGCTACACGGTGTAGCAGCAACCAAATCATGAAGAGTTTTGGAGTCAGTTTTGAGACAGACGGTCCTCTCACCATGTAGTCCAGGTCGATGAAGGGATCGTTGATGGCTGTGACCTCGACCTTGCCACCGGTGGCGGCGGCGCGGGTCACCAGACGGCCGATACGTCCGAATCTGTTAGAAAACACACAAGACACAGGAGGACGCGGTCAGAACGGGAGATGGGAAAACTCAGCGTGATCTCAGCCGAGTCAGCGTGTAAAAAGACAGACAACATTTTGATAGTTTTGAACAGTTTAGAAAATCCAGACGTCTTTCTGGAGATTAAATGAGACATTTATTTGGTCAGTTTGAGCTTTGAAAGAATTAAAAGAGGACTTGCAGTAAGAAAAAAGGTGCAAGTGGCACTTTGATATGTCATTTTTGTCCAAATTAAAGGCTTTTGAAAAGATCCATTTAGTAGTTTGTGACAGTCTTTTGGCTTTTTCTGGCTTTCAGGGTGCAAAAAAGCAACTTCGCTTCACTGCTGCATCTACCCTACACCACCCAGTCCCCTCTCCGACCAGCAGGTGACACTGAAGCCCAGACTAAAAAAAAAAAAAAAGATGGGGAATCAACCCCCTCAGAGGACGGCCGGGCCTTACAAGGCCTGCCAACCTTGACTGAAGATGACAATAGTTGGCACCGGCAGCCGAAAGCTTGTTTACGCCTAATATGGCTGCCGTCACAGCAGGTCAAACAGCGAGGGGGCCTGAAACTGAAGAGGACAAAAGCAGAACAGACTCATTTTATAAAAAATTAACCACTTCACTGACTATTTCATCCAGGAGGGGGAAAAAAAAAAAACGAGACGGAGCTGCAGGTCTGAGAGAAGGGTGAGGGGGAAAAAAAAGAAAGGGATGCAGGTGATTTATGTGCCCTTAATTTAGCTGTAGATTATAGTGAGAGAGAGGAGGAAGCACAGTTATGTGGAAGAGGGCAGCATGACCTTCCTGATGCTGTCAGCCTCAAAAAAAAAAAAGGTCAAACATTAGTGGAGTATAAAACCAGAGAGGAAAGTAGAAATCCACACAGGGTCTTTCCTGATAAATCAAAACTAGTGTGGAATAAATGGAGGCGTTTGAAACCATGAGGACATTCAGAGATGAATACTTTGTCTGTTTAAGGGAAGATAATGACATGTAGTCACAAGTTTCCTAAGCTCCAGTGTTGTAAATGTATCCTGTAACTGATAAAGTTAATATTTATATCTATCTAAATATATAAAATAGTAATCATTTCCACAGACTTCCAACAAATGAATTCAGCCAGAAGTTCAGAGTTGCCACATAAGTAAAGTTCAGCTGGTGAAGTGTGTGTGTGTGTGTGTGTGTGTGTGTGTGTGTGTGTGTGTGTGTGTGTGTGTGTGTATGCATACAACTGAAATAATGGCCGTCTGATATGAAGTTACTGCGTAACCTTTATCAGAGCAGGCGAGGCTGCTGCAGTCACGCAACACCTGCTGACACTTTCTGTCACACAGAGAAGACCCCCCTCATCCCCCCCACCCCCGCATACTGACCCAGGCAGGTTAAACAGACCCCAGTCAACCCTGGATGCACAATAAACTGTTGCTGATCAGTAAATAAACCGACGAACACATTCAAAAGTGTGCTGTTGATAGACACTATTCTCCCATCATGCAATTCACAGGAAGCTGGACAACATTTAAAACCCCACTAGTGGATTGTGGCGACTGAAGCAGTGAAGGAGGAACAGTGATGCTTTGCTCAAGGACACCTTCACATGCAGAAGAAACATAATCATGTTTTCCAGAAAATCTAATTAAAAACAGAAAGGAAAATTTGTGACGTGTGTGTTTGTGTTTGTGTTTACTACTTTATATTCAAACTCTGCTACAGCTGAGAAGAAACTCGACACCTTGTGATGGAGTTATAGTTCACTGTATGAATGAAAGAGTTCAATCAACACATCTGACGGCGTCACTGGATTAAAACATTAAAAATAAAGAACAAACTCTTCTAATATAAAATGAATCCAAGTCATTTGACAACATCCGAGTCATAAGTGTAGATCTTACAGTTAAACTTTCTCTTTATTCCTTATTGCTGCATTCAGACTTTACTCTTGTTCTTATCCTCATCTCTTATTGTCTTGTTTGGATAATGTGCTGATGCAAAAGCTCGGACCTCCCTGTATAAAATAAAAAGGTTGAATGAATGAATAAAAATAAATAAATCTGAAGAAGAAGACGGTCACACTGTGGCATCCCGTCATTGTCATCATAAACTTTATCCTTCAGGATCTTCTACCGCTAAAGTCCTGTTATGTAACACGGCATGTCTGCAGCACTGCGGGAGTCACGTTACATACTTACTGTATGTTCTCCTGGGACAATCACACACACTCTGCATACCGCGTCTATCTACAGTAAGGTCGGGGGGTCAAGGTGCTTCAGGAAGTCGGGTGGTGTTAGCTAACGAGACGCTGGACGCTCGCTGCTGCACAGCTAGACTTGATTTCAAATGGAAATGTTTGCAGTTTTATAAAGAAAATAAGTCGATTTAGCTTAAAAATCGAAGTGAGGAGTGATATTTCATGGTTTCATTGGTGGTTTTTTTCAGTCTCAGGCTTCAGGGATGTCCCAAAGATTAATAATCTGATGATTAGATGACTGACTGTCAAAATAAAAGGGGATTATTTCCTGTATTTTATCTATTTTACATATTGTGGAGCAGTGGAGGTGCAGTGCCAAGCTTCCAACTCTTGTTCTGCTTCGCTGAAGAACATTTCTAACATCTAACAAGCTCGTCTTTGGAGCGGGAAGAAACCCAACCAACCACTAGAAGAACACAGAAGACTTCACATGAAGCCTGGTTTGGTTTATTATAATATCTTAGACTACATTTCTGCCTTCCTTCACATAAAAAAAAGGAGAGACATGTTCCTCTTGATTAGTTTTGGGACGCCACCAAGCAATCAGAAGGGCCAAGATGGACCGGAGCCCGTCTTCTGTTTCCGAGGCTCAGTGTTGGTGTTGGTACCAGGCCAGAATCTCCCCGCAGCTGCTTTCACGGAGGAGAGAAAATGTTTCACTGGCGATCTTGTTCCGAGCGGCATCCGTAAACCGCCGGTCGGATGATCTCTGAACTTCAGCGGAAAGGTTAGAGGGTTAAAAATAGACGAGGAGGAGGGGAGGGGGGGGGGGGGAGAATAAAAAGGAATGCGACAGCTGAGGAGAGCAGAGATACAGGCTGAGAGGGGATTGGAGGGGGTTTTTGAAGGGTGTGGAAGAGAAGAAGAGGACGCCATCCGTGACACCAGGGCAGCCGCCGGACTATAAATAACCAGAGAATAGACGGGTCCGGTCCAGACTGCCGGTCTGCTCTGTCACTTCAAACACGAAGTTTCAAAAAAAAAGAGATGCAGCTGCAGCTCGCTTCAACAGCACATAAATACAGAAACCATTAGCCAATTAATCCAAACTATCCTGATAACAATATGTCACTTTAATGATTTAATTAGCTGTTTGTTTGTAACTTTTAATATATGATAGTAAACTGACTGTTTGTGTCTGCAGGTCAGACAGAACAAGACGTCAACCTGTGACCTTTGACATTTTATAGATGACACTTAATTGAGAAAAATAAAAAGAAATTGGTAGATTAATCAATAATGCTAATAAATGCTAGATGCTAATGGTTACCTTGCTCTACTAGCAGAGCTACAGCTACCCACAAATATCGAAAAATCATCATTTTACATTTCTAAAGTTTGTATTTTACTTTGAAATTTGTACAACGTATAAGACGATAAGATGATTTAAGCTCAACTACGTGTGAGAAATAAAGCTGCAACAATCTGCAATTAATCTGCAACTATTGATTAATAGTTTAGATCATTTTTCCAAGAAAAAAATAGCCAAACTTTTGGTGTTTTGGTGAGAATCTGCTGCTTTTCCTTCACATCATTTTGGGCTCCAGGAAATTGTGATTGACAGTTTGACAGTTTATAGACTAATCATTAGTTAAAATGATATTTTAATGATCAGGTGGTCTCTCCTCAGTGAACCACAACATCCTTTCCACATGTTCTTATCTTCTAGTAAATTAAAATCCTTTATCTCTTCTAAAGATAATCATTCAAAAAGGTCATAACTCGATCGGGGTCCAGCAGCATCGACGACCTTTACACGTTCTCAACTGCTGAATACTTTTGAGGGAACCGAGTCTTTTCCTTCTACTGGCATCACGTCGTTCTGCATCGGAGCAGCAGCTGAAAGCCCAGAATGTAAAAAATGGTGCAGAGAGCTAGTGTGTCTGTCCGCTGCAGCATTTCCACACCTGATCCGATACACAGCATGCCGCCGTGTTTAGTTTCCGTCTATCATCCGTCATCGTAATCACTGCCGACTAAAATAAATAGTTTTCCCAGGGAATCAAAATGTTAGTGCAGCTCATGAATGTCTGAGAGTTGCAGATGGCAGAGTGACAAAAAACACCACCAAGTCCAAGATGAACCTCAGACTCCAGGAAACTGTGATGGCCATTTTTTAAAATAATAATAACTAACCTGTAGATTCATCGATACTGAGAATCATGCAGAAGGATCTACCTCTGCAGCATCCACTTTACTTTCCTGCTTCAAGTTAGAAGTTCTGCTGAGGTGGAAAGTTTCTCTGCTCGCATTAAAACGTGCACGAACCAACATGATGTGACATTTAAAGCTAATTTGGAGCCTTTTGATTCTTGTTTTTTTCCCGCCTCAATGACAAGAGGAGTGTTGCAGATTAGACTTCTAACCAGGTAATTCAACTTTGAGGAAAGATTATTCAAAGCAAAGTGATAAAACTTGTGTGGGTTTGATCTTTTAAGATTTGAAAAGTAATTGAACTTTTATTTTTTTACATGTCTGAAGGAGAACTTTAAAGTCTTCCAGTGCTGCATAACATCTGCTGCCCTTCATGAGAGACAGATTAACATCTCAGGAGAATCAGTTATTAATATCACATCACTGCACAGAATGACAGGAGAGCTTTTTCTAATAGAGTTGTTTCCCCCCCCCCTTATTCAAATGAAGAGTCTATGAATAGAGGATGTTGTGTTGCTGTGCAGACTGTAAAGCCTCCTGTGCAGATAAAGTTGACCTGACGAGATCAAAAAAATCAAAAGAGCATCAACTCACCCGTTGATTCCAATCTTCACCATTTTGCCTGATATGATCTAGTCCTCACTGGAAAAGGGGGGAAAAAAGTGCACAAAATAAATGAATAGATCATCCAAAAAACAAAACAAACAAACCTAAAACAACAGAACTAATCATGCACAGATGCAGAGCAAAGCAGCGATGAAGCCAAATTAATGCACTTCTTAAATAGAAAACTGCTGAAATACAGCAAAATTTAAAAAGTCTAAATCAGCATTTTCCACATGAAGCAACTTTATAAACACATTAAACAGCATATGCACTGATCAGACAGCCAGAGTAGAGGAATTACAAGATGAAACTTTGAATGAAGAACCACTGAAGTCTAAGTTGAAGCAGTTTACAGGTGTTTTTTAAAAGCACTGAAACATCTACACCTGCAGCCAAACACTCAGAGTTCAGGAGAAGAAGAGGAAATAAGGAAGTAAGTGTACCGTTTGTGAAGGCACCTCGGTCAGTTCTGTCCTCTGAAGGGGGAAGAAGTGAGAGCGGGGACGAGCAGAGGTGATCACCGCAATTTATCCCCGCTGCGCGCCGCCGGGCCACGCCCCCCCTCCTCTCCGCCCCGCCCCCCCTCCCCTCCCTCCCCTCCCGCACGTCAAGGTCGCCTGTCACAGAGTTTATTTAAGACTTCAAGTCAAGAGTTTTACAAGCTGTCTTCCAGCTGCTGAGAGACGAATTAAAACACTTTAACACCTTCATGTGAGCTTCGGTTACACCGCTCTCAGTGTCTCCTGCGGTATAATAAGGTTTGTTTTCTAATCCCTCCGCCGAACAAAGTAGTTCACTCGCGTGTTTAACAATGCGGTTGCTAGGCGACGACGCGAGTGACGACACACTGTAGGTGGTGACTTTCGGATATACTGAGTTGTTATTTTGTGAATTAAAGAATGAAAGGTGTGCTGACACATCATGATATTATTAATATTTTAAAGGATAAGTTCACTTTTTTTTATTTTTTAAAATAACAGTCAGTTACCAAATGTCAAACACTGACACATGCACTTAAAATGTCAGTGATGGACTAAACCCACAGTCCTCCTTCTGAGCAAAAAAATGTATTTAAAAGTTTATGTGAAGCTAATATGAAGCTTCAGCGTCCAAATGAGTCAAATCCAGTAGATATCTTTCAATGTTTCAGTCTTTTTAGAGTCAAAGTCCCTCTTTTTGTTTCTATACTTCCACCTGCAGCTCAACAGGGAAACACAAAGAGGAGAATTTGATGCTAAAAAAGACTGTAAATGTGTCAGATATCCACTTTATATGACTAAACTCAGACTGATGAAGCTAAATAGAAGCTTCACATCAACTTTTAAATGCGTTTTTGCACTAAATGACTGTGTGGACATGATGGATTTTGGTCCCCATCACTTTATACTTAACAGTACAGGAGGAATCTATCCTTTTAAGTAAAGGTGTATCATGCATTAATAGTACAACAGCACCTGGAACAATGTAAAGAAGGACTTGATATCATTAGAGCTGATGCTAGTTGGTGAATTGAAGTTAATATCAAGTGATTTGGAAACTTGCTGAAAGCATGTTTCCTCTAAAATGTGTGTTTTTTTTTAATTCTATTTAAAGGAGTTTGGTTAAATCACACCTATTTATTTATCTAAACCGTATATTGTGTGTTTTTTAAATACTGGATAGTGGATATTTTGTATCTCTACTCTGAGCATGTGATGGTTTTCATGTTTCCAGTTTATACGTGTAGCAAAATATCATACAAAAAACAATTAAAACATGCTTTACAGAGTGATAGAACAGCAGATACGTTATAAATAAAGACAGACAGACTTGCAAACATGAACACAAACACACAAAACTTTAACATCTAATTTAAAATACTGTCTTAAACTTATTTTTAAAAAATTAATTCAGCAGGTAGGATGTTCTAAGCTTTATGTGCATAACAATTATAACTATAAGTTGTCCCAGTCTGTTTATGTTGTTTGTATTTATCGATGTGACATGTTGAAGATAGTCACATGGTGTAACTCTAAACCTCAGACATGTATTTGGTCATTCAGGAAACTGCAGAACAGAACCGCACACACACACACACACACATAATGTTTCATTTATTTCCATCTTGTACACAGTTCACATCCATCACTGGAGCTGCTGCAGCTGCATTGTTCTCAGATTGTTCCTGTCAAATCTCCGTTTAGCTGCAGCACACACACACACACACACACACACACACACACACACACACACAAAGTAGCCATCGATTCATAAACAAAGACTATTACTGACAACACAATTTTTATACACAAAGTTGAACAAGTGTGAGTTCAGGGGAGGAATGTAACTGATCTTTTCACTTGGTCTTCAGTCTAAAATCAGCAGCTCCTCACCCCCCACCTCCCCATTCCTCCCCTCCTCCTCCCCCCCCCCTCTTCTCTTGCTCCGTGTCCAGTCTCATGTTCACTGTATGACACTGTGGGTCTGCTGGTCATGTGCTGCTTGCTACGTGGAGCACAGCATGCACGGAGAGGAGGTGGAGAGGAAATGTCATGGCAGGTTCACTTCACACTCGCTTCTCTCGTTCCTGGTTTCTGTCTCTCTGCAAGTCATTAAGCTACATTTTCTATAACTTTAACCGTCTAAAAGCAAAATATAAGTGAGTTTATTTTGTATTCACACAAGCAATGAAATATAACTTTACATCTGCTGGGTGTTATTAGACTCAGCGATCAATACGAATTACTTTTAGAGCGAAAAACTCCACATTTATAATATGTGTTTGAAGGAAAAGTTGATATCAGGGAACGAGTAATGAAGTGATTCATCTTCTACCAACAATGGAAACCGGAACAGAGAAACTTTATATTGATAATATTACTGCACTGAATTAACGTTACACTCCTATAACACTGTCAGATTCATCCTCGTCATAATTTGCCGCCTACATTACCCACAATGCAACCTGCCGACGCTTCGCTTTGAGTCTCTGCTGTGTTTTTTCTCAGTAGATGCTATTGTAGAGATGAGCAGCTCTGGTAACCTCACTACTTTCTAATCCACAACACCCCCCACCTCAGATTTATCCGCCCCATCCGACGCTGACTCAAGTGACATCACACGAGGCACGTCATCAGATTTCACACAGCTCCCTCTGGAGACATTAAAGACTTTATAGATGTTGTTTTTAACACACATGCAGCAGCGATCCCGACATCTGCAAACACATGTTGATATGTGACGTCAGTGCAGTTCCTCTTTAATGACAAAACATAGTAAAATATTCTATCGTGATAAAAATTGCATCTATTTTTCTAAAAGCGAGTTCAAATAAACTAAAGCATGAGTGCATGTAATGAAGCAACATGTCACCCAGTGTGGCGCCAACAATGGAGCACAGAGGAAGAAGACATCAGGCGTCTTGTTAGTAGACATTGTTGGTTTTGGTCTCTTCATGTAATTTGTCGACTGTTTATTAAAATATACAACATCGCCACCTTTACCCTTCAGATAAAGTCACCTTTCAATGGCTGCAGCATATTGGTACATGTATGGTTTTGCCTAACGGACATAAAACACGTTACGACCTGATGAAGCTGATTGGATAAGAGGCGAAAGACAAATCTAAGTCCAGTTGCCTAGAAATAACTACGACCTGGACAAATGAGAATGATCATAGACTTAATTTTTGGAGGAAGAACAGTGGGATGAAATGTATTTTAATAAGAAGCATATGTCATAATAATGAAACTCATTATAACTCATTATAACAAGAGCAGTTTCTCGTAAATACACGACATCATTTATCATTTATTACCGCGGCAGCTGCTCCGTGCTGCTCTATTTTCATTGGTTTGTTGACAAGAAGAAAAAATAAATACCGTCGCCAGACTTTAACCTTTAAAATCTGAAGTCAATAAGCAACATGAGTCATGTGGCGGGACTCAAACCATGTCCGTGTTCATGTGTGCGAGTACATGCGACGCACCAGAAACCCACCGGCTGCCCCGCAGCTGGATGAACATACACTTCTTTCTACGTCAGTCAGCGCGGGGTGAAGTAAAGGTCGCGCTATAAATATGACGTCCAACCTTCTCCTGCACCAAGAATGAGCTCTCTTCATATAGGATCTATATGTCAAGGGGTGTGACATTTGGCGGGACGACACGGTGAGCCGGTTGGAGTTAAGGATGCCGTGTTATGGTGGTGGTGGTGGTGGAGGGGAGGGGGGGGTGAGAACGTCCAGAAAAGAAGAATGTGACTGAGAGTTTGAATGTATGAAAAGGGCCACAAAAAGCAGTGGAACACCAGGATAAGCTTCCTTTGTGCGTGCACATGCGCGTCGTGGCGCAACAGTCAGATACCTGCAGTTTATGTAACCAACCTGGCTCCAGAAATGCATTGTCATTTGGTCAAGGGTGCATTCCAGCTGCACTGATAATTCCCATGATCCACCACAGCCATGCTCTATCAAAAAGAGAGAGGGGGGGGGGTATCTGGTTGCCATGACAACCCCCGTGGTTAGACAGCTGGTTAGTAATTCAAGTCTTGCTCGCCTTTGCTGTCTGATATTTGTCTTCCTGCTTCTCAGACTGTATGAACGTGTTGCTTTCTGCCTTTCAATTCAAAGACTTTTTTTTCCATGACTTTGCCCCCCCGACAGAGTCAGAGCTCGTCTATGACCCCAGGCTGTTTCTCTCCCCTCAGTATGTTTTATCTACATCTACACCACTTTTACAATATATTTTTGCGATGTTACTGCATTTCTTAATATTCCCAAACGTCGTCCTGCTCATTTATATTCCAGGATTAGTGTGGAAAAAGCTACAAAGCTGCTGCTGCTGCTCTTTATTTTTTTATTTATTTTATTTTTTTGGGCTCTTGGGTTGTACTCGTCATTGCAGCAACAGCGTTTTTTTTTCAGCTTAAAGCAGTCTGATGTATAATAGTGCGACAAAGGTCAAGCAGAAACCAAACATGTCAGCACAAATCAGCCGACGCTGGAGAACGAAATTGGTTTCTTTTGGGGGATGAAACGACTTTTATAAAGTTACAACCAGGAACTTTTATTTTGTGTTGTTTTTAGCGGTAGTGTTTCCCTCGAGATGAACTGCCGCCACCGCCTCGCATCGTCTCGGCTAGATCGTGCATTTGTTGTTTACTTATTTTTCTTTTTTCAGACACCTGTTTGCAGGACGCATAGTGATGAGGTGATGGATCTATTCGTGGCTACGTGAGATGAATAACTGTAACATGATGGCAGTGAAGCAGAGTTAAAGATGTTGTAGTACTGTTCATACACTTAATCCAGCGATGCGGCGCCTTCCCGCGGGGTCGTGCGGAGGTGTGGGCGTGTTTGTTTGTGCTTTAGAACGTAACCGCTGTGACACAACCAGGAAGTAAAGTTTTATCTCTCTTCATTCATCCTCTAGCTTGCACGACCGCGCGCTACTTTATTTTCAACTCTATCAAACAAAGAGAAGCATCCTCTCCTCCCGTCGTCCTGGTAACGTCTTCCCTCACGCTTCAATGCTAAGTGCGATGAAAACAAAGGTTCTTCTGGTCTGCGCGTCATAAATCATTTTGTCTGATTTGCGACTTGGTGGTTTGCTTATGTGGATCCATAAAGAGGCGTCAGAGGCGTCACATGACTATTTCATAACCAGTTAAAAGTTCCCTCTAGTAACGTCAAGCACCCATATTTCCCCAAAATATTAAATAAGTAGATTTTTATCATTGTATTTTGGTAAAATATTCACACTCCGCTTAATGTACACATGATGTAAAACAAAAACAAAAGTGTTGTGAAGGTGACGAAGTGGAAAAATCATCTTGTCTTGTTTTTTTATGGTCTTAAGTCAGAGTTCGGTTCATTTTTTTTTTGGCTTTACATCTTTAAAATTTGGATTTGAGCCAAATGTCTTGGCTCAGTAAACACTATATATGGACACACATGGATTATATTTCAAAGTTAAAGTCTCTTCAGTGTGAAATTTCCTCTCTTTGTGTTTCATTGGACAGCGTTTCCCTGTTGAGCTGCAGCAGAAGCATCGTAACACAAAGAGGGAAACATGAACTGAAACGACTGTAACTTTGGAAGAAGTGGACTTCTGAAGCTTCAGATAAACTTTAGCACAAAATAAGGACTTTGATTTTCATCACTTACATTGAGAGCACATCTTCTAAAGGTCAATGTGAGCAGGAGGAAAGATTACAGCGAGCAATCATATGAACACCTGACTGTCACTTTCATGCAAACCTGCACAATTACGAGCCTATCCTTTAAAAGTCTAGATACATTTTGACTCGCAAGCCAACACTTAATGTTACGCAGGCAAACATGCAACCAGATCGTCCAGAAAAACCCAATAATTTATGAACAACTGCGTGATTCATGTGAGTGAAAGTGATTGGGATATGTGGGATCGGCTCCCACGGGCCGATAGAGACGAATGAAACGGTTTGTGTTTGTGACTGACGGTGTCGTCTAACTCCGCGCGTCTATTCCTGGACGATCATCGAGTCTGAAAGCCAAAACTCACACAGATGATCATAACTCACGGGGCTTTTATATCCTGTTGACACATCTGCGCTGTCTGTTATTGAGGAGAGGGCGAGTGAGCGGGGGGGGGGGGGCGTTTATTAGGGAAACATGACGAGACTGAGATTAGCGGAAGAAGAAATGAAATGAGTTTGGAAACATCTTGAAACCATGGCAACAGATTTAGACTGATTGACCCTGATAATAAGAGACATGCTGCTTCAACTGGTGTAAAGAAATATTCATTAAGATCTGATAAAGCAAAAAAAAAAAAAAGCTGCATCATCAACTTCATATTGTTCATATTGTGTTGTTTGTTGTTTTTCCGTGCAGTGATTGAATCTGCATCCCCCCCCCCCCCCGAAGGCTCAAACTGTTTATGGAGATGACCTTTTATCATTTAAAGCTGATGACATTTATAGCGTCTCCTCTTCATTAAAAAAAGTGAATGTGACAGTAGTGGGTGTGTGTGGGGGAAATAAAGAAGAAGAAGAAGAAGAAGAAGAAGAAGAAGAAGAAGAAGAAGAAGACACACCACAAAAAGGTCAAGAAGCAGATTTTGAGTCTAGATGACGGGAGTGGGCGATAAGACCTGCTGAGCCACCAGGACGTCTCTCTCACACACACACACACACACACACACACACACACACACACACACACACAGAGCCCTCTCACATCTGCGTCTTACAGTAAAATAGAAGCTTTATGGTAAAGTGTGGTTGTATACGCATGTGATCATCTGTCAGATTGGCGTCTCCTGGTTCACAGGAAGTGATGCACAATTTTTGGGGTTTGTTTGGAACAGACGAAGAAGAGAATGAGTGCACCACAGAGCCCTAAACTCCTTTATGAAACTGTATAATAAATATTAATATGCATAATTTGTGCAGCACCTTTTACATACCTGATAATATGAAGAGCTGCGGCACGTTCAAATGAAACAAATCTGAATTTCATCTCATGATCTTCTCATGAATGCAAATAATCCTGCTTTTAATTTGATAAGCTTACATTATTAATGTCTAGTTGACATTCTGGGTGAATGTGATGTGTTGTTGTTTGCAGCTTTTATGTGTCCTGTGTGCTTTTTGCTTTGTGCTGTTTGATGAAACTGAGCTATAAGCTAACTCTGGTGCAGCACATGGGCCCAATAAATACATAAATAATACACGAGATGCAGCTCAAAGTGATGCATATACTGTATTAAGGCAGGCAATAAAAATGTAAAGCTGCTCTCCAGAATACTTTACTGCTTTCTCTATGAAATCTTTATAAAATCTATGAATATGTAAATATTGTTCATGTCAGAGGTTTATCTGCTGGACACAAGATGTCTCTTCTTCTTCACTGTAAAGTCCGCTCTCTGGCTTCAAGTTCCTGCATCACACTTGCACAACACGACTGGCTCCAAACTAGTTGTGATGTCAGCAATCACGCTTGTAGATACAGGTCTGGTAGCACAATCAAGATATGAGCTGTGTGCTGTGGCTCCTTGACTCAACACCAAACAGTAGTGCCACATAGTGAGTTAACAGGAGCGACAAAGAAACCAGAACCCACTTTACCCACAGAAAAACACATCCAACAACAACAACACCGCTGTAATAAATCATCTGTGCCGACAGAGAGAAGAATCGGGTCGGTCAGGAGGAGAAAACTCTCCTCTCAACAAAGAAGTGAGCAAAGTGCAGAGTCCAGTAAAAAAAAAGCATAAAGCCTTCTGGTTCTCTGCTGTGTGACGCCCTCTAGTGAAAACAATACCAACCTGCTGAGGGGAAAACAGTTCATGTAGAGGAAGAAAAGCAGTGCAGCACCACGCTGGACTCATCTAAACCAAACTGAACTAAGTCAGACGAGTTTCCTGCTTCCTGTTATTCAAATTTATGAGGTTTGGTGATGTTTCTCTTCACAACAAGGACTCATAAATATCATCATTTCCATCGTCTGCTGTCACCTTTTCTTCTCTGGTTCATACCTGCTGAGGAATTGTGAGGAAATGGGTGAAAGTCTAATATGATATGAAGCTTTTCGGTGCCGTAAGTGATCATAAACTGAATATTTTGGGGGGATTTTGGACTGTCGGAGAGACAAAATAAGACATTTAAAGGTTGCAGCTGGCGTTTCTTTTACTATTTTCTGACATTTCACAGACAAAATGATAAATTCGGAAATAAAAAAATGTCGTTTTTCCCTCGTTTCCAGGCGTCATGTGACGTTATTTGCTGTCAGCGGAGCCCTCACGAGGCCGAACAGGCAGTAACAGAGGAACAAAAGCTGCGGAGGTCAAACTAACGTGATAAAAATGTAACAGTAGCTGACTTGCTTTTTGTTTTGTTTTTGATGATCTCGTTAAACAAAACTCCTCGTGCCACCGCCACCTCGCAGGCCTCCATTTTAACCCGCCTCCCTCTCTCTCCTCTCTCCTCTCTCTCTGAGGATTAGACCATCCGTCTTCATCGAGCCGCAGCCTCTGCCTCGGCCAGCCCCCCGACTGAATCTAAGAGCTTTCCTGGCAGACGGAGAGAGACGCGTCGTCCTTGTCTTGTCCTCTGTTACAGGAAGGGGGGGCCTTCTCTAATCAGCTCTGCAGAGAGAGAGAGAGAGAGAAAGAGAGAGAGAGAGGGATGCTGGGATAAACTGGCAGGAAACCAGGTGAGGAGAGGTAAATGAGACGAGATGGATGATGCTGAGGTAGGCTGAAGTGGACCGTGTGGGATTTTTCATTCATAATTTATTCACTCTGTTGTTTGGAAGCTCACGCAGCAAAAAATGTAAATAAGTGTGACATTTAATTTTAAAAAATAAAATAAAAAATCACCGCACGGGCGAAATATGTTCTTTTCTTTTAAATAAATGAAATTATTATCAGTTTTCTTCAATTTTGCATCGTCCAGACATCACAAATTCTTCTTCTTCTCTTCTTTCATTCATAAATTTGTCTTTGCATTAACTTATTAATCTTTTTATTCATTCATTCAGGCCGAATGTACACTGTAAAAAGTGTGTTGGCTTATTTTAGGTTACACTTGGATGAATTCAACATGATTTAAAGCAAACAGGGAAAGTTTCTTCACATCTGAAGTTCCACTATCATCCTCCCTGAGCTTTCAAGTCTATCACATTGTATTCATCAGCAGGTGGAGTCATGATGTTTTATGTCTTTACGCTTCAGTTTTTCCTCTAAATAACTGTGTCATTCTTTTCTTTTCTTCTTATTCATGTCATTTTTTTATTCCTTTTGTTTTCTTTAAACACATGAGGAAATGTAACCGCTGCAATAAAAGCCTTTCAACTCGTTTCCAAAGTAAATGAAACAGCGAAACTTTTCTTTCTTTCACTCGGACAGTCGACTCTTTTTATAAATATTCTCACTGCACCAGCAGATTTGGAAAAATAAAGTTATTTATCTTTTCATTCGAGCTGCAGATGTTTTGGGATGTTTTCTAATCTATATGAGTTGAGATATAATGAAGTTATTGTTCTTTATTTTGCTATTTGTATGCTTTTAGATGACCTGGTTTGTTTTAAGGCGGTGCAATAAAGCTTGTTTTTTAGGATTAAATGATTTTATAATCACATTTCTGTTGAATTGAGGTTTTTATGGCATATTTTGTGTCATGTGTCTGATGTTGTTGGTCTGTAACTGAGTGTTTGTGTCGCCTCTCTTCACCAGAACACTTTTTTATTCCCGGCTGAACGAAGGTTAAAAGGTCAGAACTCCAGCAACACTTTGACTGTGAGAGCGACATGTTTATTGAACCTGAAGAAAGCAACAAGTTGAAACTTGTTGCTGTTGCAATAGTTTGTTCTACAAGTGTTGCTGAGAGTTTTGACCTCATGCACCTCAGAGGAGGATGGAGGTTCGCCAGAAATCACTACGCTGCTGTGAATAAAGGTTAAAAATATAAAGCGTTTCTCTATAAAAACCTGAGCTGCACACAGACAGACAGACAGACAGACAACATGAAGGGAGTCAAAGCATCTCAGTTACATCACATCCACACACACACGTCCTCCACCTCATCCATTCAACAGCAGAGACTCAGGGCCGGTCTGAGATCTTCCTCAAACACCTGTGAGGACTATGGGAGGGTTTTTCTTTTGTAGGATAAACAGATATTGAGGTGCTGAGGCTGAATACAGATGCATTAAATGCCATCCTTTACCTTCAAAAGCTGCAGCACAGGAAGCTTTGCATGCACATCATGGCAGCAAACATTTTTATGATACAAAGAAACCTTATAATGTATAAAAATGATCAGTCAGCACATAATAAAAGTGCACTATTAATATAAATGTGTTCCATTTGACAAGTTACTCAATTAAAGGTAAATATTAGGAGTAAAATACACTTAAAGGTTCCCTCCAGAAATGTTTGAAGACATATAAACATACTCTATTCTTGAATTCAAACATCTAAGATCACTGTAAAGTCCGTTCTCAGTGTCTGTGCACTGAAGGCGTCACGTTTTTTTCACATCACACTCACTAATCCTGCTCGTAGTTGCACTTAAACTCAGAAACTTTCCTCCTTCAGCTTCAGCGGATGAATGTTGAAACAAACTCTGCACCTGCATCGATCTGCACAGAGAAGAAGAACAAACATCCAACCGAAGGAGCGAGAAGAGAAGCTAATTTTTTGAGCGGACGGAGACTTAAAGTGTCAAAAGTGTGAAGAAGAGTGTAAACTACAGTCAGGTGACACCTTGTATCTGCAGTTTTGGGGATTTTTTTTTTAATGTTTCCAGTTCAGATGAGTCATAAGAAGGAAAACAAACAACCAAAACAGCTTCAGTTTATGATTACAGCTGTCTAAGTCACACCTAACTGTGATGATATGTGGAGCAGACGGCGAGCGAGGTAACGTACTGACATTATATAAACAGAAGTTAGAGAGGAAAGAGGAAGGTGACGTGTAGTACGTCTTAAAAATGACTTTTCATTTCACCGGGAGATGAAGGAAGTGACTCTGCTGCTCTGAAAGCATCTACTGTGGCTTATAAATTCAGTTTGTTTCCTATCAGAATTTTGTTCTAAGCTTTAAATCCATGAGAGAAAATAAATCAGCTGAAATATGTTTGAAGAAATCTCAACAGCTTCCTGCTTCTGAGCGGGAACGACGACGACGACGCGTCCGCTCTGAAGGGGTTCGGGCCGAGGATTCAGATTCAAAGTCTTCGAAGTCTTCCTGATGGGACGTTTATTGGCTGTGACACACAGGTGGAGGCTGCAACCTTTCTAACATCAGGCCAGAGGTTTCATCGTCAGACCTTTATTTACATTACAGAGCTTTCAGGAGCAAATCACTGCCGTCTCTGACACGTCCAGATATGACGTAAAATATTAAAACAGACAAGGAGGTGGAGTTGAGATGCAAAGCCGTTATATATCATGATGTATCGGGTGTTTTTTCTGGTGATGTAAAAATGAAGCAGAGGCATAACTTTTGGGCTACAGACACCTTCACTTTTGTGCCAGCCAGCCAGCCATTCTTGTCCATGACATAAAAGTTTACAACCAACAGAGCAGCTTTTCACTTCCTCTCTCCTCCAATAACACCACGCTTTAAGATGCACCGCGTGTCATTTCCAATCATTTGTCTTCACAGTTTCACCATGCACGTCCTTGTTTTCCTATAAATGTAACCGGTGGAAGCGTCTTCTTTATTCTTTAGGGAGAGGAGAATAGACAGTTCCCTTTCCTTTTATTGGTTATATCACAAAGCAAAATGGACTTTGCCGCGACTAAGTAGTGCATGTTGATTAATGCCCTTCTGACTGTGGCTCTATGTATAATTTATCTGAATCAGCCTCTAAGTCATTCCCGGGACTGTGACAGTGTGCAGACATGTTCAGCCTGTTCTGCTGCAGAGATACAGCACATCTGGCCATGCATGAAACCTTCTTTTTGTTTGCTTTTGTCCTGTTATATATGTGTTTATATGTCACTGAGTGTGTGTGTAGATGTGTCTTGGTTGTATTTTTATAAAAGGGTTAGGGTTAGGGTTAGGGTTGTAAACTAAAAAAAGTGCTAATTATACACTATATCAGCGAAAGAGAAACAATCAAAGCATATGATTATTAAAGATAATGAGTTTTTTTCTGTGTGGCATAGCTTTGGTTCCCTGCTCTCCACAGAGGCGGCGGACTCGGCCCTCAGGAGCCGGGTGTGTTTTGGTTTCAGGAGCCTGACGTGCGGCACAAATGCGGCTTCAGAGGCCCCTTTTTCACAGCGGCGGCGGCGGGGAGCCGAGCGGCGGGGGGGCGACGCTGTGAACAGAAAAAACAAAGAGTATCGATTGAGCCGGACTCGAGTGTGGGATCAATCGTTATGGCATTTACTGTGTGAGCTCTGTGAAGCCCATAAGCTGGCTTGCTGGTGGACTGTGTGTGTGTATCTGTGTGTGTGTGTGTGTGTGTGTCATTGTTCATGTCACTCTGAGCTGCTGCTGCAGAGGCTCGAGGTGAGAAAAAAGAAAGAAACACAGTGCTGATGTGTCGTATGAAGGTTGAAGCAAGCGTGGGAGTAAAAAGAAGGCTGCTGTTATTTAAGAAGAGCATTTTTGTTTCTCTTAACTTTAAATTAGGAGGTTTTATTACATATTTACTTGTAGTTTTAATTGAATTTTTAGTAAATAATTCATTTTTAAACCTATATTTTGGGGTATGCTTTGCACTTGAGCCGACTAGCCTCTCCTTAAACATGATAAACTGTCAACTAATCACCCCCCCCCCCTCTCCTCTTGTATATTAATGGAGTAGACAAAAAAGTAGGAACACCATTCAATATAATGCACCAGCACCTTCCACTATGACCTCAATAATAAACATACATGTGGAGTTTATAGCAGAGCTGTTGCATCAGATTACACATATATGTTACATATATATATAATAATGTAGTCAGTTATAATCACTGTAGAGACATTATGCTATGAGTAAACAGTCATTATGATATAATGATAACCTTTGTTTGCACCTTTCACACAGAATGAAACGTGCAGCTCAAAGTGCTCGTAGCATAATGTCTCTACAGTGATTATAACTGATTATATTATTATATATATATTGTAACATACACTCAAACAGCCACTTCATTAGGCAACAGCTCTGCTATAAACGCCACATTTATGAAGCTTATACATTTTCAAGAAAGGTGATAATTCTACTTTATGTTTATTATTGAGGTCATAGTGCAAGGTGGTGGTGTTCCTGCTTTTTTGTCTACTCATTCTATTAATATACAGGAGCTCGGTCCCTAAATAATTCAGATGTGTGTCAGACGCAGTGATCAGATGATCTTATCTATGTGTATCTCTGATCAAAGCTTTGTTTATTGGCATTATTGATTCAAGTTTATTTGTTATTCTACAGTGCAGAGAACACATACGACGAAAAGGCAGATAATTAAAGACAAATATAACAAATACAGATGTAATTAAAACATCTACAATAACAGAAGGAAACATTATAAATATTATAAACATGTAAGATTGTGTTTGCTGATGTGTTTATGATTTACGACGTGTCTTCAGTACATTTAAGGTGACTTTAGTGAAGATTTAGTGATCATTATCAGACGTACCTGTCACATATTTATGTAAACGCCCGCCTCGCCTCGCCCCTGCGGCCCCGCTGAGGAAACCCTGCGCGTCAGGGTGAACAGTTAAAGGAGTGAGTCCTCGCCCGCCTCCGCCTGCCAAAGGACAGGATTACCCAGCATCAAGGCCTCGCCGCTGCCTTCACCTCGCCCTGACCCGCCCCTGTCGTCCACACACACACACACACACACACACACACACACACTTCTCCATAAAGACACTTATGAAGACGCTCCTCAACAACTCTGGGACGTTTTTACAGAAAAGGAAACTTAGTTAGTGAAGTTAAGCTACTTAAAATACATTTATATGGTAAAAATATATATTTTTTAAATGAATTTGATGTCATAATCTGTCCAAACTTGCATTTTCTTGCTTTATCTTTTACTCTATTTGTCCTTTGCTTTACTTTTTTTCCCCTCATTCTTCATGCTGTGGATTCTTTTTCTGCATATCTGAAGTAACATTAAGACATTTTTAAGCTTTGATTTGTCAGTTTTTGTTTCAGGTGGCCAATACGAAGAATCCACAGTTTCTTAAAGTTATATTAAACAACTTTGGACCACTAAAGGCCCCTGTTATACCATCAGCAGTGTCTTATGAACACATTCAGCGGACACAGAGCAGCTTCAGTCGTGCTCGTGTCCACCTCGTATGAAGCTAAATCCGATATTCCCTCTCGTTTTAGCTCTGCTTTAACGCCCTCCTAACGACTCCTGAGGGGAAATACCTTTAGTTGCTTAACGCTACACTTTTTCTCCACCAGATCAGTTTGCTATCATTTCGTCCGTCCGCTGCTCGGCACCTGGCAGGTAGCGTCTAGTCATCAGAGCCGATAGAGATAGAGCCTGCGTGCATCCAGAGAGCCTAAAGAGAAGCTTGACGGAGACGTTTCTGCACATTTTCTAGGTCTATATTTACATTCCTGAGGCTCTACTGGAATATCTTTGCATAATTTACAGTTAAAAAAACTCCTTATTTATCTCACTATAACTATAAAAAACACACACATTAATGAGGCCGCGCTGTTGCTTGTAGTTGATTTCGACTTAATCACAAACACACACACAATCCCGCTCGCTGCACTAGAGCCATGCCCAAAAGCGTATTACTGCACCACTGAAAATAGTCCCTCTCCAAACAAACAAATCTTCCTCCTGTTTGAGTCACATTTGCTTAAAAAAAAACAGCTGTTTCAGGAAATTATTCCACGTTTATATACTGTATTTGAGAGCTGCGGAAGTCTTCAGTAGGAAGGAATGAGCTTTTAGTTTTTCTATATCACCACAGCTTTAGTGATCTCCCTCATGTTTCTATCCCTGTGAGGACGTGTTAGTCTGTCACCACACAAAAAAGTTCATATTTATTCTTTTATGTGATTTTTGTTTCTGCAACAAAAAAGCAATTTAACAACTATTGTCCACAGACGAGCCTTTCATCGCTTCCTTTTGTCCTCATACATCCCCATCACACACACACACACACACACACACACACACACACACACACACACACACACACACACAGTCACACAGACAGCCAACCAGCTGTACAATTATGCATTCATGCTCTCTCTCTCTCTCTCACACACACACACACACACACAGTTGCGGCTATAAATAGTCCGTTTGTCTTCGTATACAGATACATAACATTTCTCCCTTCTTGTCAGCTCCCTCCTTCTCTCTCCTCCACACCCTTCATCCTTTCACCTTCACTTCTCCTCCTCCTCCTTGTTTCCTCCTCTCTCTCTCTCTGCCAGAATACTAATAAACCCTCTCTCCTCCTTCCTCATCCCTCCTTCCTCTCTCCATCTCAGGTTGTGTTTTTTTCCCTACAGAATCTCATATTTCCCATAAAATGTTTGCTGCTTGAATTCTTTGTCCTTATCTCTCAGCATGACTCATAGACTTATATCCTCATCTCCTCCTCCTCCTCCTCCTCCTCCTCCTCATCCCTCCATCCCTTCACTCTCTTGGGTAAGTTTTTATTTGGAAAGCTTCCTCGTCTGCTCGGGGTTTTAACTCCCTCTTGCTATTCTTCTCCTCTCTTTAGTTCTTCTTCTTCTTCTTCTCCTGCACAGGCAACATGTCCTCCCCAAAGGCAAAGTGCTGTATCTGTAGGATCTTCTCTTGCACCGCGGCACTATGTGTGGCAGGATAGCATGTTGTCATGGAGACACCTGTGAATGTGAATGTGAATGTGGATTTAAGTGTCTGCAAAGTGTGTTTGCATACACTTCACGTGCAAATTTAAAGGGGACATATGGTGCACATTTCCAGGTGTGTGTTTATAGATTGATATATTTTCCTCTCTCTCTCTCCTCATCATCCTCCTCCTCCTCCTCCTCCTCCTGCTCCTCCTGCGACTGGCACACCTGCTCATTACCTCATCAATTAGACCACATATATCCACTCCAGCTCTGCTTCTAGTCTTTGCCAGACAATTTCATCATCTGTAGTGATAGTGGCCAACTTTCCAGTGTGTGTTTTTGTTGTTGTTGATGCTCGAGTGCCAGCCAGCTTGTTCACTTCCATCTGCCTGCCTGCCAAGACTCCTCCGGCCACGTTCAGCCCTCCGTCTACCCGCTCACCTGCACCCCCGCTCCCCTCCGAGCCACCTTGTCAGCCTGCCCGCTCTCTCGCTCCACATCTACTCCCTTCCCTGCTGCTCCGCTCTGCTCAGCCTGTGTCTATAAACCTTCTTAAACTTCTTCTTCTTCTGTCTTGGCGGGCGGGTTTCATAATCAAGTAAACGTTAAACTAAAGTGAAATATTGTGACAATAGTCTGACTCAGCGTGAGTCCTGACGCCGAGGAGAGCGGGAGGTGAGCCGGCTGTCAGTCACAGCCTGTCAATCAACGCCCCCCCGCACAAAGCTACTGTAAGTCTTTACAGCTTATTAAAAGAGCAATCATTTACTAAAATGAGCAACGGCACAGTTATTAGAGGGCTTGGATTTAGAGATTGAGACCAGAGTGATTGGTAGAAATAAATGATTGACTCTGTGTTTCTGGAGAGAAGTTGGCGCTGGCGTTTTTAGTGTCTGGGTGAAGCCCTGAGTTTTGACTTGCAGGCAGCATCTCTGCATATGTTCACCTCAAGTTTTATCAACATTATAACTGTATAAAAGTAACAGAAAAACACAAAAGCATCAAATGTCCCCTTTAAAATATATATTACACATACTGTAGATTAAGATACAGCAGAAACCTACAATATATTACAGACGTATTTTAACGCCAAAAGGCTTTTAAAAGTTATACTAAAATGGAAATGACACCTGCAGTCCGTCTTTCAGCTACGAGTGGTTTTGTAACAGCGTGTTCAGCTCGTGTGATGACTTTAACTGTGAAGTCTGCAGGTTTTGCACACTGATGGAAACACCTCCGCTCTCGGTAAATTTACTGAAAACTTCTTTTTCAGATCTTTTCAGTCAGAAGTGAAAACATTAACTTATGAAACACATCTGCTCACGTGGGACTTTTTTTGTTTTGGGAAGATAAACATATGATGATGTTGTGTTTTCATTTTTATAAAATTCTGTTGTCTAATCAAATGATTCACAATAAATTCTCATTAAAAACTGAAGAATTAGGTCATTTAAGTTGATGTGATTGATATCACAGTGGAACGCAATTCGGTTTCTTTGAGCTAAATGCTAACATCAGCATGCTAACATACTCACACTGATAATGTTAGCATGCTGATGTTTAGGCTTTAAGGCAGATGTGAACGTCTTCAGGATTTTATTTCTTCTTCTAGTTCTTTACTTCAAATCCTGAAATCCATTCGTACATGTCAGAGCCTGAATCCACGACCGTTTGTGAGCATGTGCGAACAATCTGATGTCATCACGAGGAGGAAGTGCAGGTGTTCAGAGCAGCCTTGCAGCTTTTGACTTTCAATGAGCACGTTTACCTCAAGTTTTGGACCTTTGAACATATTTAACATCCAACAGAAACCCCTCTAAACCCTGTTGTGTCCCCTTTAGAGAACCAGCATCAGAAAGCATGTTTAGCAGGAGCCCATGCAGCAGCAGCAGCAGCAGCAGCAGCAGGTGGATGTTGGTGTTCATCACTGCGTCCAGCTGTCAGCGTCTCAGTCATCAGAACGAGCCGTTAAAGAGAAGAAGAAGAAGAAGAGGAACTTCACACAGCCGAGAGTCCACCGAGTGAACGTCTTTTCAGGGCTTGAAACCAAGAAACAGGCCAAAACAAACTCAACAGATGCCAAACAAAATATAACTTCTGCTCATTTCTGAGTGTTGTGATGGAAGTAAAGCAGGTTTGAGTTCGCTGGGAACATCCGCCCTGCCTCTCAGTAGTGTGTGTCGGGGTTGGTAATCACTGCTAAGTAATTACGCTTCTGTCTTTTTGTTTCTTTGTGTCCACATTCAGTGACGTCAGGATCCCGAGCGAGGACGATAAACGTGTCAAACATCTCAGACTCTGGCGGGTAGGAAGACATTTTGTTTATGAGTGTTTATACCGCCCGGCTGCCTGATGGGGCAGCTGTAATTAAAAAAACGAAGAGACGCCACGGCGACGGGCCGGCGCTAATAAAAGAGAGATTTGTGGAGGACGTGTTGAATCATTAGTTTCTGTTGAATTCCTTCTAACGTTTATCTTTAAAATGTATATCACGTTTATCATGCAGATGTTTTCACTTATTTTCAAATTAAAACCTAAATATGTATCTTTAGTTGTTAATAGGAACTTATTTTGACAGATTACACTCACACAAACTTCATGGATGACTTGTTTATGTTGTTTTTTTGCATTTTTATATACATATATATATAAAAAACCTATAAAAACCCTTTAAAAACAATTAGATCATCTTAAAATAAGTTCACATGAAGGTTAAAACAGCTCTTCTTCTTATTTCATGAATATTTTCATTATTTTTTTTTATAAGACCGCAATGATCTGCATGATTTTTAAAGGATGATTCTAGTGTTTTTACAACATCATCATACAGCATTTTGATCATGGTTTCTATCGGTAATTATAAAACGATGCTCGGCGAGTTAATGGCTGATATCTGGGAACGTGTCCAGATCATTAAAAAACAAGAATCCAGGCGGGACATAAAACGCAGACGGAGGTTGTAAACAAACCCACGAGTCAGCTTGAACTTAATTAGAAGTAAAAAAAAAAAAAAAAATCAACAAGTTCTCCAAACTGAACACCTAAACCAAATGTCATGACCATAACTCTTCTTCTCTGAAGTGGAGGAAGTCGCTACCAAAGCAATAATAATAATAAAAAAAACAAGCATTCACCATCTTCCATCCAGAGCAATCTGTGTGAATGTCTGATGCAACTGTTGGCAGGATGATGTCATCTGTCAGAGCCTTAAAAAACTGTCACCATTTGTAATAAAACAATATAATAATTAAATCCCAGCTGGTTTCTGCACTTCGTTCTTAACAGTTACTTTTCATCCTGAAGCTTGTTTTTTCTTTTGCTGTAATCATTCCTCCTGTTCATACTGGATGTTATAAGATCTCCTTCAAATGTGTTTTCAGTGTAAATGATGGAGGCTTAAATCCACACAGTCATTTAAAAGTAGATCTGAAGCTTCTGTTCAGCTTCATCAGTCTGAGTTTAGTCATATCAAGTGGATATCTGACACATTTAGCATCAAATTCTCCTCTTTGTGTTTAACTGTTGAGCTGCAGGTGGAAGTATAGAAACAAAAAGAGGGACTTTGACACTAAAAAGACTGTAACGTTGGACGCTGAAGCTTCATATTAGCTTCACATAAACCTTTAAATACATTTTTTTGTACGTGTAAGGTCATTATGAAGGGATCTTCTAGTGGTCAGTATGAACAGGAGGAATGATTACAGCGAGAAAAAACAGGTTTAATGTTCATTTGAGCTCCTGACTGTTGTTTTAAAGCACAATTTTTCTCTCATTCTAACCTGGAAATGTTAGCGCCTGATCACAACCAAACTTTAACCAGCACTGTCAGATTAGAAAAGTTCATTTTTGCAACAGCGATTTGTCAAAAAGTAAGTTTGTCATCAAATCAGAAAACGCTGACACGTGTTGTTTAATTTAATCCTGAGGACTTGTTGCCTCTCTCAGTAGCCCTGAAAGAAAAGTCTTCATATATTAAAGTATATAAATAGAAGTTTAGACATTTTTTTTGCCTTCTGTTAAAGGTGCAGTGTGAAACTCACCGGTGTGTCTGCAGCTCAGTCGTCTGGATATTCATCGAAGTTCGTGAAGTTCAGAGAGGAGAGTTCAGCGCTCTCCGTCTGAGATGCAGTCTGAAGCACCGCCTTCCCTCACCTGCACTCCTGCAGCTGAATCACTCTGCGTTCTGTTTTTTTTTTTTTTAATATTCATATTGCGTGAGAGTGAGATGGAGAGGATGGAGAGGATGGAGGGAGGGAGGAGGTGAGGGCAGAGATGCTCGGAGGAGGAGGAGGAGGAACAGCTGTACTGCATTGTTTGAGAGACAGGTGAGAGATGAGAGGAAAAGCCCAGCTGCAAACACACACACACACACACACACACACACACACACACACACACACACACACACACACACACACACACACACACACACACACAGAGGCCGAAGTGTGATACATATTACATGCATCAGATTTTGCTCACGTCAACACGTGCTCGTGCTTTTTTTTACTCAAGCGGAATAAAAACTTTCGAATCCCCCCAGCGATGATGAATATAAAAAATTATACAACAGGGAGTTCATGAGAGGGCAGCATCTGGGAGGAAGTGATGAATAAGCATGTTTCTGGAGGAGCGGAGGAGTTACTTTGCATGCAGGCGGGACTATTTTAATGTGACTTTCTGTTCTGCATTCATTCAATTCACGAGCGAACGTCTAGTTTCACTGACGTCACCGGCATCTGCAAGTAAATAAAAGGTCAAAGGGTCAAATGTAAACAGAGTCTGAGAGCATCAAACTCAAACATGTTTCCAGTGTTTTCGTGTTGCATGAAGGGAGAAAACAGAATATGCTGCAAGAGAGAGAGAGAGAGAGAGAGAGAGAGACGCAGATGTCAACTGTTCGCTACACCAGCAAACAAACTCACGCTTTTATTTTGTAAGAGATAAAAATAAATGCTAAGCATATGGATGTAGGGGAGGAAAAGGTTCAGGAAGTAATATTTTGTTAAAACCAGGTCAGGCTACAAATGTTTCTGTGTCAGCTTGCAAAGTACAAAACATTAAAAAAAAAATCAGTAATAGAAAATCCAACATTGTAATTCTGCAGCCGTTTCTTGGTGCTTTTCTCTTATATATATATATATATATAACGTCTTTCTTGCGTAATCAGCAGCAATTTTCTCTACATTTTCCTCTACAGCTTCTGCAGGAAGCATCTACTTATGAGGCTGCCCTCACCGGGGAAAATGACAGCGCTGCCTCAAACAGCCTGATTAGTTAACGAGTGGCTGTGCGAGTCATGACTGTTGTCTGGAAAATAGTATTTTAACGTTGTTAACACCACAAAATGTCAAACTACTCACAGCACAGTTGATCAAACCAGCGATTAACTTGTATCATGAGGTCATTTTTGGTGTTTGTGTTTTGCAGAAACTCTGCATCAAAATGTTGTTTTTATCACTCGACTTTATATCCGAGGTGCTCACATCCTGTTTGTGTCAAAGTAAAGTTCAGTTAAATCAAAATGTTAAAAAAAAAAAAAAAACAGGGATGCATGAGGACTGCTCGCTGGCTGATTTGTGGACATCTGGGGAGGAAGCCATCATGTCTGCTCTCCTGTGCTGTATTTAATGGGAACATAAAGGGATATATATATAATGTTTACAACAGCAGGTGGGAGCTCCACAGGGGCCCAGCGGCTGAATTTGGCCGCCGGAGGGCCCTTTTAAAATGTTAATATGACCGTTTATATGAATTTTACACTCATGCTTGGTGCATCTGATTACAAAAAAACAACCAACAATCTCTTTAGTTTCTATCCTGGAGGGCATGTTGTAACATTTGAGTGCATGGGGATGTAATATTTATAAACAGTATATCTATATTTACATTTAAATTTGGCAGATGCTTCAATCCAAAGTGACTTACAAGTGAGGAGAGACGATCTAGTGTGGCTCAAAAGAGAAATGAGAAGAAGCTCTTAGACAAAAGCTTTGTTTTTGTTCTTAATTAATTAAAGTAAGTACAGAGTATCGAAGTGGAAATCAGTTTTGGCTCATCTGCTTATTTTTTTTTTTACTCTCTAAAATCTTTGTTGGCAAACGATGTGCAATATTAAACACACACACACACACACACAGAAATAAAAAACACACACACAGAGCTGTTCAGGAAACTCATTCTCATTTTTTCCCTCATTCATGCAGATCTCTTCATGTAGTGTTGAAGCTAATTTTGAGTCGTGTATGACGTCAGGTTTTCCGTTAAAGGACCGCTCCACTGTTTCTCTGACTGTTGTGATCATCACACAGCAGGGCGGGTAGTTTCGGGGGCTCTGCCGCAGCCTCGGCCGAGCGGACTTTACTAGTTTATTGGAGCTGATCGGCTGCTGCGTCACACTGTTTCTGTTTGTCTGTTTGAGTTTAAGCCGCCTGCATCCCTGTGTGTGTTGTGCTGTTTACTGATCAGATACACTCTTATGTTTCCATACATACAGTGAAATGTGTCATTTATTGCCACGAATGGTCACCGAACCTTCATTTTATGTTTATGCTTCTAACAGTTTCTCACATTTTTAATGTTGCCAATGATGCATACAGTTTTTTATGAATGATTATTTACATTTCTAGCTAACTTCTGTGATTATGACACTGTAGCCTATTGTTAGTTTGTTAGCTCATGTGTTGTAGGCAAGATGTAGGCTACTGGATATTTGTGGCTATTGAATATTACATTACATTAAAGTGCAGTAAATCCAACTGTGCCAGGAATCATTATTTACATCAAGTCGTTGTGGGAACATAAGGAGCTCAGATGCACACTACACAGTTATAACTGAAACCAGACTATAATCACTGAGCCTTCATGACACTGACATGTTTTTCTTGCTGTAATCGTCCCTCCTGTTCATACTGACCACTAGAAGATCCCTCCATAATGACCTTACACATGCAAAAAAATGTATTTAAAAGTTTATGTGAAGCTAATATGAAGCTTGAGTCAAATCCAGTAGATATCTTTCAACGTTTACAGTCTTTTTAGTGCCAAAGTCCCTTTTTTTGTTTCTATACTTCCACCTGCAGCTCAGTAAGGACTGTAAATGTGTCACATATCCACTTGAAGCTTCACATCAACTTTTAAATACGTTTTTTTGCACTAAATGACTGTGTGTGGATTTTTTTTTATCCTCCATCACTTCCATTTGAAAGCACATCTTTTAATATCCAGTATGAAAACAGGAGGAACGACTTGAAAAATGGCGAACCTTTCCTACAAGAATAATCACCCCACAGATTCACACAATTTTTCATAAAAGCCTTTTTTTTTTTTACTGGCTTATGAGCAATATTTCAACCAAATATCTGTTGCTTCACGTGACGCTTTCTGCACAGAAATGAAAGAGTTAAAGATCCAAACAAGTGAAGCAGCTTCTGTCTGCTCTCTCTAGTGTTTGTTTCAACACTTTAGATGTTGTCAATAGACTAGTTCATGATTTATTAATGAGGAAACTCTTAAGTGAGCGTTTTAACAGACACTGCAGCCTTTGACAGCTTGACTGAGTCTGCGTGTGTGTGTGTGCGCGTGGATGTGTGAAAAGAGAGAGAGAGAGAGAGAGAGAGAGAGAGAGAGAGAGAGAGAGATCGACGCTGACTGGGGGAACAGGAGTGTGTGTGTGTGACGACGGCATCACGGCAGAGGGAGAGAGAAGAAGAAGAAGGAGAGGAGAGGAAGCGACGCGGATGACACGCACATACACTCCCTCTCTGTCTCACATACGGAGGAGAGAGAGGAGGAGGAGGACAGTGAGGAAGAAGAGACAGAGAGGAGAAGAAGAAGAGGAGGAGAGAGAGAGAGAGAGAGAGAGGGGGAAAGCTAAGATAGAAAGAGAGAGAGAGAGAGAGAGAGAGAGAAAGAGAGAGATCCGGGGAGAGATGCCCGCTGGACGGATGGATTTTATTTTCCCTGAGCTGTACGAGCCTCTGTAAGACAACATGGGCTGCATTGGATCCCGGACGATCAGTAAGAATACACCGCTTCACTGTATATTCTGCCATGTGGATGGATGGATGGATGGATGGAGAGAGAGAGAGAGAGAGAGAGAGAGAGAGAGAGAGAGAGAGAGAGATGAATGCTTTTACAGGGCGGAGATGTGAAGAAGAAGAAACCTGTAATAGTTTTATAATAATCCTGCAGGGAGTTGCAGCGCGTCAGCAGCGTCTCCTGCGCTTTTTTTTTTTGGTTCACATTAAGGGCTCTTTTTTTGGTGGGGTGTAGTGTGTGTGTGTGTGTTGTTAACTATAGGGATAGCATCTAAGTGTGTGTGTGTGTGTGTGTGTGTGTGTGTGTGTGTGTTGGAGGGGAGAGGCGGGACAGACAGGCAGCAGGGATGTGAGCGGAATAAGATGCGGCTTGACGTTTCTGTCTCCACATGGATGACACCAGGCAGGCAGGCAGGCAGTGTGTGTGTGTGTGTGTGTGTGTATGTGTGTGTGAGAGAGAGAGTGAGAGAGAGAAAGAGAGAGAGAGACCTCCGCCTTTACATAAAACTAAGGTCATTGCATGCTGGATGCTGTGTGTCTGAGAAAATTTCCCCTCTCCTCCTCATCCTCCATCCTCTTGTCTCTCTCTCTACTGTGCGTCATGCAGCGACGTAATAAATTGAAGACGCAGGCAGTGCACCCCGGGTTTCACACACACACACACACACACACACACACACACATAAGGTGTGACTTTGTGGACCACAGGAAGAATAGTTGCTACCCTTGTAGCAACTAATGGGAATCCAATTAAACACACACACACACACACACCCTTATGAGCAGGAAGCTTGGAGCATGACTCGTGCAGGATGAGTCAGAACCGGCTCGGCAAACTCAGGTGTGATACTGAATGCTGTGCACATGTAGGTCAATTCTGCAAAGTCAATAGTGCAGCAGCTTCACACAGCAGCGTTTTATACACCAGCACGCATCGACTGTAACCTGAAACCCAAGCCGAGTGTGGAGTTCCACCTCATCTCTGCTAAGAATCAAGTCTTTCTATTCCTCCGCGTTTGTTTTGACTTCTGACTAAATTGTTATCACCCAAAAAAAAAAAAAAAGGAGAGAGATGACAGTTGGATGTGTTTTCCTGCAGTGACCGCTCCGCCTGCATCACTCTACTACAGGAGGGCGTGAACATTTGGTACCAACACTTCAGAATATCCTTCAACTCTGCTCAGCCAGTCCAACCGATTTGAGGGCCGACGTTGTTCGCCGTCGCTTAGAGACTTAAACTGGAATCATGGTTCTCAGAGGAGCTGCGAAGAGAAGGGTGTTATGGGTAACCGTATATATTGCAGAAGAGCCAACAACACGTGATGCAAATCTGGACGTCAAGCACGTTGGTTCACTTCCTGTTTGAGATACAGAGACGGAAACAAAAAACACACGTACAGCCGAATATAAAAGAAACACCCGTACATACATACGTCACCTAGCTGCAGCCTGGAGAAGCATCTAGTTCCTGCATACGAATCACAGAAGCCACAGGTCTGTAAGTTTTACCCGTCGGCCAATCACAGGCTGGTATGGTGGACATCTGAAAGAGGGCTACAGGAGCTGCCAGTGACTCAGCAGGTGTTCCAATAACAGGAATGAAGAGTTAAAGCTAATGTTAGCCGGCTGGGCTAACTAACACAGATGTCTTAAACCACAAACATCATGTAACCGATGTCATGAGTGAAACCATCTCGGCAATTATAAGCTGAAAGGATGCGATGATCTCGTTGGATCCATCTCCAAACAGCAGGCAACTTGTCTGAGTTTGTGCAGATCTACACTATATGTTGTTGAGATGATGAAGGCTCCTCCTCTGTGACCTACAGTTACCTATAACGCTCCTCTCTTTATGTGTATCTTTTGGAGAACCGTAAATCTTGTTGAACCAGTCTGTCAGGTGACCTCTGCCGTGGGAGAGCTTCCTGTGAAAGAGGCCTGAAGCTGAGACCCACGCTGTTTCCACACATGTCGACAAATGGTTGTTTTTTTTAAATGAAATACACACAGACAATGAAAAGAATGATCAGTTTAGTTTGACTTTAACCCCTTTAAACCAAGACTGAAACCTCAAAGAGCCCTTCAAAGTAGTGACGACCAGAACAAAATGTCCTCACTTTCAAGGTCTAAAACTGGTCCTCACAGAGATGGAAGAGCACACACACACACACACTCTCTCTCTCTCTCTCTCACACACACACACACACACACATAGATAGACAGCTTTAAATTTTCTAAGAAAACCTCTTGGCTCCAGACACTGAGACCCAAGAGAGACGTGGTTCAGACCGCTCTGCTGTCTGTTTAAGTGAAGCGTGGTCACTCCTCTCCTCTGTGCGTCTGTGTGTGTGTATCGTTTCAATTAAGCGGAAGCATGCAGCCGGTGTCACATGCTCACATATGCACACACACGCACACACACACACACATTGTTAACTAGAGAACGATCACCTCCCTCCGTCTTTTAAACGCTCCATCAAAGCCTCATCAGCTCCTTTATGAAAACAAATGGAGGCTGCTGAGAGGAGGAGGAGGAGGAGGGGATTTAAATAAATAAAGGGAGGGAAAATTTGACCTTTGATTGTCATTGAGCTTGGCGCGGACGGTCGGTCGGACGGCGAGGGAATCGAGCCAGGGAGGGAGGGATGGATGGATGGTGGTCTGGTGGAGGATTGATAAGCGAGGAGAGAGAGTGGAGGGGTGTTTTTTTTTTTTTTTGGAGAAGCAGAAGATTGTGAAGAAACGTCCTGGTCTCTATATTTTTGGTTTTATAAGTGGGTGTGTTCCCCTTTGTGTTTAGCTTTCTGCTCTCATCTTATCTCCTCCTGGCTGTCTCTCTCTCTCTCTCTCTCCTTTCCCCTTACTCCTCCTCCCTCCCCTCTCCATTATTTGCCGTGTCAGAAGTAGATCAAAGCATATTATGTTAGCTATGTGCCAGGGCACGTTATCTCACTCCATTTTTTTGGGAAACGTGCCCCTCCAGACGCCGAGGAGTGAGCGTGAGCGCGGGTTAACCGAGTCTGCAGTCATGATTACTTAAAGATCTGGACAAGAAGAAGAAGAAGAAGAAGAAGAAGAAGAGAGGGGAGACCGAGCAATAAAGTGTGTTGTAGTGAAGAAAAATCAATGCAGGTTGCAAAACATCTGCCTACAGTATGATAAGACTGAAGCTAGAGACATTTTTTTTTTATCTGCGGCTGTCTGATGTGATTCAATCTGTTGTCAGTTTAAGTGACTGACACTGCAGGAATCAACGTCTCTCCAGCAGGAAGTAATGTGTTTTATGTCCCCCCAAGTTTTTTGGAATAAATAGAAGAATAAGAACTCGTTAACAGATGCAGGAAAAACTGCATCGCTGAGCACGAAGCGAGAAAGAAGACAAAACAAAATATTGAAGTTTTTAATTGGATCTTATGTGACCTTGATCGGGGGGACGCAATGAGTGGCGGCATTGTTGGAACCAGAGCTTTGAGGAACTAAGAGGGAAACCTATTCTAGAGAGGTTTCATGTCAAAGAGAGGAGAAGAAAGCTGCACGGTTTCTTTAAAGTTTCTGCACATCTGGACTTCTTCAGATGGAAAAAAAAAAAACATTGACGTGAACATTGTTGCTGTAGTTCTTTAATCGACCTTCTGATGTCCGTATATGTAAATTCAAAGAGTTTTTGTTCTCCTGTTTGAGATTCCCTCAAACACAATTTCCATTAAAGTAAAGCTCAAAGTTCAGATGAGTCCTTCACAAAGACTTTTGTTGCAGATCTAATTGAAACGGCTTTAGGACGGGATGTTTTTACAACCAGAATGGACGCGAGAAACAATCACAGCAACAACAAAACAGTTTTAATGTATGAACTGATCCTTTAAAGAGAAACTACTGGAGCTCCTTTCTTTGATTTCTACATGTGCGTTGAACCAGCAGCATTTCAAACAGATATAAAAATAAGTATCTTCACATCTGCCTCCTGTTTAGGTTATTAAGATCTAAGATGAAGATTTCTTCACTGTTCATTTCTCAGTACTCACATACGTTGAAACATCTGCATTTGACCCCCACACACACACACCAGGAGCAGTGGGGCGGCTGCAGTGCAGCGCCCCGGGGACCGACTCTTTGGTTCTTTGGTCAGTGCTTCGGTCAGGAGCCCTGACAGGAGTAGTAACTCCTAACATGCATGTCTTTGACACAAACCCATGCAAACACTGGGACCTGGAGTTTGAACCCAGGACCTTCTTGCTGTGAGGCAACAGTGTTATGGTCTGGTTAAGTTCATACTAAACCTACTATATACCTGCTTCTGTCTAAATCTACTTGGTACTAATGAGTTGCTAGGAAACAGGATGTTTTGGGGTTTAATATCCGTCACACTTCCTGTTTGAACCATTGACACAGGTGGTTTTATGCTGTTTGAACTAATGCTATCATTTTCCTGGAGAAGACATATTTACATTTAGCAGTTAACCAATCAGCATCCAGATGTGTTTACCCATTGAAATGTTATGTTTATGCTACGGGTGAATATCTAGTTATCTAGATGTTATCAATAATAATTAGACAGAGACGCTGTTTGTATTTAACTCTGATTTATTTGCTGAGATATCAAATATATGTTTACTCTCTCTGTGGGAGCCAAAGATCTTTCTCACTAGTTGATACAGATGCTGTGAGGTTCTTTGTGGGGCTCGACGATTTACCAACTCAGGTGCAATAAAAGCGCATAATAATCAAAACAATAACGCTGTTGACTTATATACATGACTTCAGAGTAAGAATAATGGCTTGTATATTCTGGAAACAAGCAAGTACACGATGGAGAAGTTGAAACCGTCGCCCAAAAACAACATATAGTTACGTTTAAAGTGACAGACGCCATCTAGTGGCCGCAGTAATTATATATCAATAATTACCAAAGCCTCATTCAGAGGAGGAGGAAGGGCGGATGGAGGCGTAAAGATCATCCCCTAACATTAACGCCACGGTTTTAATGGTAACCATGACAACAAAGGTGGCATAACTTTAAGGAATTAATATCTTTAACCTTAACAAAGTGATCATTTTAACCAAAACTATACCTAACCAGACCGTAACCACATCGTTGTCGCATCATAAAGCATCGTTATTTTTATTTTTTTAATAGTGATTTGTGACGGTTTTGGAAAGCGCAGACAAACGATGTCGTCCTGCCGATGCGTCGTTGTGGAGTCACGTGGTCGAACGACGTATTTGGTTGTTTAAATTCGAGGAAGCAGATGTCACAAACCACTGTGTCGAAAAGGCAAAAGACAGCATCATAAACGCTCATTACTGAGGTTGTTGGGGAAAGAGAGAGAGAGAGAGAGAGAGAGAGAAACGGCAACAGAGCAGCATCATCATCAGTCAACAAAAATAAATGAATTGCCTCGTGGTCTAGTCAACCCACGTCTTACCGGTAAAAATGACCAGATTTTCCTAAAACTTATTGCCTGCAGAATAATTTTCTGTTGCGTTTCTTGCGAGGAACATCTATTCTTATATTAGGCCTGAGCGAGAGTGGCTGCAGCTAAAAATAGATGCGGGGTAAAAGAGGGAGGTCAATGAGAGACGGAGGGAAGGGAGGGGAGGGAAAATGATACAGTAAATATGGGTCAACAGCTCTCTCTCTCTCTCTTCCTCTCTCTCTCTCTCCCTCTTCTTCTTCTCTTGCTCTTTATTCTACATCTCACCCTTGACTTTATGCGGGTGATTTAAATGTTGAAGCGTAAGTAAGTCAGTCTTCTTAACTCGGTGATCTGTAGAAAATACAATAAATAAGAAGCGCTCAGTTGTATCCGAGCTCTTTCCGTTACCTCGGTGATTCTGCAGTGTCATCGTGGTTCTCGGTCTTTGCAGTGCTGCATTGTTTTCCCCCCCCTCGGTTGTGTGTTTCCTGGCGGAGTAGCATTTAAACCAAAGCGTCACCCGCCTGCCATTTCAATCAGGAGAGACGACGTGAAAGAAGCGAAAAGAATGATTTACTATATGGATGATACTGATGATTAAGTCTTCTCAAAAAAAGTCTTGGTTTTGAATCGAGGGACATCACAGTCCTGAGCAGCAGCAGCAAGATAAATCCCCTCCATGGAGTCCAGACACTGGTGGCGGCGGATGACTTCTGTTGAGACTGATAAGGCTGATGAAGTTGATAAAGTGATGTACTGATGAATCTGCAAAGACTGGGCACAGCGATGGGGGGAGGGTGTCGGGGGAATGTGTGAAAGCAAGAAAACATATTTTAAAAAAGACAGCCGCAAGATGATAGGCTGACAGTGAAGGTTTGTCACCGTGCTATTGGTTAGATGTGACCAACTGACGTGTCGATTGATGCCCAGGGCAACGACAGCAAGATGATTATGAGTGAGCGCGGGTGAGGGAGGGGTGTGACGGACGGTTCGAGGAATAAAACTACAGACCCGAGCATGCAAAAGATAGTCTTCTTCACCGAAGTCGCGCTAAAGTTCCATTACTCTCAATTATCCTGCCCAGCTGATGTTTTAGGAGTCATCACTCAGACAGCTGGACAGTCGCACAAAAAGGCTTTCAGGCACTCCCGTCTCCCCACCGTCTCCGCACTTTTTCAATCAGGGCTCCGGGGAGGGCGATGGCTTTCTGCAGCTAACAGCGATCAGAGAAAAGGAGGTTTTTGAGGCGTCGTCGGTTTGATGTGTTGAAAGGCTGCAAATTGTCAGTTCACATCCACATCATCACCGTGTAAAGGACACTCTTTCCACGGTGGCCTGTCTGAGATAAAAAGCGGTGAAATCTTGCGGTTGTCAGTCCAGAACGAACGGTGGGGTCGCACACTACAGTTACGACCCGCACCTACAAACAAACCAATCAGGAAACAACATGAAACGATTTGAGCAAAGTTTAGAGGGGAAACACACTCCAAAATGATGGAGGTGGAATGAAAAAGTTTGTCATCATCAGAAAGTCTGTGTTTGTCCGGAGGATTGTTTGAGGCTGGAGTTCAGCAACATCGTCATGGAGATTATCAGGTGTTGGTCATCCAACATCAAAACTATATCTTGTGTGTTTATAAGAAGCGTTGCTAACTTCCATAAAACACACTGTAAACACAAGGTCGTGCAGCGCGGCGCAGCAGGACTGGTTGTTCTCACCGAGGGTTTAACAGGCGGACTGAAGCCTGTTTATCGTTTCGCAGTCGGGGGGGTTGTGGAGCACTTTAGCACTGTGATTAAGAGCGTTATAAAAAAGAATTGTTGCTTCGCAGACGCTCCGTCATTTCACTGACAAACACATGTTTCGATAGTTTACAGCAGAGCGCCGCTGCCAAAACACGCACACTAAAAAATCCAGTCTGAGAAGAAGAATGAAATCTTATTTTAACTGCATTAAAGCCTAATTCATTAAGTCTGGTACATTTCTACCACATGACTACATGTAACGTCAACTCATCGAGCGCTGCGACCCGAACCTGCGAGTCTAAAGTGCGTTTTAGCATCTCACAGTCGATTGTTTTGTTTCTCAGAACCACGACTTCACTGTTTTCGGTTCAGTCTCACTGCTCTCATTACCGCTGCTTCCCAAAAAAAAACAACACTGAAGGCAATTATCCTCAGCTATAAAAAGCTCCGAGAACACATTCTTGTATGCTCCCTCCTTTTTCAGCACCAAACAGCAGACAAAGCTGGCGACCATTGTGGAAAATTTAGCACCTAAACAGCCATATATATATATATATTTATATTCTTTTAAATCAGGAGTTAGTTAGACTGGTCCAGAGCTAAAAGGAGAGTGTTTATAGCCACCTAGGTGCTACAATCACTCTCCTTTTAGCTCCAAATGAATGTTGTTCTGTGCCCACTGGATGTGTAAAGAAGCTAATGTTTGCTAGCATGTTCACCATATCAACATTATCAGTTAATGAAGTGCCAGTGTTGTGTTTACGCCAAATGCCAAAAAAAAAAAAAAAAATCTTTCAGCTAAACTCAGGGATTTAATCACCTCTGAGCAGAAATCTTGAATATTTTGTTCACGTTTCAACCTTGAAGGCCTTAATTAACAGATTTCCTGCCTCAGCGTGGTCATTATTCAGCGACGGACGGCTCAATGAGCAGTAATATAGTGGTGTTACCGAGGTTAGCTCTTCACCTGCACTTTACACGCTCATAGCGCCGAACGCCGCATTAGACAAAAAGATCCAATGACATGTAAACAAACTGTGATTTCGTCCTTCAACGATCAGCCGTACTGTCACGTGTAAAACATCAATATCACAAGGATATTCGTATTCAAATCTATATATCATACAGACTTTTGTTTGTCAGTGTTTGTGCCATCTGAGATGTAAAGTGATCCATCAGTCTGTTAGTGTAGTCCTTGTTTTGGCTCCTGTGTTTTCAGTTGGCAGGGAACAGCGACGGCGAGTGAGACGGAGCTCCGACCAAGAGTAAAGAACAGACTTCACAGTTTGGCAGACGAGCAGCTAGATTTCCACATAAATAAACACAGGTTCAAGTAGCATCTGATGTGACACTTGTGCTTGTGCGGTCATCTGTGAATGCAACGGGATCAGAGTCCTGCTGGGGTTTTTTAAAAATTTTTTTTTATTTTTAGCCGAATCGATTGAGGCCAGTAATGGAAAAAAAAAAAAAGATGATGCCTCCTTCAGGCTTCAGTCTCTGGTTTCACGTTTTTTTTCCCCTCCTCAATTTGCATCACAATGGCTCCCGGTGGCCACGTTCCTTTCTGCAGGTTCTCAAGATGGAGAAGCCTGAAGTCCCGAAACGCACTGAAAAGCCGTAATTGACGCGCCTCATTTGATGCTCCTACGGCGCACTGCAGGCATCAGATTGGAAATGCCAACGCCACGAAACAACACAGATTTGTCCTGTTGTTCTCTGTATTTACTGCTGCATTAGTCGGATGTAATGAACGAACGAAAAAGGAGGAATGCAGATTAGGAAAATGAGACTGAGGACGTCTGTTTCAACGCTAAATCATCTGTTGGTTATTTATTTGTGCTTGAGAACATAACTCTCTCTCTCTCTCTCTCTCGCTGGGTCCTCATTTGACGCTCCAAAATCGAAATAAGGTCAGAGTAAGGGCGTCAAGGCAATTTAACACACACCTTGTAAGGCTTTCGGTGCGCAATCGGCCATTTAAAACAATAGATCTACTTCAATTTTTTTTAGTGAAGATGTGTTAAGCAGTTCGGGGGGGAAGTGAGCAACAGCTGCAGCTGGATTAACACGAGTGAGAGAATTTCAGTACTCAAAACCCTGAAAGGAAAGGCGACACATTGGATTTTTAATTTCGGGTGTCGCTTACTTTAGATGTGACGAAACTGTCCTCTTAAGAAAAACCTACAGGGTCAGCCCCAAAACAACATAATTATTATTATAGCTCTGATGAAAGAGGCCGTCTAGCATGAAGCAGGAAATCAGACTTTATTGAATGCTCTACAGGGAGGTGGTCAAGGTGAAGACTTTGGACGTTGACACAATGGATCGCTGTTGTTTTCCTGTTTCCAACCGCAAGTTTTACATTTCCAACCATGAGCCATGCAGTTATTGTTGTAACCAAGGTGACGAAGGTCTCCTAAACTTAAGGAAGTAGTCATTTCAACCCAAACCATGATGTTTTTGGTTTGGGTTGCCCAACCATGATCTTTTTTTTTAGGCACTCTTGTTCTTCTGTTGTGCCTAACCAGACCTCAAGACGGTGATTTGTAACGGTTTTGGAAAGCAGACAACTTATGTTGGCCTGCTGGCGGGGTATCACATCAGACATTGATCGTATATGTCGATGTGGAGGGTGTATGCCAACAGTCGTTTAATTCGGAGGACTTGTTGGATGTGACACTCTCCTTGGTTACAGCATTACCTTTAGTTTATTTATATATACACACATAAGGTTGATAGATATGTAAAGGTAGCGTTCAGTTTTTTGGCTCCGTTGCAAGCTGCAGCAACCAAAACTGTCCCTCGCACGTCGGTTAATGAATTTTCTTAACCCACTTACCCTCTCCAAGGTCACAGAGGGAGGCTGGAGTCTGTTCCAGAGCACACACTGTCCCTTTTTATAAAACGTTTATCAAGACGAGCACTAAAAGCTTATCTATTGGCTCTCTAACATGCTCTGATAGCACAGAGTGTCTTTCTCGGTCAAACCGTCTGGTCTGTTTGTCGCTTAAAGAGGTTTTGTCTGGTAGTTAGCGGCAAAAGCAGATTTAAAGGAGAAGTTGGTAGACTTGACATGTTTATCCCAGAGAATCTCAGTCTATCTCTCAATACTTTCTGGCTTCCCTACAATCTTTCTGTGACTCTCACAAATATATAGTTTCATTTTGAAAATAAAAAAAAGGCTTGGTAATTCCCTAAAGGAGTCAGACGCTGCAGATTTTAGAAGACATTATTCAAACTTGGAGGGGAAGGGGGGGGGGGGAGCGTATTTGTTGGGGTTAATCGGTGGATCGATACAAATTTGGTGGTCTAGTGAGTATTTCTGGCTGCAGGATGGTGTGTGTGGGATTGAAAATGAACCACAGCGTGTGTGTTGATGGTGATGACCGAACATGTCGCCCAGTGTTTTTAATCGTTTTTGGACAACAATTTTTTTTATTATTTGATGTTTTTTTTAAGATTCTTGCAACGGTTTTATTAATTCTTCATTGATTTTGGCTGTCTGGCTTCATTTGTATCGTTTCAGTTTGCTGACTGTGATAGATCTCAATCTCATTAAGACTACCTGATTAAATAAAGATTCAATTTAAAAAAAAACATTGGAGCTCAACAAGATATATCAGGCTTTAGATACACAGGAAATACTTTTAGTAGGATCAAATAATTCACTTCACTGCATTTGTAGACAATTAGAAACATATAGATTATTGTTAAGTTATTCTTTAAATGGTCACTGCACATCTGTAGGTATGATCTAACTGACATGTTATTTTACTCTACAGAAACATGATAAAAATTAAAACGTCTCGAGAGTGAGACTCACTTGAAGTCTTGCATAATTCATCTCCTATATAAAGCATTAATATTCACTGATACATTCTCCAAAAGCAGCTTTCTAGTTAAACATTTAAACACTATAAGTTGTGTTTGTTCTGCTCTGTCAGGTGTGTTTGAGGTATCTCCTTACACAGGAAAGCCCACCCCTCCCTCCCAAAAAATATTGACTGTGTTACCTCTGCTGACAGACCAACTGACGGATGCCCTGTGTACTAAGTGGTGTGTGTGTGTGTATGTGTGTGTGAGGACAAGCACACACACACACATAGGCATGCACACACACACAGACTTGCAGATGGATTGTGTGATCTCGCTACCGAGTCAAAGGGTGACGGATACACGGAGTGAGGCGACCGGTCAATAATGTGATTGGCAGGTGGCCATGAGCATCTCTGACCTGAAGGGCACAGAGAGAGATAGAGATAGAGAGAGGGAGAAAGAACTAATAGTTTCACCATGAAAATAATCCCTTTATCTTATTTAAAGAATAAGACTGGCGATTTTCTATATGTTTCTTAATGTCAACAAATCACCTGATGTATCTTAGAGAGCTCTGTTGTTGTCCAGAAACTATTAAAAAACACGGCTGACATGTTCCTTCATTATGAAGAGTCGGGGCACAGAAGTTTGTTTAGAAACGGCTCCAAAGAGCAATAACACAAGTCTCCGGAGAGCAGTCCTGTGTAAGGCAGACATCGCTGAGCATGTGTAGGAAGAAACATGTCACCCTCACTCATGTGTATTTTAATAAGTTTTGAAGCAACAGCAGAGGTCTACGGCACAGAGGGATGAGATTTATCAGGCTTTGGATACACAAGTAGGCCTGCAACTAACGATTATTTCTGATGATTAGTTCGTTGATTAATCATGAAATGGAGAAAAAATCCCATCAACAACTTCCCAAAACCCCAAAACGACATCTTCATCATTCTGAAATCCAAAGATGTTTAGTTTAAAAAGATATATGACAAAGAAAAGCAACAAGTTTCTGCATTTGAGTGGCTGAAACTAGAGAATGTTTGGTGTTAGACGCTCAATATTTTAGCTTGAAAAATGACTGGAATAACAAGTGGATTATCAAAACAGTTAAAGATTTATTCTTCTGTTGATTGTGTTGAATTGATTGATCGTCTAATAGTTTCAGCTGCACTTGAAATTTGTTGACAATAAGAAAAATATCGATCACCAGCCATATCATTTAAGAAAACCGGCACCGGCGCTTCTAAACCAAATTGTCTCGAATTCAATCAAACGAAATAGTCTAACGTGACTAGAATATATACTACATGCATTAAGCTGCTTCTATAAAGCCTCCGGTCTCCTGAAAAAAGGCTTTTCAGCAGGTTTTGGAGCCTAGCTGCAGGGATTTGCTCCCTTTCAGCCACAAGAGCATTACTGAGGTCCAACACTGATGTCTGGTGATAAGACCAGACTCACAGTCAGTGTTCCAGTTCATCCTGAAAGGTGTTGGATGGGGCTGAGGTCCGGTGCTTTCACGCCAAACTGGGGGAAAGATTTCTTTATAGTACTGGCTTTGTGCACGGGGGGCATTGTCATGTTGAAATAGGGAAGGGCGTTCCCCTTCCTTCTGTAGTATAATCCATGTTGGGAAGCAGTCTTTGTCTCATAGAAACTCCCAAAATTGCTCAGCCATCAGCGTGGACTCTGAGTCTTCTTAAGCTGCTTGGATGGATAAAGCCTTACTGGGGTTTTTTTTTTTTTTTTTGGGTGGGGTGGGTGGGAGTTTTAAGAAGCAGAATTACAGCATGCCTGGAGGAAGGCTCAACAGCAGGCTGAAACATCAGATTGCAAAGACTAAAATTTATAGTAAGTGTGTTTTTCTCCCCTGGGTGTGAAAATGTCTTTACAGCATCTCACACTAAGACCGTAAAAGATAAAATCAAATTACAGTGGTGTGACTGGAAGCCGGCACACCAGTTTAGTGTTTGTGTGTTACTCGCTGTGACTTCGCTGCTGAGATCTAACACTCAGCAACATTATTAGAGCTCCAACGGGACGGTGACCTTGACTGAAAGGGAAAAAGGTACAAAAAGCTGTTAGAATTTGTTTTTTAAGTGTAAAAACAAAAAAGCTTCTGTCGGCGTAAAGATGCAGCTCATGTAAGCGGTTTTGTTGTTGAATAAAATAACTGTCATACACCAGCACTGCCCTCTGAAAACTAACTTTTTTTGACAGATGACTCTGCGTTCTCACTGAAATGAAAGGAATGATTGGAATAGAAGATAGATAGAAGGTAAATCACGTCAACAGATGTGCGGCTAAGGCACTGCCTGATGCTGTAATTTTCAGATATATGAGCTGTCAGTGTGTGATGTGTTGGTCGTGGCTCGTAGTGATGAACCTACTCTGCAGCTCCTCTCGCCTTTATGGTAGTAGTAGTGAGTTTCAGCACATTGTTTAGCAGTCCGGCTGCGATTTTACCGTTCTGGTTCACTCTCAGCTCCGTCATAGTGTCGTTTTCAGCCATAGAAAGCAGCTGTTTTCCGAGAAAAAGCACCAAACAGACAGCAGACACAGTTAGCTGCAGACTAGCTGGTGAACATAGTGGAGCGTTTAGCAGCTAAAGAGCCAGATATTTCCCTCAGGAGTCGGTAGAGAGCAGAAACAGAAGCTAAAAGAGAGAGAAGATTGGACTTGCATTCACCAGGTGGACAGAAACACGACTCCAGACGAATGATGCTCCGTGGAAACGATTCAACATATCAGCTTAAAAGTTGATTATATGTCAGTGTCACAAACTGGTGCCTTTAGCTACTGGCTGTGCTCACAAAGATCAGAGCTTCTTGGGTCACTTTTCTACCAGTTTTAATCTTTGGTGCACTGTTGCAACACACAACATACATAATAATGAGTAAGCGCATGGGAAAGCTGTTTTTCTATGATTATGTGATACTGCATAAGAACTTGAGGCTTTTGTCTGCGTCGATACGTTGCCTCGAGTACATAACAGAAACCAACAGAGGCTTGAGGGAATTTCGGGTGGCACAAGATGTCTTATAAAATGCCACACACACACACAGACGCACTCACACACACGCACGC
The DNA here is from genome assembly GCA_029490765.1 of Euthynnus affinis. NCBI lineage: Eukaryota > Metazoa > Chordata > Actinopteri > Scombriformes > Scombridae > Euthynnus > Euthynnus affinis. The sequence continues at coordinate 32,004,233 of CM055843.1, read as the reverse complement.
ACACACGCAGTCAGACAGAAGAAAGGGCGGATGGATGGATGAAGGTATTACCCCGACAAGCCGTAGTGAGCAGGACTCCCTTAGTGTTTGGTGTCGGCTCAGAGCGTCCGCTGCTGAAGCGGAGGTGAGTCAGACTCCAGACTTCACTTCGGATCATTGTCACAGGCCGTGTGTCACCTCACACACACACACACACACACACACATAGAAACACACACACCCAGTGCCCAGAGCGATGGCAGCAGACAGGCGAGTGTCTGCCAGAGGAGCTGTCAGGACCTATTGTTGCATCGTCTCACAATGCCACCCTTCCTTAGACAGTGTGTGTGTGTGTGTGTGTGTGTGTGTGTGTCAGGTATATTTGTGTTTATTCCAGTGTGTATTTGTGTCCATGTGTCACAAGTGGATGACGGGCTTGTTTGTGGCAGCTCCCTCTTTTCTGCCCGGCTGATTACCTTTAAGTTCTTCTTACCTTTTCTCCTCTTTCCTTTCTTACCTTTCCATCCTTCAATCTCTCCATCCCTCTACTTAAAGCTTCCAGTGATCCATTATCCTGAGTTTTCCTCCCCCTTTCCTCCCTATCCACTCATATTCTCTTCTTTTTTTAATTTCCTGAACAACCAATGTCTCTTCCCTTCCTAATTTTCTCAACTATTCCCCTTGTCCATCCCTTCTTTGTTAGTCCTCCCCTCTGTTTCATCTCTATCCCCTTACGTTCTCACTCATCCCTCTCCCACCTGTGTCCCAGCGGTGCATTAATGGAGTCTTATTAGTCCTTGTGGAACAGTTAAAGCAAGACAGCACTTTAAATGTAACACATTTTTCCAGCAGAAATCTGCCTTTTTTTTGATGTCTTCATCCCTTTCTCCCTTGGTGCCTTTTTTGCTCTCTTTTTGCTCTTAAAAAAGAGGAGCTGCATGAAAAACACACTTTTTTTTTTAGTGCTTCTCGGACCAAAACTAGAAGATGGTTCCACAGGAGAGGAGCCTGATAGTTGAATGCTCTGCCTCTTATTCTGCTTTTGGAGACTCGAGGAACCGAGAGTAAGCCTGCATACTGGGAGCACATCTTTTAAGATATGATGGTGCCTGCCATTAGGGGCTTTGTAAGTGAGGAGAAGGATTTTAAATTCACAGGAAGCCAGTGCAGAGAAGCTAAAATGATTCCTAGTTGCATTCTTAGACCAGCTAGAGAGTCTTTATTAGAGACTTGTTAATTGCAATAATCCAGCCTGGAAGTAACAAATGTTGGTGGATTGGTTTTTCTGCATCTTGTTCAGACAGGATGTACCTGGTTTTTGCAATGTGATGCATGAAATGTGTTTTATGTGGTTAAGTTAAAGGACATATCCTGATCAAAGATGACTTCCAGCTTCCTTACAGTGGTGCTGGACGCCAGGGTAATGCCATCTAGAGTAGCTAAATCATTAGATTAATGTGTGTCTAACATGTTTAGGGCCATCAGGTTTGGACTTCAGGTTTGTCTGAGTTTAACAGCCAAAAAAATGCAAGTCATTCAAGTCTTTATGTCCTTAAGGCATGCTTGGAGTTAAGTTAAATGATCAGATTCATCTGGCTTCATTCATACATATAATCGGGTATCGTCTGCATAGAAGCATATATAAGGTGAACAGTCCATGTCTAACTTTTGCCTTCATGGAGGATTCATCATTAACATTTACAAACTGAAATCTATCTGATAAATAGGGCTTAAACCAGCTTAATGCACTTCCTTTTAATACCAATTAAACGTTCCAGTCTCTGTAATAGGATGTGAAGGTCAACGGTGTCAAACGCGGCACTAAGATCTAACAAGACAAGTACAGAGAGAAACCCTTTGTCTGGTGCAATTAGGAGGTCATTTGTAACTTTCACCAGTGCTGTCTCTCTGTCGCTCTGATGAGCTCTAAATCCTGTCTGAAAATCTTCAAAATGAATTATTGTTATGGAGGAAGTCACACAACTGATCGGCGACTGTGTCCTCAAGGATCTTAGAGAGAAAGTTGGAGATTATATATAGCTGTATAGTTGGCGAAAACACCTGAATCAAGAGCAGGCTTTTAAAGAAGAGGTTAAAAAGGATTGTTACTAAAGCCTATTACTGTAGACAGTTTGATCATATCTAGTAAAGAAGTGCTAATTAAGGTTAAGACTTCCTTAAACAGCCTAGTTGAGATGGGGTCTGAGAGACAGGTTGATGGTTTAGATGAAATCACTGACATGTCGGGAAGGTCGACTGGAGAAAAACAGTCTGAATATATATCAGGTTTTACAGCTGTTTCTAAGGTTCCTGTGTTTGGGGATGAATCGGTGACTGTTGAGGGCAGCAGGTGATGAATTTTGTCTCTAATAGTTAGAATTTCATCATTAAAGAAGCTTGTGAAGTCATTACTACTGAGAGTTATAGGGATACATGAATCAGTAGAGTTATGACTCCTTGTCAGCCTGGCCAAAGTGCTGAAAAGGAACCCGGGGCTGTTTTTATTCTCTGCTATTAATGATGAGTAATAGGCAGCTCTGGCATTACAGAGGGCCTTCCTATAAGGTCTGACTGCACTTTGAGAAGAGCTCTGATCAGCAGGGCCTTTCGAGGGGGGCGGAGGGGGATTATTACCATTATGTGAATGAATGAAAATAACCAACAAGTCCTCCAAATAAAAACATAATATACATAGTTGATAAATGCACTCCAGAATGACAGAAGCGTTTCCAATCAGCAATAATCGAGCTGCAACCTCTGGGGCTGTACAATGAAGCCAATGCTGTAGTGCCAAAAACTGCAGTTCCTCTAACGACCACTTGAGGCTACAAAAGCGAGTCATTTCCCAAAGACCTCCATGTTACAACGCCCAACAGCCTGGTACAAAAAACGGTTTTGGTCTCTAAAGCTAATTTCCCCGTTCGTGACGACTGTACTCACCAATTTAAATTTTATTAAGCCGTAAAGTTAAGTATAATGATGGACATGGCTGCTTTGAGTGACAGATCGCTTGTTTCACCCATTTTCGCCCATTTTTGATTGGCTGGGAGTTAGGCAGTGTCACTCACTGCCAAGATGGCGGCTAACTTTGATCTTCAAAACCGCTCTTCAGAAACCAAACAGGTGATGTCACAGTAACTATGTCCATATTTTTATACAATCTATGGCAATAATCAGCAGGATGACGGCTTTTTGTCTGTGCTTTCTGAAAACGTTGTGAATGTTTTATGATGTGACGATGCTACGGTTAACGTTCGGTCACAGAAATCGTTTGGTTAGGATTTGGGAAACATCATGGTTTAAGTTAAAGGTATTGGGGACAATCGTGGTCATGGTTTTTAAAAACTTACAATTGAAAACAGGAAATGAACAATGGTCTGATGTTTTGTTCACCAATCCCTCCACATTGACCTCCTCTTACTACTTTATTGCAATATAATCATGTCACTTCATTTCTTCATAATTAATTGCTCATAAATATATATTGTTCTGGGACACCTGCTCGATTTTCTGTAGAGGACAGTCTCAAAATAACGATTACAGTCCACAACCAGAGATGTAAAAGAACACAGATCCCGTTTAGATTTTATGCTTTCAAGTTTTAATTCCTAACTTCATGTCAGCAGAGAAACGGCCGCACATTTCATGACAGCGGAATTTCACTTGTGCAAAAGAGCTGAATTTGCAGCAGGCAGAGATCCTCTTTCTGCAGCTCTTCTTTATGTTTAATGCTGATAAAACTGGTGTATTTCTACATAAATATCTTTTCTGGTGTAGCTTTGAAGACAGATTAAATAAAGTCGCCCCAAATCTCTCTCTCTCTCTCTCTCCCTCTCTCTCTTAAAGTAAATCTCAAACATATATTCTTATTCATTGGTGTTAAACTGAACTTCCAGCAGACTGACGGAGGTAAAAACTCAATTCTTGGCTAAATGAAGCGTGCAGCTCCAGCAGGCCAGTTTGGCGTGCAGCACTTCTCTGTCATACTTTGATGTCTCCGATTCTTTTTCCCTGAGACCTTTTGCCTCGTTGCCAAACAGATTAGACCACACAGCACCAACGCCGACACTCGTGACCCCGTAATATTCAGACTACAGAGGAGTAGCCTGAAGGGAATGTAAGCAGAGCCTTTCTAAGGACAGCAGTGATCAAAACAGAAAAAAACTGTGTAGCTGTTTCACATCGTAGGAAATATAATAGAAACCTAACCTGCCTATATTCATTTCAGTAGAGTTTTAGTTGCAAACAGAAACTAGTTAGTTTGTTTGGAGATGTTAAACATTGTCTTTTTCTGACCTACACAAGATGCGTTTGTTACTTTTAATTCATTACTGTGTTTTATCACAATGAAAATTAATGAGCTGAACCAAATATTGCCATCCAATTACGTTTAAAAGAACAGTTTATTCTCCAATTATAAGAGAATTGACGACCACAGTGAGCCAGTTTGAGATCATATGTTTCATGCTGTTTTTCAAGGGAATAGAAACAAGCTGCTGTTTTTGGTTTTTAATTGTATATTAATGGGATTCAAAGCTGCTAACGTGTTTATGACTGTAAATGACATCTAAGGTCATGAAGAAGAGGACCTTCCCTTTTTAAATCTGATGGTCTTTTGTTTTTGTTTGACTCCAGTTCAGAGACTTCGGCACACAAACAGAGATGACCTTTTCCCTCAAAGGTCGGTAGCCTCACACATACTGTACCCAAACCTCAAAAGGCTGCGAGCTGCGTTTCACAGTCTAACAAGCAAACATTACACTGCCGCCTCGACGCTTTAATTTATAATCACACTCGGAATCGGATTAATTACCGAGTACAATGCAGCGGACAAGAATTAGCATCTTTTCCAGCAGTGTTTTTTTTTTTTTTTTTGGCCAATTTCCCCCCAAGTGACATTGTAGTGAAAAGAAAAACACACACTGTCATGATTAGAGAGATCCAATACTCTATTTGTGGGATTAATACTCTGCTGCACCTGACAGGATATGTTTTACGTCCCCTGTTCAACTGAAATATTGGTAGCTGAGAAAACAATCACACCTCAAGATCCATTTGTTAGCTATTGTGGAGTTTTTCATCGAAGCATATCAGATGATTTCCCTCAACAAATGGAACGAAATGCACAGAAGGAGGCCCGTCCTCCATCACTTCCGTTATAAGATCATTACGAAGGGATCGTCTAATGGTCAGTATGAACAGGAAACGATTTCAGTGTTCATTTGGGCTCTTCACTGTTGTTTTAAGACACACTTGGAAAAATTGTGAACCCATCATTTAAAGCAACCAGAAACGTTGACTATATACGTTTCAACACGTGAAATATCGTATCTATAGCGTATCATATTAACATTTCTACCCGTTGAATAATGTTTTATGGTGTGACGACGCCGTGGTTAAGGTCTGGTTAGGGTTAGGCACAAAGACCACTTGGTTAGGGTTTAGGGAAAAGATCATGGTTTGGGTTAAAATTAAAATAAAACATAAAATAAAAACGGCCGATGTCTCACTAAAAACACCCGGCTTTCTCGCCAGAAAAACGCCTGCAAATGTCCTGACGTCTCGCTAAAAACACTCGCTTTTGTCGGTTGAAACAGGAAGTGGACACTGGTTTCGAGGTGGTATTGAACCGCCAACAAGCTCACTAGCCATCCACGGAGCCCTCCTGCTCCTAATAGGAACGTCAGCTCATATAGATCGCATGTGAACTACGTCACTTTAGAAATGTTGATATGCTACGTATTTCACGTGTTGAAACGTACATATTCAACGTTTCTGTGGTTTGCAGAAACGTCCAATGCCGACGTTTTATTCTGGCGACCAGGCTGTTTGAAGGGGCGGGTTACGCTTGAAAGGAAGTAGTTTGTCTGTCTTTATAGTTGTTCCAAAAGAAGGGGATGATGTGATATTGTTTAAATGCAGAGCACGTTTTCAGACAGTCTCTGCCGGAAGACGTTCACGGCGTTGCACTGGGTTGTTTACGTGAAAAAGTGATAGAGATAGTTATGTAAAGAATGACAACAGAGAGCTTGAGAGAGACAAGTTCAAACCCCTGGTTCCTTTCTCACCTCCACACAGCTGCCAATCATGACGTTAAGTGGTTTCCAAGGTTATAGATTGTATACAATGGCGGAGTCGGAGGTGGTGGGGGTGCAGTTTCCAAAGCTATTCTACCATCACACAAGCTGTCCTGATGGATTAAACACCTTGTTCTTAACAACTCTTTGTCCATGCTGGCTGAAAAAAAAAATCAGGTTTACAGTTTGTTCTCGACCTTGGAAAAGACCGTGAAGTCGGTCTCGGGAAAAAATGTAAAACTAGAGCGGAGCAACAGAAATAACGAGGTAAAACAGGTTATAAAAGCTCAACTGCAACAGGTCGAATGTACAGAGGTTATTAACGACGCACATCCTTGCTTTCTTTTCCGATGCATCCAAACAGAAGTGGGACATGGGCAGTGCAGTGCAGCAGAGAGAACAGATTTGTTTTTATCTTTTAAAAAGCTTCAGACATTTGTTAATTCACACAGCTGTTGTTTTTTTTTACAGGATGCTGCTGTGGGCATTTTTTTAGTAAACTCTTTTCACACAGCCTCCTCTTGCCTTATCTTTTTCTTTTTCTTCTTAAACGTACAAAATAATGCAAGCTGAAACTAAACAAATATAATAACATAATTGTACATTTCCAGGCGTTCCAGGAGTTACGCAACATGTTTTTAAGATGAGCTATTTGACCCATTTTTAAAAAGTCACTTGTTCTGGTGACAGATAGATGTAACCTAGATGTAGCTGACAGAAATTATACATACTGTATATTGAAAATATATATTTTATTAAGCAATATCTCATGACTGGCTGTGGTATATTGTGATTATATCACATTTAGGGGCTGTTGTCACAATATACCACCATCAGGAGTGGAATATTTATTTTATAAAATGGTTACCAAACATTAAAATAAAGGAAAAAGTGAATAAAAACTGTTTCATTAAGTCACAATTACAGGAATCATCTATAAGAGAGTAGCTCCTAGCTCTCAGCGGTTGCTATGCAACATTAGTAAGCTAGTCAGCGATCTAACCTGAATTTATTTATTCACATTAATTCGAACGTTTCCATTAATTGTTACACGCGTTGGAAAACTGTCCGACATCACCGGGGTCACGTCGCAGAGTGTGTGTAATAACTCATTTTTGTTAGGAGACGTGTTGCTCGGTGCAGCGAGGATGCTGCTCCGCCTTCAACAGCTCTGCAGAGAGAGCTGTCTGATTTGTGCCCGCTTACAGATGTTATATCTATTTATTCATTTTTTTACTGTTTCAGACTTGTAGCCTTAAGCTTTGTGATGAACATTATTTATTCTTTTTTTTTTTAAATTATAAACTGTGTATATGTGTTAATCTGGTCAGTGAGCTGCTGCATGTAATTTCCCTTCGAGGAATAAATAAAGTTGTGTCGAAGTGAACTGAATTTTTACTGACATTTTCATTCACACGTCTCTGCCCTTCCTTCCACTCTCCCTCTTCCTCCTTTTCTTATCTTTCCAGCCTTTTTTTTTTTTTTTTTTTAACTTTATCTTATTTTCCCAGCAGCCCTTGCTGCTCTCTCCTCGACATACCCTGCAGTTTTGAGCTTCGATCAATCTCCGTTATATTCCTCCCCTCAATTCCCTCCTCAATATTTTCCTCTTTCTGGTATTTTGAGAGCCTCAGCTTCGTTCTGTGACTCTCCCACCCTCTCCTTCCTCCCCCGTGGCTCTGGCAGAGAGCTCCATCAACTCCAGAGGTCTCTGGTGTATGTGTGTGTACGTGTGTGCATGTGTGTGTGTGTGTTGTGTGGAGTAAATGGCCTTCAGGATCCCCTGGGTTGCATCTCAAATGTATTCACAGGGAGCGGAGTCATAACTAAGACTGCATGCCTTTCATTAACACACAGAGAGAGGGAGAGTGTGTGTGGATGTCTGATGAAGTTGAATAAGTCGGCTCTTCTCATTTCTCAGGATGAATCGTTGACCTTCACCCAGAGTGCAGGGTCAGGTCTGCAGAATGTGTGAAGGGAAATGGGTCTGATTGTTATTGTATGTCTTGGTACGTGTATAAATGTGTGAGTGTGGGTCAGGTGTTCAGGCTCCAGACTGAATTAGATTTTTAAGGTTATGTGAGACTTATTATATCATTCATACTAGACTCTGGTCTGGATCCGGACAAATAACTTGGTTGCATAACGAGGGAAATGCAGCTCATGTAGAGTTCTGCAGTTTTTGCACCTTTACTGGACTTTTGACGAGATGGAAAGTTAAAACTAGTTAATATCATATCTGGCTTGGACGTGAAACTTTACATCAAATATTAATGAAGTTATAGAATCGTTCATCAGTCTGTGAATTGACTTCAGCTGTAATTATTTGTTGTGATCTATTTTTTTCTGCTTGATAAACTCACTGTTGTTGAACCAGCTGATGTGTGTTGGTTAGAGATGAATAACAAAACCACTGTAGTTTATTCAGACTAAATATATTCATCTGTAATAACAAAGGCAGAAATAGCATAATGTTATCCTGCTGCAAAAAAACCCAGCAAAGAGCAAACAAACACCTCCTGCTAGATTACCTCCACCACTTCCCACTTATTACTGTCAGCCTTCGAATGACTGCTAGCTTGTAAGCTAGCAAGTTGCATGCTAGCTTTCAAACATTTTATGAAGCAAACACTTAACATGATTCTGTTTCTACCCTTGAAGTCAAAAGGTTTTTACAAAAGAAGGATCCCAGAAACTGTAATAATGATCTTGGTTTCTTCTGCATCACTATAGATCACCACAGAGCTAATTTCACACCACTCCAAGTAGTTTAAAGTGTTATCCGAATGTAAATATGGAGTCAGTGGGAAGGAAAACTCCCATGAGTCAGCTGTGGAAAGGTCATATGAGTCACTGTGGAAGGCGCTAACAACTTATTTTGATGTTTGGATATGTTGGGGGTTTAATATATGTATCATTAGAGTGAATAATATCTGCAGGGCCAATAGAGAGACACTGAGTTCTGGTCTGGTTTCTGTTTCAGTTCTTTGTTCGTCCCTGTGATGTTGCTAACTGGTGGCGTTCGCTCTTGGGACTCAAAACCAAAACCTGAAGCTTACTGTTGCTGCTCTAAATTTATATAAAAAAAAGAAAAAAAAATTCTCTGATATCAAACCCCTTTGTAGTTTTACCCAGGAGGGCTCTCTCAAGAAATATATCATAACTGAAGTGGACCGGCCTCGGTGAAATAGAGCTGAAATGAAAATGAGAATCTGTCAGGGCAGAGTAGTCTCGCTGCTATCTGGAGAGGAGCTGGAAAATTATAATGTGTCACCATGCTACGGACGTTTAGCCAGTTATCAACAGTTATTAAGAGGAAGGAAAAACACACCACTCGGCAACAACGAGGGGCCAAAATGTACAGTCCTACCTTCAAATAGTGACTTTAAAAAGGTGTTAATATGCAGTCATACATATGTCATAATTCAGTTTGCATTACATTAAGTGTTTTTAGTGCCGCAGCTAGTGTCCTCCATCACTTCCATTAAAAGCCAATTAGAAGGAGATCTTTTAATATCTAGTATGAACAGGAGGAACGATTACAGCGAGGCTCACCTGACTGTTGCTGTTGGATATGGCCGTTTCCATGGATCACAAGAAACCCGGTTATTCATGTTCCTGTTTACACGACGGTGACAGTATCTCATCTTTCTCATCGCCTGCCTGCAGACGCGTCTTCGTTCCTCAACATCTCTTCTCCCCTAGCTTCTCAATCCGATCACCGAGAGCGACAATCACCAATAAAACTATTGTTTACCGTCATATTTCATGTTTTTACTAACTGCTATGTGACTTTGAGTTGATGGCACACCTGTAAAGATGGCGGAGAACCATCAGAAACCTCTAAAAACCTGAAGACAGGTATGTTTGGAGATATTTGAAATCTCATTGCTGCTCAACAGTAGATTTTTCTTTTTTCTTCAAACGCCCGTGGATCGATCGCAGCAGTGACTTTGCTACGGAGCTGTCATCTCTCGTCCCTGGAGATGAAGAACAACATCTCCAACTGTATCTTTTACCCCTCCACCCTTTCACCCAGCGGGGTTTTATTGATATTGATTTGGATGGAAAGCTTAAGTCTTCATTGAAAGGAGGGAGGGGGGGGGGGGGGGGGGGGGGACGAAGGCTGAGGGTATTTTTAGACGCTGCGGATTGGCAGCGCTCCCTTTCAGCGGGGGCGGGACCCTGGCAAGAAGCACAAAATCAATGCAGACGGCATCGATGTGGATGTTGAGGGGAGGGAGGGAGGGGAGGGAGGGGGGGGGCATATGTTGAGAATACAGTACATAAGAAATATCGGCTCTTTAGTGTGAAGTAGACTGATAAGTGAGTCCGGGGCTGCTTTATTGATTCCAGCTGTTAAATCCACTTCAATCAGCCTTTCATCAAAGAGGAGATGAAAGAGAGGTGATGGGCTAAAGGAGGATTTTTTTTTTAAAGTTTCCAACAATGAACTGCTCCACTGATGAGGTGAGATGAGAGCGTAGAAAGCTGAAGATGATCTCAGAGTGACATTCGACCACTCGAGCAATCCTCAACGTGAAGCACCCTCATCTGGACTTCCGATAGTCGTCGCTGAAGTTCGTCTCATTTTTTTTTAATAATCACTTGACTTAGCGTCGTGGAGAGAGGCGTTAGGGAGAAGAAGAAGAAGCAGAGTTTTCTTTAATTTTCATCTCACTTCTCACCACGAGATATTAGAGATGTAGGTTATAACGTGTGTTAACAAGAGGGAGGGCTCTCCTTTCATCGCCACTTAAATCTAATATCCGTCAACATCCCAGGCTTCGCTGAGTCATACAGGCCGTGCCCCCCCCCCCCCCCCCCCCCCCCCCCTGTGCCAAGGCAGGGCGTGGATAATTAATCTAATTTTAGCACTGGCTCTAGCAGTGTTATAACCGGACCAGAGATTTTTCATTTTTCATCTTTAATGCAGAAGACGGCGAAGACAACGACTTCAAAACGAGAAAACACTGTCCGCGGAGAACTAGTGTCCTGTTTCTGTTTATATTCAGGATCTGTCACCGACTGGCTGAAGGATTCAAGAGGGAAATTTAATTAACCAAAGATTTAACTTCATGACATTATGGAGGACAAAAGTGAGCAAAATCAGCAGTCCAGTGATGAGACAGAGAATTAAATTGAATTTTCATAATTGTTAGTCATTTCCAAAAGAGATAATTTTCAGCTTTTGTGAATAAATATTAATTTGTCGGACAAAACAAGCAATTTGATGATGTTATCTATTGGCGAGTGTGGCATTTTTCACTACTTTCTGACATTTTATAGACTAATTAATTAATTGATGGGTGGAAAAAATAAATAAAAGATGAATTAATAATAAAAAAAGTAGTCATTACTCGAGGCTCTAAACACAGGGATGTGTTGGAAGGTACCATGTGAGGTAGAAGCCAGATGGAAACGAGGCAGAAAATGGAGCTAATGGGCCAGTTTTTATTTTTTTTTTTTTTATTGCCTTCAGGGCTCAGGATAACCAGGTGCAAAGCAAATCAGCTGACAGACAACCCTCCACAGTCTGCTATTTGCCTTCTGAATCATAGCAGGAAGACGGCTCAGCAGACAGACAGAGTGGGAGGCATGTCACAAAAGAATTATTCATATCCTCCAATACAGGGATTTCAGAAGTTCTCATAGTGTCTCCACTGGTGACGCGGGGCGCAGACGGGTCCTCCGCCGTCTGACATCTGCATCATCCTCTAATTGCTAAATGATCAAAAAACAGCTGAGAGTGGACCTCGCTGTAATCGTTCCTCCTGTTCATACTAGGTGTTAAAAGATGCTTTAAAAGTGATGGAGGCCGAAAATCCACACTGAGTCCACATGGTCGTTTAAAAGTAGATGTGAGTTTAGTCATATCAAGTGGATATCTGACACATTTACAGTCTTTTTTAGCATCAAATTCTCCTTTTTGTGTTTTCCTTTTGAGCTGCAGGTGGAAGTATAGAAACAAAAAGAGGAACTTTGGCACTAAAAAGACTGTAACGATGAAAGATATCTACTGGATTTGACTCATTTGGACGCTGAAGCTTCATATTAGCTTCACATAAATACATTTCAGCACAGAAGGAGGACTGTGTGGGTTTAGTCCTCCATACTGACCATTAGAAGATCCCTTCATGATGAACAGGAGGGACGATTACAGCAAGAAAAAACAGGTTTCAATGTTCATTTGGGTTCCTGACTGTTGTTTTAAAACATACTTGACAAACTGTGAACATGTCCTTTAACGCTGTCTGCTGGATTCGGTGTCATGTGTCATTTTTCAAATGAACCTAAGACATGTTTAAGCTTCTAGAAATATAAATAATAAAAAAGGGCAAATATGAAACGAGTGACTTTGTTTAGATTTATTTGTGTTCCATGTGAAGAATGTCGGGCTCGCACATTTTCACCAAAAAGTTTGGACACTCCTGGGCTAAGGAGTTCCGCTACCTGCAGTTTCCATGGCAACGACACAAACGTTAACTTGTGTTTCGAGACAGCGTTGCTCAGCGGCTCCAGAAACGCTTATTGATTTAAGAATAAATGGATATTTGGTGTTATTTTTGGCCTGGCGGGGGGTTCTTGTTGTACTATTCTTTGTGTTTCGCGCTGAAGATGACGTCATGGCGCGTCACGATTCATGCGCCGTTGCTAATGACGACCAGGTACCCTGAGGGGGGGGGGGTACTAGAAAAGTACCAGAGGCGAGTCGAGCCGGTACCATGTGATGGAGATGCGATGTGGGAAAAGCAAAATAATCAAAAAAAATAAACAAAGTTGTAGAAAGTAGAAAGAAGATAAAGCTCATGAAATATATCGCACTCCTTTTCACTTACAGAAAAAGTTTGAAGTAAAACCAATAAATATTCAGTTGGTCCACGGCTGTTTGGTGCAGCATCAGTATGCATCATCATATAAATTCCTATTATTATTGTAATAACCAAGCCAGCATATTCAGGTCTCTCAAATCCAGGACAGTGTCTTATTTGGGTTGCTGTAACACTCACAGACTGGGACTAATTGTTTTTTTTTTAATCATTAACGCAGCTTTATTGACTCTCTGGCTGCTCTCTTGTCTTCATACATTATCCAGAATCCAACCAGTGACCTTACACTTAAAATCTAAACCCTCTACTGTCTGATGCCGACTCATTATCTCTAACACACACACACACACACACACACACACACACACACACTGCACTAATCCTGGTGTCATTTTCTCCACACTGTGTAGGGTTATCCATCTATCTGCACCATCTATAATAGAAGAGCTGCTCAGTCATCTTAAGCTGCTGAAAAGCAAAGCGTGGTCTTCGTAGTGTTCGTAACGCACAAAGTAACAAAGCAGAAAAAATAACATCCATCATCCTGGAAAACAGGTTCAAGCCTTTTTCAAAGATAACGCAGCTAAAGAAGCTAAAACCCCAAATATCACCGTCAGAAAAGTGATAATACTGATTTAAAGGAGTTTAGTAACCTCTGCATTAACACAGCTACTAACAGCCTGTAGCTTCGTTTCCTGCTGCTGCAACTTCATGATTCAAGTGAACTAATTAGTAATGATATGTCCATGAATTTTCAAACATCTAGTGGAAACATATTACTGCGTTTTTTAGCAGTGAGACGTTTGGAAAAGCTCAATAATCACGGTGCAAGATGTGGTTTAATACCTGCCATAAATCCAGATGTGAATGTGGAAACGTTAACTCTCGTTAACCACTGTCACTCAACATGTTTAAGTTGTTGTGTTCATTGATGTAGCTGTAGGTGGAAGTAAGAACGAAGTCGCCATCTTTCCTCATCAAAGCCAGAAAGGTCGTTAAATGAAATGAAAAGCAGTGAAAGAAAAATAACCACAGAAACGGCAGAAATGTTCAATAAAGACCAACGTAGCTACACAAGTTGTAAACTGGCTCACAGGATGTCAGGTGATTAGATATTTTGAAGTCAACAGATCTCTTGTTTGGAGCTAAACCAACCATGAACTGATCTACTTACAAGTATTGTATCCAAACCTTAATATATCTTATTCTTCTGTGCTGTAGACCTCCGTTGTTGTCACTATTAAAAACAGCCACACTGCTACACGTTCCTTCATCATGAAGAGCTTGGTCACATTAGTTTGTTCAGAAATGGCTCCAAAGACTCAATAACTGCATGAGATCAGCTGACAATAATAAAAATATGGAAAATCACCAGCTTTATCCTTTTAAGTCGACACATTTCTTCAGTCTGTTGCATCATATCCTCCAAATTAAACGACCATATAGAGGTTTTAGAGGAGCATTTTCTGATCAGGCACCTTTATCAGCAGTAATCAGCTGGACAACATCGTCAGCCTGTTTTATAATGTAACAACACTGTAGTTTAAGGTCTGGTTAGGTTTAGAGAAAGATCACAGTTTGGGTTAAAATGGTCACACATGACGCTTGGTGTGAGTTAAAGCTAGTATCTGCACCAACGTGGCAACAGTAACCACGACAATCGTAGTTATGACATTGATCTCCTGCAGCAAACTACTACATCCAACCAACACCGCCACCTCAGAATATGGAAATATATCACCTTATATTATATAAACGTCATGTGAACTGCACCACTTCATAATCACCATGGCCGCTAGATGGCGTCCGTCAAATGTGACTTAAGGTTGTTTTTGGTGACTTTATGACCTATTATGTTTATTGTTTCTTGGGAGGAGCTGCTCATCATATCACACGTCTGTCCTCTCTTTCATTGCAATGAACAGCAGACATATGGCGTCTGTGTTAATGCACCAGGACTGTGTGTGTGTGTGTGTGTGTGTGTGTGTGTGTTTTGATGGCTAACATGATGACACTGCATTGTGTGTTTTTTTTTTTTTGCCAAACGATGAGTGGAGTTCAGCTTTTTACGTTGACACCCCTGCTGCCTTTTTCTCTCTCTCTCACAGTGCCGCTCGGCGCTTACTGTTAAGGTCAAACTCAAGGTCGTCATGTTGTGTAAGCAGAAGGTTAAATCAGAGTTTCTGCTGCTTGACCAGAAACACTGAGAACAGCCCCCCTTTTTTAATTTTTTTTAAATAATGGCAGTAATTTAATAAAGTCTCAACTATTACTGATGATATTAACCAGCAGCAGAATGGTGTTCCCCTTTTAATCGCCCTCAAATATTTTAGAATCATCTCCGGCTTTCATGACTCAAACTGGTTGTGCCCTCTGTGTGCCAAAGCTTGGCGTGGATAATTAATCTAATTTTAGCATGGTGTGTGTGTGTGTGTGTGTGTGTGTGTTAGTGAGAGAGAGAGAGAGAGAGAGAGAGAGAGAGAGAGAGATACTGGACAGCGTTGTCATTTTCCCTCAGCGAGCCTGCTGAAGGCTGAATCAGCTTGACATACTGTTATCTCCTCCTCTTTCCATCTTCATGTTTCTCCTTCTCCCTCGCTCGCTCGCCCTCCTCCTCTCTCTCTCTCTCTCTCTTATCATGGATGGAGACAAAGCAGTTGTGTTGGATTTTTTTTTTGTGTGTGTGTGTGTTTCTGCTCATGGCTTTGATACCAGTAGCTACTGAAGCACCTGTGATAATCAAATTATCTTAAATCCATCTCTCTCTCTCTCTCTCTTTCTCTCTGTCTCTCTTCTCTTTGCCTCTCCAGCAGCCGATGCGGTGCCGGTACGGAAAGATGGGGATCAGGTAAAAATGCTATTATCTTTTTTTTTTTTTTTTAAATGCCTCCACTGTTTCTTCACACCTCTCTCAATCTATTTTCCCATTTCGCTGAAAGTCACTGTGACAGAATACAAAAGACACAGGTGCTGCCGGTGTCCTCAGCTCTCCTCTCACATGTGAACAGTCAGTCCGCCAGAGACAGACGTGCGTGAGAGTGTCGTTTTTCTTGTCTCCTCCGATCTTTTTTTTTTTTTTAAGAGGTGAGAAAAGAAGCGCCGTTACTCACCCAGAACTGCCTCTCACTGTTAGACGACGAGGCCTCGGCCTCAAGAAAGGTCTCTCTGAGATCCAAACTTTGAAAGACAGATTCACAACGTTTGAAGAGGAGTGTGGTTTTTTTTCACTGTGTGTGTGTGTGTGTGTGTGTGTGTTTGCAGGTGTGTCCGAGGTTTACAGTGACATATTTTTTTTTTTTGTACTCCAGCAAATTGGATTTGAGCTGAATTAATAACTACAAGGTTAAAATGCTGCCTTTCCGCTTTAATTTGATTCAGTTTGCGTCAGTGTTACATCAGCGGTGTCGGACACGCAGCACCTTTTTTTTTTTATACACAGTCCCCCCCCCCCATTTTTTTTTTACGACAATGCGGACAAACGGTGTTTTCTGATTGGCCGAGTCAGTTACTTGACTTCAATCCAGCTGATTATTTGTAAAAGTTGAAAAGCGTCTGGCTGCTGTGCAGGTCTGGCAGGGCATCGACAGGGACGTCTACCAGTCTTAGACTTCAGGCAGTCACTGAAATATTAAATATGATGGTTAAGGAGCAACACTAGTGTATAACAGTGCTGGTAATTTATTGCACATCACACCATCTGTCTCTGTGCCGTCACTCTCCAATAAAAGGGAAGAAGTCCCAAAGAAATCATCTTTAAAAAAAAAAAAAAGGAGAAATATTCAATTTGAAGACTTTAATTTGATGTTAATTGCTCAGCTTCGCTGCCTCACAGCTAGAAAAAAATCCTGGATTTCAATCCTCCAGACAGCCGCCGTCTTGAGTTTGCATGTTCTCGTCGACTCAGCAGGCGCTCTGGTTCCCTCTCTCTCTCACAGCCAATAGTCTGGCTTAATCAGTCGCTCTAAATTGGCAGAGGTGTGAATGGTTTGTCTGTCTGGATGTGTCGGCTCTGTGATGATAGCAACTCGTCTCTCACCCAGACGTTAGCAGGGGAAAAGGCTCGGCTCCCTCTGCACGATATGCAGCTATACGAGAGAATAGTGGATGGTCGGGGTGCCGCTGAAAGATGGCTAGAGGCTATCGGATAGCGTTTCTTTCATCAGTCCTTCTCGTTAAATGAAGCCTGTTCCTGGAGTTCACAGGTCAAATCAGCTCACTTTGTTTTAGAAAGTGAAAGCTTTGTGCTTCTAACAGCTTTGCACCAACGTAATTATTCTCCTTCAACTCAAAAAAACTACAGTTCCCATTAATATTTACTGGTAGGCAGCGCGGGCATGCTCCCTATACATAATATTCACAAACGCTCTCATTTGAAGTCAGTTGCCGAAACTCTTTAGAGGTAGTTTCTGCTGACACGTGTGAACTTATCGCAGCCGTTGTG
Source organism: Euthynnus affinis (assembly GCA_029490765.1). Taxonomy (NCBI): domain Eukaryota; kingdom Metazoa; phylum Chordata; class Actinopteri; order Scombriformes; family Scombridae; genus Euthynnus; species Euthynnus affinis. The sequence continues at coordinate 31,986,906 of CM055843.1, read as the reverse complement.
ACGTGATATTTTAAGGGATTTATGGGAAATGGGGTTCATTTAAAGCTGCTAAAAAGAGAAATACTGAACAAACAAGAATAAAGGATCCCTTTTAAAATAAGTACCGTCCTTTTCTAAACATATATACATCTGTTTTCTGTACTTTTAGTTGTCTGTGCGACTGCAAATGTCAGTAATTGAAGTTCTCCAGAAGTTCCGGCTCTCTTCGCCGTCAAATTAAAGCTGAAAGTCGCCTCATTGTTTTATATTAAATCAAACATGCTTCACTTACAGAGGAACACAATGAAAAGATGTGTCACTGTTTTAATACTTTTCCTGACTGCGACGTCTCTCTATAAACTACTCGACTGTGAGTTTTGGTGAGTTAATCCTTCAAGTCTAACGTCGCTCGGGGTTTTTCTCCCTGAATGTGTGTGAAGTGGATCCTCCCGCTTTTAAAAAAAAAAAAAACGAAATAAACGCGGCAGTGTCGGTTTCAGTCAAACCTTCTTACTGTTCGTCGAATACGTGCTGAATACGTCTCAATATCTGGAGAGAGAATGAAAAAACAAAAAGGGGGGGTGAAGATATATTAGTGTCAACCTTCAGAAGCTGGTATTAGTCAAACCTCTGTGTGTGTGTGTGTGTGTACGCCTGTGTGTATCGTGACTGGCTGTGCGTGACTGGGTGTGAGGGCGTGTGTGTGTGTGTGTGTGTGTGTGTGTGTTGATAGTCTCTTACCAAGGCCACAGAGCCGCTCTCCCCAGGGCTCAGACCATTACTGAGCCATGTATCACTTTTCAGCTGCGGACCCCGGGGAGAGAGAGAGAGAAAAAGAGAGAGAGAGAGAGAGAGAGAAACAGAGACATCCATCTTATTGTTTTTCCATCACTGGCTACTGCTTTCTTTTCTTCAGTGTTGTCATTTATACTCCTAGGCGGTGTCAGGAAGGCCAACATGCACCGGCAGTTTTATGACTTTATAAATGTTTTTTTTAAAAGGTGCATTTGTTGACATCACCATATTACAAAGTTAATTAGGGTTTACAAGTGGTCACATGTCTCATAAATCCTGTTGCTTTCCTGGCTTTTCCTGCCAACCAACAGAAACTTTTAAAAACATCGCACATATTTCAAAATTTTCAGTTCGGAGGTGTGCACTCATTTTTTTTTTGATCAAGTGCCGCTCCCGTTGAGCGCCGGTCCCGACGGCAGCCTTCGAGTTGTTTACTTTTCACAAAACACGTCTCCTCTGTGTAATTTATAGACCCTGCAGAGAGGGAGAGGCCAGCGGGTGGAGGAGGGATTTTGACAGAGTGTAATAAACAGGAGCTCGGAGAGATGATTCAGACTCAGAAACAGTGGGGCTCTGGACCAACAGCAACAAACACTAAAGACTGACAAACAAAATAAACACCGTACGTACAGCCAGACTTAGAAACAGGCTATTAAAAAGTGAACTGAATGTGCAGGAGTTCATTAAATAGCACCGACTCACCGGAAATGAAAACATCATCGTCAACATCGTAAGACTCAGAGATACGAGCAGAGCAACGAATGTACAAGGAGCTACGAGTCTGGTGTTTGAGTCATGTGACAAACTCAGGAAACTGAATTGAAGGCTACAGATTTGGAGTTTGGCCACTTTCACAGCAGCAGTTTGGGTTCTTCACTGAGAAATATTATTACTTCGTTAACAGGAACCAAAGAAAGGAGGAAGAATGAAAGATTACTCCTCTGTATTTACAGCACTTTTACTTTCTACTTTAACTATGACTGTTGGGCTTCTACAGTGCCTTTAAATGACGGAGACCGGACCCGAAGAATCAGAGTTTAAGTCGAATTTATTTTCTTGCACGAGGAGGAACATTTAAAACGCAAAACACACAAATGGGGTTACAGAGAAAAGGCTCCCTGAGGAACAAACACACCCCCTTTAAAATACCTCAATCTAGTGAACCTCCTCCTCCCTTTCTTACCTCCTCATACATACATGTGTCCTGGCCTCCTGCTGTTAATATTAACTGGTGTTACTGTCTGTGCAAGTTACTGAATAAAACTGGAACCTTCATCATCACACTCAGTATGATCCTAATTTTTTATACAGCTTGTAAATCCAGATTCAGATGAGGCTTACAAATCCTTTCCTATAATGTAGCATTTGAAGTGTGTATTAATGTAGAGTATTTGTATAGAGGAAGACATATTTTATGTTATTTTATTACAACTGCTGTGTTTGACTATATTGTCATTTATTATCAGTTTAAACAGCAGCCTCCAGTTATGGGAGGAGTTATAAGGAGACACTTATCGGCTTATAAATACATTATAGAGTGTTATAAACCGTTTATTACCTGTTTTAAGGAATAAGGGATGAAGATCAGCTGTGCAGCATCATCTAAACTCTTCAAATGTTGATTCTCTATCAGCTCATGATAAGAATCAGATTTTAGGAAGTGAAGGATCCTCCTCTACTTCTTAAAAAGTCCTACATAATAACTCTCCCAGTGGGTTTCCTGATAACTTTATTCTTACAATAACTAACCTCATTAGTTTTACTAATCTGTTAATTAATTAGTTATAAGGGTGTGTTTGATAAACGGCTAGATAAAAGCTAAGCATTCAATTAGTTTGATGCCAGATCAGATCGTTATTAAATCATCAGGCTCACTGCTAATTATGACATTATGACATGTGAAGAGTTGATCTTCTGTTTTGATAATAATAATTGCTTTTAGCCACTTTTAAAGGCTTCTCTTGGTCTCATGTGTTTCCTACGTTCATTAATATACTTTAGCATATTTAGACAACTAATAAAAACAATAGACTTTTAGTTTAAAACATAATAAACAAGTAAAATGTGAAACTTTATATAACGGACACGAACTGCAGCTGCTGTTTTACGAACAAACGCGGGAATTAAAGCGATGAGCTCATCACGCCGGACTCACATTAACACATTAAACACTGTGTGGACTAAAGTGAAGAGGACATCCCAGCAGCTTGGAGAAAAAAAAAAAAAAAAAAAAAAAAGGTACATTAGCTGAAACATCAGCCTGTTTGTGGTTCCACTAAAAGTCAGATCGATACTGAGTGCTCCTATCAGATCTCCTCGGAGGATACACGCCTTCCAAACTCACACGCCAGTATTATTACGAGGATGGAAAACACAAACAGATCCGACTGAGATTTAGCTGCAGCTGATGTCAAGACTTAATTTAGCGCCATTAGCAGTTGTTGTTTTCTTTTGGGTTTTTTTTTTCAGTCCAGGAAACAGCATCAAATGAGCCACTGAGAGATGAAACCACAAAAAAAAAAAAAAAAAGCTCCTGTTTCACCAGCACTTGAATGTTTTCAATGTGAAACAGCATTTCTACATCATACAACTTTAAAAAAAAAAAAAAAAAAGAAACTAATGAAATTCTTTAAAGATTAGCGGCTCCTTCAGCGAGATGATCCCGCAGCGCCGAACTTTAAAAGAACCGCTTATCTTGTATGTAATGTAATACAAAACCCTCACGACTGCTTTCGATTGTGTGTTATTTTGTGCGCGTTGATAAGCTTTTACTCTTTAACTGAAGGAGCCGACGGACTGTTGAGTGATGTAAGAGAAAGAAATATGAAACCCTAAAAGCCTGAATTGACTCTGCAGAGCTGTTCAGACTCTTCACACACAGTCAGAGGTCCTGCTATGACTGTGTAATGTATCCTTAGCGCCACGCTGTAAGTGTCAAGAAAGAAGGAAATGATCATTCCTGCCTCTAGCCCCCCAAAAGCATGCTGGGATTGGCTCCGGCGCTCTGTGACCCCCCTTTGAAAAGGATGAATATAGAAAACGGCTGCTTAGAATTATTATTACGTTAAAAAAAAAAGGGGGAAAAACGCTTTATGGCATGACTCCTGCTTGCATAAAGAGCTGATTTAATCATCTGAGCAGAGAGTTTAAACGTTGAGCTGACAATGTCAGTCCACCGAGCCGCTGCCAATGTTATCGTGGATGAATGGGTTCGGAGTTTTCAGCTCGCACAATGCCGCCATCGCTGCCGCCGCCACCGCCGCTGCTGCGTCTCACTTCGATTCAGGATTCAGGCGGCGAGCGACGAGGCTACGAGTCACTGATGACGTCTGATTTTTTATTTTATTTATGTATTTTTTTGTCGTCAGTTGAATCCTGCAACCTCTACACACACACACACACACAGTCCAAGGACAGCGATGACATCACCGCCGCCCCTGCTTGCGTCTCCTCACACGTTTTGACCGTGATAAGATAAATCACACACACACATGGTTATTAATTCATTTACGTGAGCGGCACAGTGACCCTGAACCCTGTTGGCGTAGCGTTACCTGAATAATCGAGAGGGTAATAACGTCCACAGTTTTTCTGCTCCGTGGCGTTAAAATGATGATAATTTATCTGCAGCCGGTTGGCGGGGTCGTTGATCAATACCGAGGACTGAATGATTAGCTGCTGCTGCTTTTTCATGATTCGCCGTGCTGTGTGTGTGTCTCTCTGACGTAAGCAATGATAGAAACACACAGTCAACAAGTAAAAAACATCAGAAAATGAAGCTTGAGGAATAAAAAAAGGAATCTAGTTTGAGGGAAATCTGTAGCGTCTTCAGTTAAAAAGATGAAACCAGCCCAACGACAATGAGTGTATAAATATGAGAGGTGTTGGGTGGTACATTCACATCCACATCCACAGACTTGACTGATAGGTAAATAAGCGTATTAATCACAAGAGAGGAAACTAGTTTCGTTGTCCTTGGTTGCACAGCGACAAATAACAAAAGATCAGATTCCTCCTAGATAATAAGTCTAAAAGATTTACTACAGTTAAGCATGAAAACAGAACCAGTAAAACACGAGAGAAGTATGAAAATAAAACCTTACTTCTATTACTACATTATGTGGAAAGCACGAGTATCACATGTCATGGATACAAAAGAGCCTCTTAAATCATTCTGTGGAGCGTCTCTGCATCCTAAATCGATCCCTCAACACTCATTTTAAATGAAACAAACAAACAAACAGAGGTAAACCTTCAAAAACTGAAGTGGATCATCCTCTGCTTGGTGTTTGATGGATCCTCGTTGCGTCTCATGCGGATGCTCAAGGCTGGATTCACTAACGAGCCAACCTGTCTGCGTTTATATATGTTAATGAGGCATTAATAAAGGATTATTACAACCAATCCATCAAAGGCCGCGGTTGTAAATGCTAAATAAAGTGGTTAATAAACACACTCTGCTCCAGATGCTCTGCAACTTTTAACAGGAAGTCGCTGGTGAAAAGGTTTGTATGTTGAATTAAAGTCGTTCTTGTTAGTGATTCATCGCTGATCTACAAATGATTTAACGACCGTTAATAAAGACACCAGTAGCAACACTGAAAGTACAAAGGCTTCCATACAAACAGGAGATCATGTCTGACAAAAGCTGACTCAATATACCTTTAACTATAAACTCATAAGCATGAAATATATATTACTGGTGTTGATTATGTGTTGTGTTTTAAATGATAACGAGACGATCCCTCCTCCTCGGTGGTCTCGGATCTTTGAGCGATTTACTTTGGTTGATGAAAGTGAAAGATTAATTTGTTTCAGTCCGAGCTGCGGAGCTTCCTCTGCCGCTGCTGCTGCGTGTTCATTAGCTTTTGAGATTAAATAAAGCATTACAGTATTCAATTAGTTCAGTTTAGTCCGTCAGCTGTGTGAGTTTTACACAATGAGTGTCGGTGATTAACGGCACGTTCGCTCAGGAAAAAAAAAAAAAAAAACCTCCTCCAGTGAATAGATGCTGAGGTTTCTGAGCCAGGTGTGTGTGTGTGTGTGTGTGTGTGTGTGTGTGATCCTGCACCTCCAGCATCTTTCCTTCTTCTTGTTAATGTGGATCTGAGGCGAATAAACCCCTCCGCCTCCTAAAAAAAAAAAAAAAAAGGCGACTGGTGGCTCGTGCAGGGCTTTGCTAAATCCCTCTGCCATCTCATTGGCTGCTTTGTTAGAGAGGGATTATTCTTATTCCTCATTCACTTGTCATGAAAATAAACATCTCTGACATGAATATTACATCGATGCTTCCCAGAAAGAAAGCAAAAAAAAAAAAAAAAAGGGACCCGCAAGGAAGACAGAATTAATTTTAGCTGTTGGTGTCCGCTAACCCCCCCCCCCCCCCCCCTTTGTGTTTGACACCAGATGGAAAATGTTTATCAAGGCAGTAAGAAGGGTTTAAACCAAGTCAGAACAAAACTCATTCATGTAGATAATTCTGGTCATAGTGTTACTGTGCCCAGCAGCTGCTGATTAAAGCATGAATAAATACAAAGACAGAGGCCGAGCTCTCTCCGTCTTAATGTCGTGTCACCGCCGCCGCCGCCGCTGCTGCGTGTTTTCTGTTCTCGTTCTCTCCTCTTTTATTGCCAAATTCAAATGAGGCTGTCCCGTCGTCCACCAGCCGTGTTATTACTCTATTAGCATTTTTATTATTGTTTGCTTTGTTTCCTTAGATGACCTCGATCTCGCCAGCAGCAATAATGTTATTATGTGAAAAGGGTCCTGACCTAATGTATCTGCCGTATAACAACACACACACACACACACACACACACACACACACACACACACACACAGTGAGAAGAAGGATTCACCTTTATAACCTGAAGACGTCCATGTGAAAACACACCTGTTGTCATCTGATATCTCACAGTTTGGTTATGCAGTTAGTTTATAACTAACAGCAATTACAGCAGTAAACTTCACTGGAATTATCTTTATTATTATTATTATTATTATTAGTGTTAATTGTAAGCAATTGTATGCATATTATATAGTTTGTAGTAATTAATCCACTTTATCAATTAATCAGAAGTCTTTTATTTCCGTCATTATAATGGAAGTTGCAGGAGCAGCATTTTCCAACCGCTGTATGTGATGAAGAGAAGCAGGAAGTGGAGTTAAATATAAGAGACTTCAAGCTGAGCGAGGCTGAAGAAGAATAAACTCTTTAAGGTTTTACTGCAGGCAGAGCCAAACCGAATAAAGCCGAGCGGAGCAGAACAAACCGAGCAGGACGAGAGGATCCAATAAAGAGCCAAACAGAAAACCAGGGCTGGAATACAAACTGAACTAATGAGGGGAACGGGTAACGGGTGACTGGATGGAGGAAGAGGCGAGGAGGTGACTGGCTGCTGGGGGAGACACGGGGGAGGGGGGGAGGTAGGGGTTGATGAGGGTTAGATGCAGGGCGGGTGTGTAAAAGCGAGCACAGGAACATAAGAGGGAAACCCAGAACATACAAAACCTCTTAATACAAACCAGGAATATACATGAAATCTAATCTAACACAACACTTCAACCTCTTTCCATCTGCAACAAACCTCCAAAACACAAAATGTCCAAAAACCATGAATCCATAGCTGTGTCTCAAATCACATACTTCTGAACTTACACTTAACATTTTGAGTACACAAAAATGCACTGATGATGCACTGAAAAACGGTCATAAAGTTGAGTGTGGAACTACGGACACTTCTCACTTTCAATGGCCGCCATCTTGGCTACGTAGCGGAGGGGGAGGGACCACTTTTCAAACTGAAAATGGCGGCTAGTTACGTTGTTACTGCAGTAAACATCGCCATAATATACAAATGTAAGTTATACATGTGTTTTTTAGCACTAAGCACCACTATACTGCTGTCAGATATAAAAGCCATCAGTATGTTTTTTGGGGTTGATTTAGCGGTCTGTAATGATTTGGTAGCACGAAAGAATGCTAACGCTAGCTAATGCTAATTTGCGATCGTCATTTCCGATAAGTGCACAACGGCAGTGTTTGATTTGAGACGACACTACCCTGTCAAAAAAAACGTAGTGTACTAACAGAAGTAAGTGATTTGAGACACAGCTCATGACATTATTGATGTCAACAGATTGAAAAAGGCGTTAAAAAACTGCCATATTTAATGATGCAATGAACTGACACAGTTTTAAATGCATCAGACATGTTTTTAATGCATAAACTGTAAATGTACTGAAAGGTAAGTTGATGACATATGATATTTACTGCACTGTTACATCAACCATCAGCTATCTTCCACTCTACTCACAAACAGTGACATTAGCTAGCTTTGTAGCAACAGATAAACAGTCGCTATAAAACACATGTTTGTTTTATAGCGACTGTTAGCATTAGCTGTTGTTTATTTCGTCACTACAACTGTCTCATTGACTGTTTATCAGAAAACATAAGTGTGAAAATTCACAGACTTTTGCTCTAAAGCTGCCTTATACAAGCAAACAGGCTTTAAAAAGGTTAACTTTTTATTTTCATACAACCATAAATTAAAAACCCTGAACAAGATAGTAAAAGCTGTTTGAGTCACCACCTCTCTGTGGCAGCAGCAGTTTTTTGTGAGGAGAGGAGATAAAAGTTTGGCATTTGCTTTGACATAAAGTTTAGGGCATTTTCCGTTTCACCTCTCATGCCGTCCGTGATCTGTGACTCTGAATGGTACAACTATGCTAACAAGCTTAAAGTGCCAGTGGAGGAAAGTCTTCAGGGCAATGTGATGTGACAAATGGCCTGATGTTTTTTTTTTTAAAGAATAAATAAATCCTTTTGACAGCGTGATATTTAAATTCTCACTTTATATAACAACAACTTCAATGTTTCTCTGTCTCGTCTAACACACATATATATATATATATATATGTGGAAGTGGAAGAGGACACAGATTTAATGGCGTCCAGGTTTGGCCACCCATCAGATTTGCCGTTGCCCCCAGCAACAGTGTGCCAGCTGAATGGTATCCATTGGTTACCTAAACATTCTGGGCAGTGTAGACAGATAAAGGGACGCTGCAGCTGACTACACACAAATAGTATTTCCTTTCCACTTCCACAGACGGCTCTCGTGTCCTCTTTGTTTGAGCTGATTGAAGTAATATAAAAGTGTTTTTTTTCTCTGTTATTAAATCTTGGTTATTTATGTTTATGGTGTAACACACCTCATAGTTCCTCCTTTTATCTGCGTGGTGCAGTTTTCTGGCTTCTTTAGTGTCTGTTAGCATTACAAAATAATAACTCCCAAAGCTTATTGTTGCTGTGAGCTAATAACACACAAACACTGTGTCAACTAAATATTATCCCTGCTTTCATTTTGATGCGGTAAAAGTATAGAAAAAGGTGTATAGAAAGGTAGGGAAGGGATTGAACCGTTTACTGTACGGTGCAGTCTCAGTGCTCCATCCTTTTTGGGGATTTTTGCATTTCAATAGACTCTGAAATTACAAGTGAAACTCTACAGAGGCTCAACACAAACACACACATGAAGGTTTTAATCACACTTATCATTTAAAATGTCACATTTCTGTTCGATTTAAGACTCGATTATTGAGAAAAATTAACTCATAATTAATGCCGATTTACAAAATATAATTCTGGAAACAGCTGACACTCCATTATCCAAAATGTAAATGTTTAAATTAGTGTATTTGGGACTTAAGGCTTAACACCCAGTTTATATGTCCTGATTCACCACTTCTCTCTTTTAAATCTCATCCCTTTCTTTCCCTCCTTTTCTATACTTTCCTACACTTTTCTCCTCCCTCCTTCCCCTCCTCTCCCCTCCCCTCCCTCCCCTCTTCTCCCTCCCCCAGCATGGCTGTGCCGAGTTTCCCTGGGAAGGAATCAATGTAAGTCTCCTTGTTTAAATCTCCTTCCTTTCTCTCTCCTCCCCCCTCCCCCCTCTTCTCGTCATTCCCCCCCTCCCTCCCCCCTCCATCACTCCTCCGCTACCTGAGTTCAGGCTTTGAGTACATAAGTTGACATCCCACTCGTTTATCCTTCCACCCTTTCCCTGCTACTTCCTGTCACTCTCTCTCTCTCTACCTTGCTTTCTGTCTCTTATCTCTCTCTCCCACACACCCTCTCTCTCTTATCCCTGAGTTTTTCTTTTTCTCCCCATAAACTCTCTCTTCCATCCGTCTCCTCTCTCGGCCCTCTGCTAATCTACTGTACCGCAAGCTTCATATATATATATATTAAAAAAAAAAATATATATATATATATATTCAGAGTCACAGATAATAGGCTGTAATAAGCTTATCTTATCCACAGCTGAAGCCTTTGTACAAGTCCCAGTTTTTACTGAAAGCACTGCATGGTGAAGTGCATCACTACTGAACTGATTCTGTACCATTAAGCAGAATTCATTCGCTCGAAACAGCCCGGACGCAAATAATCTCACATAGACACACTTCTGGTTCAGCCGACACACGTCTGGTGAAATTCTTTGCTGACCCAAAGGATTTCTGTACAAACACATTAAAAAAAAAAAAATCAAACAAAAAAAAGCTTGTTTGATTTTTTTTTTTTCTTATAGCCAACAATGCAACAAGTTTGCATTGTTTATCTAAAGCGCTTGCTAATTTGTTGGCAGTCACAGAGTTAGATTTATCAAACTCGTCTCACAGCATGTCGTGCTTTAAATGTAACAAAATACTCAATTCACAAGTAAAGGCTGGTTCATGGCGTCCACGTGGCCACGGAGGGTCTGTGCCAAGCTTCAACCTCCAGGGCTTCAGCCAAGACGGATTAACCTTAGAGTGCCACCGACAGCCTCAACTTCTCTTAAGTTCAAAGAGTTATTATGGTCTCAGTCTCTAAATTCAGACCCTCTAATAAGTGTGCTGGTGGTCATTATGGAAATGATTGCTCCGTTAATAAGATTTGAAGACTTATAGTAGCTTTTGATGTCTGCTGTGTGGGTGTTTATTGACAGCTGTGATTGACAGTCAGACTACTGTTGCTACGTTTAAGTAACACCTGACACCTGTTCTGTTAGCACAATTTAGCTAAAGTAGCTAATATTAGTCCCAGTGTTCCCAGTGAGCTAGCGTTAGCTTGGGACCGAGGTAGCGGGGTGCGTTTCAAGAGCATGAAAGGCAACAACCCGCACTCCTTATTTGGAAAAGAAAAAGAAAAGATGGCGCCGACCATAAACTTGCAAACCAACAACAGATGACGTCACACATCTCTTAAGTCCATCTTTATATACAGACTATGCAAACGTCTGAGCACAGCCCAAAATCTGTGACCTCATATCGTTGTGAGGTCGCCACCTTGTGGTGTTTCTGCACAGAGCAGCGTTCTGTCCACCAGTATACAATCTTCCTATAGTTCTGGTTTGGTGGCAAACAACTCCTAGATGTTCACTTTTCTTCACCAGTGAGTCATTAACTGTGTCTAACTGCTGTCACACGTACACTACGTTGCTTTCTTTTACTTGAAAAGGGGTTCGATGGAGCATTGAGACTGAACCATACAGTATATACGCTGTAAAATCAAAACACAAAGAGCTGAAACAGGCGGAAAATCTTTATAGAGTCTTGCAGTTTACTTTGTTTCAGTTTACTTTAATATTTTCATTTCATAAAATAAAAAATCTGGATTCATGAACAGTTGTTAATGTTTGTTTTTTTACAAATGGAGGTAAAAGACGGATGGGTGCAGACTTCCTGGATGATTATGAGACTATATAATGCTACTGTTACATGCAGGAAGTGTACGGCAGATAGGATAAGACTGGAATTATACTCTTCTTGCACACCACGGAGGGACCAGATAACATCAGTGTGCCTTTATACTGTAATTAATGCACTTTAGCTCAATATATTACATCACATCCACTGCAGAATCCCCCAGTGTAACAGAGTCCACATGTTTTTCCTACTATTTTCTACTGTAATTAGTTGTTGGGAGGACCTCATTAAGAGCCAGGCTCTGTCTGTGTGATCATTAGTTTGCTGGTCGGTTTGCCATGAGCACTGGCGCCAGGAAGTACAGTAGAAATCACATGAGCGTGAGCCAATTTCGGGTTGATGTGCTGCACGCCCGAGCGTACTTAATCTTAGTGATTTGATGGGAGTATCTGCAAATCTGATTCTGCCGTTTCCGGATTTAAAAATAGTTCTTTAAAATCCTCAAACGCTGATTGATCTCTGGAAGTGTCTTGGAGAGGAGCGACATGTGGGATATGTTTAATAGGTGCATTTAACCTCGACCACTATATTATATTAAAGCGATGTTACACTGATGTTTTTAATGGCTTTCACTTCATACTTCCTGTTGCTTTATGTTTTTTTTTGCACTTCAAGGTGGAGATACATGAGGGCATTTGGTATGAGTAATATTTAGGGATGCAACTAACTGTTTTTTGACTAATCAATTAATCATTTTGTCTGTGTTATAATGTTTTAAGGTTCCAGGTGACGCCTTCGAATGTCTTTGCTTTGTCAGATCAACAGTTCAAATTCAAAGATGTTTGGTTTACTGCATGTGCATGTATGACACAGAAAAACTCACATTTTAGAGGCTGCAACTATTGAATATTTGGCATTTTTGGTTCAAAAAAAGATAATTTGTTTGTCAAAATCGTTGCTGTTAAATCTTCTGTTCATCTTCTAATCGATTAATCGATTAATTGTTGCAGCTCTAGTAATATTACCAGTCACAGTCAACACAGTGAGTCATGTCAGGGTCAACAAAATGGTTTTGGAGCAACAGGAGCCTGTGAAAGGAAGTAGCTCCTGCTAAAAAGTACCTGTATTAAAAGGTGCAGTGTGCAGGATTTAGTGCATTTAGAAACATGGCGGTGCAACATGGCGGTGCAACATGGAAGAGGACCCGCTCCCTCTCTAGATATAAGGTAACAGAAACACAGCTATTCTCATTTTCAGGTGATTATACAGTAATTAAAGCAAACGAACGCTAGATGCCACTGAACTCTACCCACTGCACCTTTAATAAATACATCTCTTGACTGCTGTTTCTACTATTTAACCGTCCATCATCTATCTTTTAACAACTACACGAAAGCAGTTTTACATTTTTTACAAAGTGGCAACGCTTCATCGGTCAGTCACTGTTCCATATCGTCCAGTTCTTCATGACGATTTTGGTGACAGTTACTGGTTATTACGCCTATGAAAGACTCTCTGTTGTCCTTTTATGTTAGTATTGAATCGCCATTTAAACATCCATTTTCCCTTTTTAAATATATGGTTCTCTTCTTTTCAATCAATGATCCCTGTAAGCCATTTACAAGGTGCTCCAATAATTAACTCTTCTTTCTTATTCCCTCTATTTATAACCATCCTTTCTTCTTCTTCTTCTATGCCCCTCAAACTACTTTCTGGATCTTCAACCATCTGCTCCCGTCACCTCAATTTCTTTTATTCCATTTCCTCTTTCTCGCATTTATCTCTCTCTCTCTCTCTCTCTTTCTCACATTTTTTCTTTTCTTCGTTTTTTTTATCCTGTCCTGATCTTCTCTGCTCCAAACACACCTCACCTTCCTCCCTCTCTCCTTAGTTGTCCATGGAGGACACAACTTCCATTCTGCCTCGTCTCAAGAGGAAGCCCAACAACACCTATGGGATCGGTGCCCTGGCTAAGTCCTCTCTGTCAGGTGTGTCAGGTGTGTGTCTGTGCTGCTAGATGGTAAAAAACAGCCCCCATGTTGCCTCCACATGCTCCACAGGAGGTCGAGGGTGAAGTTGTTGTTGAGCACTTACGGGGACTGAACTTTGTTTCCCTGTTGTATTAAAAAAAAAAAGGTAATTTTTGGTTTGTTTTCCTGTGATGTTCAGATGGTTTTTTGGCGTCAGAGTAGTGCAGAAGGCAAATGAAAGACCAACGTGTGCTTTAGTTTAATGATAATCATTAGACAGAATCAACCAATATTTTTTGCCAGAGCTGCTACAATGTACATCTTTGGGGTATTTAACAAATGAGTACCAATCATGACTGAAAATTTACATCTGTTAAGGGCTACTATTCATTTAGCATTAGCTTCAACCTTTCATTCATCTTTACAGGATCGAGTTTTATCTTTTTGCAAACTCTCCTCAGAGGCTGATAAAGTATGAAAACAGGGGCAAGTTAAAGTTAAATATGCCGTCCTCACATGTATTAAGACATACAAAAATGCTCTACTCAGAATAATATTGTGTGTCTGATTTGGGTTTTCCAGAAAAGAAGTATAACTACCAGATTAAAACAGTTGAAATTGCATCTACTTAAAAAAGCTTAGAATCTATACATGTGTAAATATTGTTTATCTCAGAAGTGCAACTTCATGTCTAAAGGCTTCAAGTTTCCACATCACACTTGTGTAAGTTGAATATTGGACCAGGACTGTGTTCAAAACTAGCTAGCTAACAAGCTAACCTTCCAACCTCCAGTAGCTAGCTGACTAGCTAATCATTAACTATTTGATCTTCCTCAATCGTGTCCAATCCCAATCAATAAATGCAAAAAAAAGACAAGAAAAAAATAAATTCTTCGACCCCATTAAGGATTTTTAGAACCTTTTAGGTCATTTCATGTTTGTATCAGACAGCGTCGAGAGTCGAGAGCTGAGCGGAAATAAGGAGAGAGAGAAGCACAAGTGTGACATAGAACAGAAGTCTGCTGCCAGACTCAAACCGGGTACGCTGACATTACATTCATTACCCACCGCCAGCATGTCCAAGGCTCCCTGTAGGCCTCACTTAACCAATTAAACTATCTCTGCATCCAGACGCAGCTCTTCCTCTGTGAACTGTTTGTTTCATAAAAAACTACAGTCCGCCTCTTCTTCTTCTTTCACCTGTTTTTTTTTTCTGAACTACTTGCAGGCTAAAGAATCATCTGACACACTTTTGGGAAAAAAAAAAAAAAAACAGAGATTATCTTTTTTAACCTTTTGCCAGAAATGGCAGAACTTACTTGTAAATAAAAACGTCGGCTCAACAGACAACTTCATCCAAGAGCAGGAGGAAGAGGAGGAGGAGGAGGAGCTTGGAACCAACATGGCCGCCCCTGTGGGTGCCCCCTTTCTATATCACTCCCTACTATCCCCCCCCCCTCCCCTTCTTCCATTGATATCAACTGCAGACGTCAATGACAGACATATTTCGCAGAGTCATTGATGGAAACCCAATCCGATCTTTGATTTCAAAGGAACTAAAGTAAGTGTGGTATTACTTACTTTAATTACTTACTTGAAGCATCTCCACAGGCGTGTTGGGAAATGTAGTGTATCTGTAATGTGGCAGTGCTGCTGGTGGATATTTTGTGAAGCAGTGATTCTTTCTTTTTTTTTTGTTGTGCAGTGAGTGGCTGGTGCCTCTTTTGTGCTATCTATCTCGTGCTTTGTGCTTCAAAGTGTAGTGCTCTGTGCTTTTGTAGTGTTGCACCTCAGACTTGTTTGTGTTAAAAAAAAAAAAAGTGTTTATTTCCTGTCGTGTCTGGTGCACTTTTAAAATAAATCTGTTGATATCATTTAAACAGTGTATAGCGTTATTTTTTTTTTTTGAGCCTTTGAATAGCCAAGACCCCAACACCCTCCCTCATTTCCATTCTTTCCATTCCAATTTCCATCCCCAATTAGACTCTGCAGGGAGTGTTTGATTTTCAAATGAGATTGGCTCTCTTTGTCTAAAGGGGGAAAAAACTGTTTCTATTTATAACTCAGCCTGTAACTTGCCCCGTGGACCGAGGGAGCAATTTCCGAAGCTCTGTCTCTGTTTATTCATGCCTGTTTGATTTTAATTTAATTTTTTATCGATCAGCCTCTCAGCAGGCATTTGACTCAGTGAATATGTCCCCTGTTTGAATCCTGTATTTGCATCTTAATTGGGCAGAGGTTTGCCGGTGGACCACTCTCTCTCTCTCTCTCTCTCGACGTTCTGGATTACTTTCCTCTGCCTGTCTCTTAGTCTCTGTAACACGTTTTTAATTACGTAAAGTCTAATGAATCTCATTTATTCTGTTTACCAGGAGATGAGTAATGGCATTAATTATTAATATGGGTTCGTCGTCGGCGTTTCAGCTGCCATCCTCGTCCTTTTTCTGTTTGTTTTTTAACAAACTTTAACAAGGCGTCCTCATCCATCTGGTCACCACGGTTACCTCCTGTCATCTCACCTCTGACCTGTTCACCCTTGTCCATCCACTCACCAAAACATTTAATCAGTTCGTGTATTTGATCGCACAAGATTTTTGCGCAGTAATTTCAGTGAGTTATTTGACTGAAATGACTGATCTAATTGTTAATTAGATCCCAAAGAGGTTGATATTCTGAACTCATTTTCACTTATATGGCAAGTGTGTCCAGTACTTAATGTTTCTACATAATCTTTTGGGTTCCAAGATTTAAAAAAAAAAAGTTGGGGCTGAATAACTTTCAGACAAATATTAGACAAGTTTAAAGGATGAGTCTGGAAAGATGCTCCTGCAAATCTACCCTGGATAAATAAAGATAATAGATGATGTATGCTTTTGAGTCAATAACATTTCCTGAACAAATGTCAGCATGACAGATGAAACCTGAAAGTGCTACTGAATGTGTTTTTTATACACCAGTAATGCAAAGTAGCTGCGAGGTCGTTGAACTGTCTGAATCCGTCCTTATCAATACATTTATTACTCCATAGTCGTCATCTAGTTTCCCCACAACATTTCAAACCTCCTCAGCATCATCATCCTCTTTCCCCTCTTCAGCCTCACCCAGAGGTATACTCAACCACGGCAACCTGAAGTAGTTTTGACAGTATGTGTATGTGTGTGTGTGTGTGTTGCTACTCCGTACCTGTTCTAGGTGTGACCCGCTCCATGAAGGACAAGGTGACCAAACCCACTGCCATGGCCCAGGGTCGCGTCGCTCACATGATCGAGTGGCAGAGCTGGGGCAAACCGTCGGCGGGGCCGATGGGGGGCGCCGGCCACACTAACCTGCAGAGGGAAAAGGAGAGGAGGATGGAGAACGACGCTTACAGCGACCTCAGCGATGGCGAGAAGGAGGCTCGCTTTGCTGCAGGTGGGTGTACGTCTAGACAGTCAGAAAAGCTTTCTTTAAAAAAAAGGTATAATTTTGTGTTTAAAAGCAGTTATTTAAATGTTTTTATCATGTGTATACACTGATAAATGGTCACTGCCATTAATATTTGTGTATTTCAACTCTATAATTGTCATATTTGTATTTTTAGATGTGTGTAAATGAGTAGACAAGGCGAGACAAGTTTATTTGTACAGCATATTTGAGCAAGAAGGCAACTCAAAGTGCTTTACATAGATCATAAAAGGCACTGAATATAAAAGCAAGACAAGTAAAAAGACATAAAAACTATTAAAAAAGTGTTACATTTGGAAATAAAATAAAAAAATAGAAGCTAAAAAGGAAACAAGACAGATAAAAGAAGAGAATAAAAGTAACAGTGCAGTGTGAAATATTAACCCTGTCTATTTGAAGCTCACTTCCATTTGAAGTATTTTGGCTTTTCACACCGATTGAATAATAATAAAAATATAATAAAAATATAGTGAAAGTGCCAGCAAAGATTTATCACAAGCCTAATATGTGTTTTTTTTCTTGAATATTCATTTTTGCTGCTGACTGTTGTTGTTGTTTTTATTCAGTAATGTTTGGAGAATCTAATTGGTTCTGGCCCATCTGCTACACCCAGCAAAAAAATAAATAAATAATTAGTGACAGCTACTTACACACATTTATTTGTGTACAACATTTACACATTTCCCACTTGGAGTAAAACACTCAGTAGTCTTCTCCTTTGCCCCCTTCACCCCTCCCCCTCATATCTCCTGTACGTCCATGTTAATGACTATTGTTACGTCTTGTTTGTTTGTTTTTATTACTAATTAACTTCTGTTTGTGTTAGTAAAGCTGGGACTGGGATTTGTTTGTAGTGTGCTGTATCTCAAAGTGTGCTGCAGCGAGTTTAAGGGGCCTTCCTCTATCGTTGTTTCACGCCGCTTCCTCTCCTTCCTCCTTCCTCCCGCAGGCATCATGCAGCAGTTTGCGATCTCGGAGGCGACTCTGTTTGGCTGGAACTCCATGGACGGGGAGAGTATGGGAGCCGGATCCAACCAGGGCAGCGTCGCTCACCTCAGTGAGGTCAACCAGGAGAGCATCACCAGCAGAGGTACTGCTGGTTAAACTTACATGCTTTCTAGACACGACTACAGGACACGTTATTGACATTCGTTAGACAGAGACGTAGAAACATTAGAGATCAGTTTTGATCAGCCATTTCTTACTTTATATAATATAAATTCAGTTATTTATGTTTGAATAGAGACAAAGACTTGATCCCTAAGGGGCTGTAAGCAGGGTCCAAACTGCAGTCATTGGGGTAGACTAGTAGTCTCCTGCAGCGTCCACGTCTTGGAACTTGTTGCGTTGTCCTTCTCTCTATTGATTAAAATACCATCTTAAATCTAGTCATAGTGATAGCTGTGACACCTAGTTAGATAGTTTTTGCACTCACTCACATCCTTCTGCTTGCAAAGTGTTTGATACTCTCAAGTTTAATGTTTTAAACCACTAAGTTTTCCTCAATTAATGTTGGATTTGAGTAAATAAAACTGTAAACGTAACGGCTTTGATAGCAGTCTGTTGGACTCATAAAGTCATAAACCTTGACATATGTCAGAGTGACATGTGTCAAATCTCTTCTTGAGGGAGTTCAAATGTGAGATTCTGCAATTATATATACAAAAACATGAACATTAAGTCTTAAAAAAGCAACAGTTGATATGAAGGTGTCAGCAGAGTCATTGAGAAGAGTATAAAAGAGTATAAAGGCTGCTGTGCTCACCTGCATGGAAATGATTGGACGTTACCAGTCAGCTGCTGATGAACGACACACAGATGGCAAAGCATAAACGAAGGAGCCGATGCCATTCGGTTTAATGGAGGCTCTGCTTGAATTGACACTGTTACTACTACCTCTGTTAGAGGTTGAAGGAAGGTTTTATTTATTAAACACACTGCAGATTATCTGACTGACCCGCTAACGGACTCTGTATTCCTTCTACAAGTATAGTATATATATATATATATATATAGCATATGTCTTTGTACCACACATCACTCCTGTCATGTTCCACAATGTAAACTGTCGTGTTTACCGTTTGTGTGTACAGTTTTTTTCAGAGTCACCTAAAACGAGAGCCCTGTTGGAAACTAAAAAAAAACAGCCGCGTCAGTTATTCTTGCCAACCAGCCAGCTGTAAAGGACTTTTAGAGGGCAGACGCACAGCTGCTCCACATTCCTGCCTTTCACTGCTACCGTGGGGAACTTCCTCAAAATCTTCCTCCTAAATGACGAATCCAAATGACAGCCTGTCGTTTCTAGAAATATCAGAGCGCATTGTGATGGATGGATGTGGGAGGGGGGGGGGGTTCATGAGTACTCGAGCTAAAGCTAAAAGACGAGTATTAAAAAATATAATAATAAGGAAATGAAAAAAGGAGTTCATTTTACACTTGGTTGAATAAAGCAACAAAAAACAGTTTGGGGAAACAAACTAATATCCTGATTTGCGGTTGGAGCCTCAGGTGGTAAGATGTCTGTTTAGTTTAGTTGCAAATAGGATGATAAAACAGAGAGAAGGGAGGAAAAGAGAGCAATTTGCTCAGGCAAGATTAGGAAACCCCATCTGACCTCACAGGGACCTAAAAATAAAAACAACAAACAATCCCTCTGCTACTTTTCTTTTCTCTTTTTTTTTGGCCCAAAAAAAACAAGAGAGTTCATTTAAATACTCGACTTGCGTGCCGTTTCCGCTCGAGTAGCGCTGTAAACTGTTTTTTTTATTTATTTTTTTTAGATCTGGCTGGTGTTTAGCAAAGCAGAGCAATGTCCGCACCCTGAGGGACCCTGTAGGTTAGCACAAGGACTTCATTAACAACACCATATGGGCTCTGCTCCACGCTTTATCTATCATGCATGTACGGCACACGCTCACGTGACATGGCGACGATTAAAAAGCTATCGGTGGTGGGGGGGGGGGGGGGTGTGTTTCTCCTCCTCTGCACACAGTCCGCAGAGTGTTTAGTCCTCAGCTCCCCTCCGTGGATCTGCTCTATAATAACTCTGCTGCTGATAGGCTAATCATACTCCTATTAAAGTTATTACAGTGTGTTGTTTTTGGATGAGGTCAGGTTTATCCCTATTTATAGCTTCATAAGAGCATGGGAGCCGCACGGCTAATGGCTCAATCAATGGTTTAGTGTCTCAGATTACCTGCAACATACATGGCTCCCGCTCTACTACAGTCTACTTCACATCCTGAGGTGAAAGCGGTTTAATAATTTGCGTACAAGCTGAGGCCTCCCAGTCAAACGTCGTGTCACTTTTCCGCTGTTTCATGTGTCTTCTCCTCTCTCCTGCGTCTCCCCCACACAGACCAGGTGCTCCACCACTCCTCTGCAGATGTCTGGCCTCACACCTACGTCTCGCAGGGCCTGTACTGCCTGTCGTCCTCCGATGCCTGGGACCCAATCACCAGCCAGCCCTCCGGCATGGCTTCGCCCGCTGCAGGCTCCTACATCATGGCTGCGGGTGAGGATTCGATCTTGTGTCTTCCTCGAATCCGTTGTTTGTCTGTGAGCGCTGGGTGTTATGTTAGTGTTTGATGGTTGTTTTTAGGTGGCAGCAGCGGAGCAGGAGGTACACCCGGTGAAGGGTTTGAGGGCACGGTAGGCAGTTACATTCAGCAGCACCACACTCAACTCGCCCTGCAGCAGCAGAACCAACTCCAACAGCTCCATCAGCTCCACCACTACCAGCAGCAACAGCTACTGCAGTACCAACAACAGCAACAGGTCAGTCGAGAGCAGTAACATCTCAGTGTTAGTGCCACAGGACTGAATCCATTGTGTTACACTGATGGCTCCTGCACCGACTCCCAAATGACTCTTACACATTTGTTCATTTGCATCAGCTAATGCGTGGTGAAATAAAAACGCAGCGCTGCCCGGATTATGTTTTTTATCAATGTAACAATGAAATGTTTAATGTATCAGCAAAATGTTCATTACCGAGGCATTTTTTAAATTGTCTTCCACCCAAAAAAAAAAAGTCTGCTGGGAAACTAATGCATGAATAATATTTATATGGTTGTGTTAAAACAACTAAAAGCACTTTTTTTCCTTCTTTTTCTTGGTTTTTGTTTTAATATTGAACGAGACAAAGACTCTAAAACCACACACACCTGAGCCTGAGGCTGTACTCTGAGCTAAATGCTAATGTCTAATGCTAACACGCTGATGTTTAACATGTTCACTGTCGTAGTTTAGCGGTTAAATATGATGTGCTGGATGATTGATATTAAACCAAAGTAGTGGGGAATGTAATTTTTGACCTTGATAGTGTTGTGTGAAAATTTAAGGGATTAACAAAGATAATACGTTTCATTCTGAGGGAGGCATGTACGTCTTAACTGAATATCATTACAGTCCATCTAATAGTTGAGACATCTGACTGTCAACCTTATAGACGCACTAGTTAATACTCAAGAGTCTGGGAAGCATAAACTGAAGATAAATAAAGATAAATTTGAGACTTTTTAGTCCCCAGCTGCTTGCATGGCTAAAACATACAACAGGTTAAAAAAGTTAAATAATAATAAAAATATCCTGAGAACTAAACCTGAGCAGCGTTAGTATGACTCATGCTGTTTGGATACAAGGTATTTACATACATCTTGACTGATTAAATCAGTTGAGACAATGAACGGAGCTTAAATGGCTCCGTTTTTATATGACAGACTTCACTTCCTGTAAACTACTTGGATGTAAATCTGTTGCCGACATTCAGCTCTCAGTGCTGCTGGTGTCGCACCGTTTGTGAGTTTTAGTTGAGTTTTTGTCCCGTCTCCATGTTTTGTCTCGTCATTTCCTGTTTTATTTTGAAAAGTCACTCCTCTCGGTTCATTCTGTCAAGCGTTGTGGAGGCAGCGCAGGACTCAGACACAGAGATGAACACAAAAAAAACCCCCTTTATTTCAGCCGTAGTCACAGCGAGGCATGAACGATAGACAAGAAACAACAAGTGAACCAGAAAAGCAGGACTTAAATACGCAGACACAACTGACGAGGGAACGGGGAACAGGTGAGGGGACAAGGTGGAAACACTTAGGGTAATCAGACAGACACATGACGGGAAGGGCAAGTGACCTGAAACGAGAAAATAAAACAGGAAATGACGAGACAAAACACGGAGATGGGACAAAAACCCAACTAAAACACCACCACGGTGCGACAGCTGGGAAGTTTTCTGTAGACCAAGTGAGTCACGATGAACTGTGATACCGAGAGACTGCATCTGGTTAATCTCAGAGCTCATTAAACAACTCAGGGTTATGAAATAATAACTCGAAAAGAAAAAGGTGTGCTGATCCGAGACCCCGATGGAAATGAGCTTGTTCGCTTAACTTTGTGTGTTTATGTGGTTTTTCTAATGTGAAAGAGACTATTGAATATGTTGCATTTATAATGAAACCTTTCAATCAGTTAAAAAAATGCATAAGAGACTGAAACATTTCCCAACCGTTCCCTGCATCATCACCGTCACTGACTCATAACTTAGACGGGAATTAAAAGTAGATGCATATACATGACTGGAGGGAACTGAAAAATATGGCAGAAGTCTCTTCCTCCTACACAAGCCTTCAGGCGCAGAACGCTAAATACCAGGAAAAAAAAAAAAAAAACTATTTTTTTTTCATTTGTTTTGGCATAAAGAAGCTTTTAAACCCTTCCCAGCTGAATATGTTGTGATGCAGCAGCTTATTGTTGCATTTTTTTTATTTTTTTTTGTCCCTTAGCGAACTGCTAAAAATGTCAGAAGCTGTGGAGGATGAGAGTAGTTTGAATCTCTAGCGGGTGGTGACTCTTCAAAGTTTTTAAAAAGAAAAGAAAAGAAATGTGGCCACTCGCTGAGTAACTGTTGAGTGAACTTGAGTCATTTCAATTGATCTTCTCTTTTCAAAGCAGGTTTTTAAAACGTCAGCGCTCACATTCAGTCGCTAATGTTAGAGACAAAAATCTTTGCAGTGGTGAAGTTATAGACCGAGTCCTACGGTTTAACATTCAAGACGATTACACAATCAGCTTATTATGACCCCCCCAAAAAATCCTAAAGACTAATGTCTCAGCAAAAGAATAACTCGTCCTTGCTTTTATCTTTTAGCAGCCTTCACTGCTGTAATCTCGGTCGGTCTCTCAGAAACGATCAGAGTCCCTCACTAAGACTGAGAGTAATGGATGACATTTATCCATTTCTCAGATCTTTGCGCTGGTTTTCTGTGTGTCAAAGATCAAAGACTGTGTGTCATAAAGCGCCGAAAAGGTTTCGGTCCAGAAATAAATGTCGTTGTAAACTGTCCAGACCTCTCAGGTCCCCCAGGCTCTAAACAAAAATGTGGAGAAGGACCACTGAAAACTGTTTGCTTTTTATTCAAATATATCGGGGACCGTTTACTTACATAATTGAATCTGTTTAAGTCGGTTTAAGTTTATGTCTTTTTATATGTTGTGTTGTGGTTAATGGCTGCCTTTATATTGCACTTTCTTAATATATTTTATGTCTTAGGGTTAGGGGTTAGGGTTAGGGTTAGGGGCCGTTTTAATTGCCTTGTTGTTTAAAAGGTGCTACACAAAATAACCTTTCCTCTCCTTCTCTTCTTTCCTCCTTTTCCTCTCTCTGACTACAGACTATGGAGCACAGGCTACACAGTGCCTCCCATTCCCTCCAAGCCACTCCCAACAGCACCATCCACAGCCTCGGTCCCCCCACCCACCCCCGGCTAGCTGACCTGTGGGGAGCGGCGCAGGTCGAGGCGCACCAGGTAGACGCTCGTCCGCTGGATTGCAGCCTTTGCAGACTAGATGACGGTTTAATAATCAACTCTGACAGAATGAGAGTTTGCAAAAAGGACACATGGTCACAGACAAACAGGCCAGGCATCTCCCTTCAGTCACTGTTACAGATTATAATCAAAACCATGTGTCTTAATATGCATTTAATGATCTCAGACTACTGCGGGAAGCTAATGTTTTTATTTTTTCATCCAATCTTTCAGGCACGTGTCTTCAAGGGTGAAAGATCGTCTCTGCTAATGTTTTGTCTTTTTTTCTTTGGATCTGGCTTTGTTTATATCAGCAGGCGTATTTAGCACACATCTGTAGTGCAGGGAATGATGGGAAACACTGCCAGAGAAGTCAGTAAAGGTAGGAGACAGACTTGGAAGTCTGCATGGAGCATTCCCAGAAGTCTGCATGACAGCCTGTAGCAGACTTGAATTAGCTTTGATGACAGTCACCCATAAATCTGCCTGGTTTTTAGAGTAGCATGTTTACAACTCTGGGCATCTGAATCTGTTGTACCTACCTAAGTATCTGTATTTCTTTTCTCTCTGATGTCTCATGCACAGGCAAACCAAGCCGGGGTCGGGATAAGGAGATCCTGTATTCCGCTTGTCCGTCTTCCTTCCTTTCTTTGTCTTCGGTGTCTATTTCTTTCTTTCTGTTGTTGTTGTTACAGGAACTGAAAGTTGAAGGGTTGATATCAGTGTTTTTTTTAAAGAAATGTCAATATGCCAGTAACCAGTTGAATCTTCTCCCAGTTTAAAAAATCAAGCAAAATAGAAAACGACAAGCAATTAAATCGGCGTACGCAACCGGTTGCAGGTGGAGATCGTCGGGCAGCTGAGTGGACAGATGGCTGAGGTGGTCGGAGGATTGGTGGAGACAGTTGGGGAAGAGCCAGAACCAGAGTCTGAAGGCATCCCAGAGCAGCACGAAGAGGAGGAAGAGCTGACGAAGGCGAGTCACTTCTCGAATGGTTATTAAATTATGAAGTATTCCAGGTGTTCCCCAGCTGTGTTGTTTTGTGTCTGCTGCATTTATAGTTTCGCCCTGCATCCCGAATTGTCTGTTAAAAAAAAACACATGATTTCTGGTTGTCCCAGGTGGAGGAGGTGACATTAACCTTGGAGCCGGAGCCGTGCTCTTTGACCCCGTCCCCGCTGAGGGAGGACGCCGCCCCCTCGACCAGAGGTTCAAGCCCAGGACTACCACCAACACAGACCGCCGAACCCGTCCCGGAGAGGATACCGTTCGACGTCACCCCCTGCGTCGTCCAGTTGCTGGAGGAGAAGGACGAGATGGTGGACCCGGAGGAGGGCTCCATCGTCGTCGTGGCAACCAACTGAGTAACGGGCTTAAAAAAAAAAAAAAAAAAAAAAAAAAGAAAGAAAGAGGAGAAGAAAAAAAAAAGACTGACACAAAAACAGGAAATAAATATTCCAATAATCAATCAAGCTATTATCCCAACCCCTTCCCCCCTCCCAACTATTTACCCACTTTGAGTCGGAGGAAGCGCAGATGGAAAAAATGGGGAAAAACGTGGGATGTAATGAACACAAACTCAACGCCAAGAAGCTCTCCTTGAGATACTGTGAGACATGTGGAACGTTACGTTTGACAAAGAACAAATCGTACAGGAGGGGACAGCCGAGGGACTTGAATTCAGTGACTGCTGAAACAAGCCGTGTTGGTGAAGACGAAAAAGAAGAAGAAATATAAATGTTTTGGACCCACTTGGACCAAAGAACTCGAGAGCCGAACAGTGGACGGATGTATGTGAAATTGAAAGGAGGTAGGACACGAAAGAAGTTTAAAAAAAAAAGAAAAAAAAGAAAAAAAAAAAGGGGGCCTAGTTTAAAAATATCAGTGCAATACAAATGAACATGGACACAACCAGACTTGGGTCGAACAGTATTTGCAAATAACTCACAGAGTGTTTGGTTCAAGTTGCTTTTGCACTTGTTGGGCGGGTGTGTGTGATGTCAAAGACAAAGACACACACAGAGAGAGAGAGCTGTTTGATATGCTAATTCATGTACTTTTGAGTGACGGCTTTGCCTCGGGGCCCCTCGCTGAGACGGTAAACACCACCCATCAGGTACCGAGAGGGACTTGAAGGAAAGCGCTTAAGAATCATTTGCAAATACTTAATCAGGACACAAACCAAAAGAAAGTGCATGCTTTTTAACAGTGACCTTAGCCCTAACAGTATAACAACGGTATACAAAGTAATAATATATCAAATTGCTTTTTTTTTTATAATAAAAAGAAAAAAAAATCCAATAAACTTATATGTATTTGTATGAATGTAAGACTGTATGTATGTATGTATAGTATGTAAGTTTGTATGAATGTAGCTTTGTTTGTGTGTAAAATATATATATTCTGGAAAAAGATTCTTCTCGGTGCTCGGTCTGTTTTGTCACACGTGGCTGTGTTTATATACTTCATGCCTAATCCCAGCTCTTAAAGGAGAGGTTCAGTTTTTGTCCATATGAGCAGTGAAAGAGGTTTTTCATCGCTGTAATCATTCCTCCTGTTCATACTGGATGTTAAAAGATGTTTCACTGTTCATTTGGGAAACTAGCTATTGTTTTAAGACTTGGAAAAAAATGTGAACTTGTCCTTTAACCTCATCAAATATCAGTCTTAAGGTGTGGTCTGCTTGAAAAGAGCACGGCAGCTGTTACAGACGGTCACACTCGAAGGTGGAGTGAAAAGCTAGAAGTCATAAAATGGGGAGAGACGCGATAATTGTTCAAATGTGGATAACATGTTTGCATGTTTTCAGTCTCTCCCAGAAGGCATTCATAGTGTTGCATTGTATACACATGAAAAGTGGCTGAAATAGCTGTTTTATAACTGACTCACCTCTGCACACCTGTCCAGTCGTTGCATGAAGTCGGTGTGAATTTCACATTTAGCAGCACTTTTGTCAAATATTGCAATGAATTACATCAGTTGAAATTGTGTCATATAGTGGTATATACTGATCTGAGTGTCCAGCATGTTTCTGGGCTCTGCGACATGTCGAGGTTGTCTCACTGTGATTAGGAGGAAAATACAGAAGGGGGGGGGAGTGGGGGCGACATGTCCAGTCAGGTCCTGGCTGTGACCAGAGAAGATGGAGCGGGGAGGCTGGATTATATATTCTATCCAGCTGGTAGAAAATGACCATATTGATCATCTTTGTCTTCCTTCTACATGAGACTTTCATGTGAGGGAGGTGGAGCGTGTCCCCACTTTTAAGGTCTAAAACCAGGACTTAGAGAGATAGAAGTTCAAGAGTGCACACACACACACACACCTACAGCAGTCGTTTCTGTCACTTCACTGAAGACAAACCCTATCATAGACAGAGTCATTACCTGCCTAATCTAAAACTAACCTAATAAAAAAAACAGTCTTAATGCTAAAAGTTAAAGGATTTACCTTGTTTAAACCTGCGCTGTATCTCTATAGTGACCATGTGAGCAGACTGTTGCCTCCTCCCTCTAATCATCACCATACAAATAACCTGAAAATGACTAAAAACATCTTCTCTCATACCGTAGAAGGTATGCAGCCATGTGTAACGGATAGTTTGGGTTGTTTTTAAGCAGGTTTTTGACAAATCCATCTCTGAGATTTCTGAATTAAATGACATATTAAAAAAAGATATTAAAACATTTAACTGTAACATCAGGTGTAATAAGGTCTTCTCAAACACACACACACACACACAGAATAATGCAACATGACATTCAGGACACACACACACATATATAATACTGTACATCCATAAGAACAAAGAGCCGTCATGACCTGAACGTCCTGCTGTATATTTTTCTTCACCAAGCTGTGTTAGCTTTCATGCAGTCATCAATACGGCTAAAAAAAACATTTTAACTTGTTCTTCATCATCACAACAGCCTCATTCATTAAAAACGGGCCATGTTAAGGCTCCATCATTGACCGGAGGCGTAGAAGTGCCCTTGTACGTTCAAGTGCTGTTATCCTTTCCGGGCTTTTCGTGTGTTTTTGTTCTAGTTTCACAAAGTCAACGATGAGAGGAATGTTTTAGGTTAATGCTACTTCAAAACCAGCCGGGAAAACAGTCGAATACATTACTGCATAATAGGAGAAGTCCTTGAAAGCAACATGTACGCTCCACTTCACTCGTTTAATATGAAGTCAATAAAGCTTGTTGGTTGTTGGGAGCTCGAATCATGGAAGAATAAATGAGGAAACAAGCATAACGACGTCTGTCACAACAGCGCAATAACTGAACGACACCTTACTGTGGCACTTTTTTTTTACACAGCTGTGTCTTGTTGCTCTGAGATCTCATCCTGTAAATCGTTTAAACGTCACAAGAGCGCACGAGTCGAGACTGTAGATCACATCTGACGGTCCAGAGTTAAAAAAAAAAAAGAAAGAAAAGAAGAAGAAGTGACACCAAACAAAATTGCAGCGAAACTTGATATATATTTCTGTCCGATTCACACGTCCGAGGTGTCAGTCACGCTCGTTTAATTACGAAGGAGTTCAATAACTTTAAATTACTTTTTGTTGAGTTCAGGCAAACCGGTTAATAGAAAAGTTCTGTTTCCAAATGAGATCGTCATCGTCTCAAATCCCTCATGTGCTGTTTTCTGCTGTAGAGCTCTAAACTTACTAAGATGATGAGGGAAAAAAGTGACAGCAACTCTTACAAAATAAAACGAGATAAAAAGCAATTAAGGTAACAAACCTGCAGTCTTGCAATGCTGTCAGAATAAAGTTTTATTTTTATGACAAGCAATCAGATGTGTTTTGAACTTAAATGATTAATTCATATTTCTAGCAGCATGACTCTAGAGATGACAGAGTTGGTCTGTGTGAATCATCTCACATCTGTTCACACTGATTAAACCCTCGTTTAATGAATATATATATTTTTAAATTATATTTAACCATCATTCGATAAACTCTGCAGACGTACAACCGTCCTGAGTCGTCTGATGAGTTTGGAGAAAATGTTTTTTTTTTTTTTTTTTAAAGCTTATTTTAAGTTATTTCAGTGGGGACTCTCTAGTCCTTTAGACAGTAGCTTCACTCCTGAATCCTGCAGGTTGTTGTTACTCAGGTCCAGCTCTCTCAGACTAGAGGACTGGGAGCTGAGAACTGAGGACAGAGCTGCACAGCTTCTCTCTGAGAGATTACAGCCACTCAGCCTGGAGTGGAAATATAAAGGAGAAAATACCTAAGAAATTATTATTTTTCTCTCCTGTTGAAAGATAGCAGAATATTAAAGTAATGATGAATAAATCCAACTATCTGTGTACTTACACAGCTTTGTTGGAGGCAGGTACTGTTGGATCTCCTCCAACTTTACACAACAATCACAACTTCCATTGGTTGTTTGAGATGTTTTTATGAATATCAGAGCAGTGAGGAATCTGTTGAAACTCTGCTGTAACATTTTTATTTTTGTCTATCTAACAAATTAAAAGTACAATAGCAAATATCTAGAGGAAAATGAATCAGTTTTTCAGTTATCTTGGGTGATTTCTGAAGCAAAACATCAATATTTCTGCCCTACCTTGACTGAGTTGAGTTCTTGGTCCAGCTGGCTGAGTAAAGGAGAAACTTTCTGCTAATTAAATGTCTTACTTCTGCTCCTCCTGCCTGTCTGGTCTCGTCTGCCTTTTACATCCAATCTCGCCTGGATGCCAAATTAAAAAAAAAAAAAAAAAAAAAGACGAGTGCAAACGATTAAAGCATTTCACTTAATAACACTTTATTTAGCTACATTTGTTCACAGTTTTATAAATTTTTGAGATAACATTTATTCCCTACTAAAAGATGAATAAATAAATACATTGGCCGCAGCCATCTGCACAGACCCCTCTTAAGAAAAAAAATAATAGACACACACACATTTAACTTCACACAGACATAAAAGAAAAAAGCTTTTTTGTAACATCTGCAGATTTTTAAAGACTTTCAAGGCAGCACCTGAGAAACTGAGTTCAGGAGATAAGAAAGAGATAAGAACAGTGTAAGAGGAGATGGAAGTGATGATAAAAAAAAAAAAAAAATGACAAGGAGGAAAGAAAAAAAGGAAGGCTCAACACCAGGGATTAACATAATTATTAAGGTAGTCACTGAACAGCTTCCGTTAATGATCGAGATTCAATTTTCGTAGATGTTTAATGGAGAGAAAGCAGATTAATCAGAAATCCACGGGGCGACTTGATGCAGGAGTTTTTGTCATATCTTTGGGTTTAAAGCTAGTTTAGCCTCCTTATTTAGGCTCAAGTCAGAGAGGAGGCGTGAAGCCGAGTATAAAATAAGAGAAATAATGAGAATAACGTTCAAATATAGTGTGATGAGGGGGGTTTCTACATGAGCAGCTTCATGCCTTCTAATAATCATCGTGACAGGTTTGTACAAAACATCGGTTGTTGCTACTGAGAGGTCGTTCGTTAAGTTGATTAATGCATTCATTCAACAAATAGCTCTCTGTCATCATACATTTTCATCTTCCTTTAACATATAGGTGTTACATGGAGGGAAAAAAAAAAAAAAAAGGTCAGCTGTCATTTACTCATGTGAACGTCATCCATCATGTCGTCGTTGTCACTTTGTCTTTTGGAGGTCGACGTGTGACTTCTGTTGTTTTATGTCTCTTTTTTTTGTCATAAAAAAGCTCAAATTACTTTCACTTAAAAGTCACATGTAATGAGGATGAGGAGGCGTCGTGGTTATTGGAAAAAAATCTCGAGCGTCTCTGCTGCGGCGGGTTCGGCTGTCGTCGGCCCGCCTTTAGCTGCGCCCATCTATCAACTTAACAGAGATGAGATGAGCTCTGAGGCTGCATCCACAAGGTCAGCGCACAATTTGGAGGTCGTTTCAGGGGGGGGGGGGCTTTGGCCACATCTTACACAGTGGACTGAGCAGCTCCATTAGTCTACTGTTATCCACATGGTCTGTTGCCAGTTTAGAAAAAAAAAAAAAAAATCAATAACTCCTGTGCTCATCTGACAATGACCTTTTTTTTTTTAAAAAAAAACCTTAATAATCAGGTAACAGAGCTGCAGTGCAGGAGTTCACTGGGTTCACTTACTAGTTTGTTTTACTGCACATTTAGTTTACTCATCAAGAAAAATATTGATTCAATAGATGTTGTGAAAAGCAGAACTGGGACTGTAAAAATGACCATTGAACATTTACTGCTTGATAATGTGAATTCTTCATGATTTAGAGGGTGTATATATTATATAACCTACAACTGAACAGGTGGGTTTGTTTCCATAAGAATATAATTGTGGAGGAAACAGTCGGTTCTTTGGTATAAAATGCATCCAGTTTATAAACCGTGGATATCAGCAGCAATCTCAACCCACATTAACTGAACCCTACAGGCTGTATGTGTGAGAGAGAGAGAGAGAGAGAGAGAGAGAATGAGGAGAGAGTGAGGCAGGGCACGTATCAAAAAAAAAACAAACAAAAAAAAAAACAGACATACAGATCTTCAGTAAGAAAGACAGATGGGTCGGGGTGGGCAGAGCAAAGGTAAGAGCGTCATCTTCACACCGATAAGTAGAGACGACTGCATCAGAGTTATTTTACAGGACTAATCTGAGTCCTTTGTTTATCTGCCGATACTTATATTCACATAGCAGCAAAATATATGTACGGTTGATCATATACATCTGGCACGTTGAGATAAATAACTGGTGCAGTCTTCTTTGTCACAAGCAACTTCATCCAGATACTGAAGGTCTTGGTCCAAAAATTATTAACTTGATCATCTTCAATTATTGATACGACGTGAAGGATGAAGGACGCTCGTTTTAAGTTTAACTGAAAGTGACGTGACGTGATCAGCTAGAAGAGAAGTCGTTCTGTCGACAAATGATCTTTAGCTTTCATTTTGGGCCTCCCATCGAGCTGCTCGCACAGTTAACAGCTGATATGATTTACCGACGGCGATGTTGTCGACCTGCGGAAGCGACGGTGAGTGTGAAAAGCCTATAGCTCAGTGTTTTGCCAACCAAGACGTCAAAATTCAGTCACTTGCTCAAACTATTTTTCACAATCGCTAATCTTCACCTGCATGTCTGGGCAGTTTTATTTTATTTTTATTTTAGCTAATAGCAATCCTTTAAGATATCAGCTCTACCAGTTAGGTAAAGGTGTGTGAAACGAGGAGAGAGAATCAGTAAAAGTGGGATTAACCGTCTTCAGTCGAGTGAAACGATGCCCGGTGTGACGTCGCTTCGGCTTTGAAATCTTTGCTCTACCTAGATGATGAGAGAGAAAAAAGGGTAGACGAGGACCAGAGCAGTAAATCAAGAACAGAAGAAGAAGAAGAAGAAGAAGAAGAAACTCACACCATTAAAAAAAGTTTTCCATTATAAAAAAAAAAAAATCATAACCATCACTCGTCTAACCTAAACCATTGGCTCATCGTCGCTGTCTTCGTCCTCCTGGAGGAGTTCCTGTAGCGGCCTCAGGGAGGAGAGAGGGATGGCTGAAGTGAAAGTAGGAGAAGGGGGAGGAGGAGGAGGAGTAGAAGAAGAAGGGATCGGGGGAGGAGTGGAGGAGGGAGGGGGGGTGAGGTTGCCGTTGTCGCTGCAGCTCCTACTGGCTGAGCTGCAGCTTCCTGTGCTGCTACTGTCGCTGCCGCTCTCCGTACTGCTGCTGCTGCTGCTGCTGCTGCTGCTGCTGCTCAACTCCACCTCCCTCGTCAGGCCCTCGATCCACACCTCCGCTTCAGTCTCGTGGTGGTGGTGGTGATGGTGATGGTGGTGGTGGTGGGGGTGGATGTCTGTGATAGGCGGGGAGGGCGAGGGAGCTTTGGGATCTGCCGTGGCCGAATGAGGCGAGGCGGTGGTCGGCGAAGAAGGGGCGGAAGGGGAAGCGGGCGGAGCGGGTTTAACAGAAGAGCTGCGCGTGCTGACGTCGCGGAAGCTGGCGAGCGGAGGGCGGAGCCGGACGCCGGAGCGCGTGGAGCCCTCGATGGCCTTCTGGAGCTGGAGGAGGAAGAGAGATTGAGAAAGGAAGAAAAACAGCAACAATAAATGTGTGCAGGAGATGAAAGGAGGAAAAAGTTAAAGTGAAAGAGAGAATGATTGGCGGGTGATTTGATTGACAGATGGAAGGAATAGAGGAAGTGATGGAGGAGTGACACAAGAGAAGACGGAGACAATAATGGATAAAGACATGAGGAATAAAGTAAATCAAAGAAAGGCTGAGATGTACAGAGAGGATATTGATTATGCTAACAAAATTCAAAAAGATTTATGAGACTCAAAACAAATCAGGAGCAAAAAAAACAAAGACAGACAAGGGAAAAACTTCTAAACCTGTGGATTCAGTTTCATTTACTGCTCAGCTTTTGCTTCCAGATGACCTTCATGTTTCGTACCTCTTTCAGCGCCACCACTCCCACCAGTTTGCCGATACTGGTCACATAAGCGTTATTGAGCCCCAGCAGTGAGAATAACGTGTGGGTCTGTGGAGACAGAGAGAGAAAAGGTCAGGCGTCAAAATTATGACAAACTTCTACCTCTCATAGCGGGACGGACTTTTTCTTTTCTTTCCTTTTTTTTTTTTTACATCTGTCTGTAACTTCAGACAATTTACGGGCTCGGTGTCTCTGTCAGCTCTGTCTAGACACAATGTCACAGAGACGGAGAGATGAAAGCCAAACTGACTCGATGGCTCCAGGTGAACCGCAGAAAAAAGGGAAAAAGTCACCGAGTCTGTTTCCGTGCACAGAGTATTCTGCTCTTAGCGCCGCTAAGGTCACACTTTGAAAGAGCTCTTTGTATGCATCAGCACATCTCGATAACAAAGGGCCTTTATACACATGAATAAGCAGAATATTCTGGATATTACCATGAGAGAAAAAAAAAATTACCCTGAAGACAAAAAAAAAAAACCTCCTGACAGTAATGGTGAAGGTGATGAAACACACTTCCTGCAAATCCTGGATGATCTTAAGGAGGATCTGAGCGAATCTGGACGGTTGTGCATCATAATTAAAAGAGAAAGAAGTGAAGGAGAGAGGAGGAATAAAACTGCACAGCTGGACAGCAGCACCACACTGGATGTTAAAGAGATATGAGCTACATGAACAACTAAAGGGTTTATATGAGATTTCTGTGGCTCAAACAGTTTACTCAACCGCAAGAAACAACAAATCCTTTGACTGCTAGCTCGTGCTGTGAACATGAAACCGGTACGGACCAGAGTGAAGAGTACTCTCCTCCTTAAACCAGCTATTGTTGAGTTGTCCTTGAGCAAAGCGCTTAAGCCTCTTTTGGACCAAAAAGTTCCAGGAAGTGTGGAACCAGAGGAACTAATCTCAGGCACTAAAGTAGAGAAGTGAAAGTCCCTCTTGTGCATTCGCTTTTCCACCTTATCTGTGTCGGTGAGGCACGTTTAAACCCGACAGCAGCTGCCTTTCACACAAGGAAACAACAACAACAACAACAGAGTACAACTGCAATGATTAAGTCTGTGAGGAGAAAATGAATTTGCAACTATTGTGATAATCGATTAATAGTTTCAGGCACTTTTAAAGCAGAAAAGTCCAACATTATTTGGTTTTCTGTCTATTTTTTTGACATTTTACTGACTAAATTTTCAGTTTAATTGATTAAGATTAATCAATAATGTAAATAATATGTTGCAGTGATGAAAATCATCCTGTTGTTCTTTGTATTTGCTGTTAGATGTGGTGAATGAATGAAAAGGAGAAATGCAGCAGAGGAAACTATATTATAATACGATCTATTTTAGAATCTAACCACCATGAAAGAGTGAGAAAATAAAGCTTTAATTCTCTCCTTCACACTGTTTATGCTAATATCAATACCACAGTACTTCTTTGTCTTAAGAATAAAAATGATGCACGAGTTGAAGCCGCTGTGGCGTCCGTGTTTGACCTGCAAACTCCGTCCCTACGGCTCCTGAAGCATCAGGAGGACTTTTCTTTATCACATCCATGAACTTAATTTAGTTCCGGCTTCCACGTTTATTTCCTGAGCTCCTCAAACACGTCTTGTTCTCCTGGGAAGGTTCCTAGGAGGGAAAAAGTCTTATTAGTTGCAACGTTGCGGCTCAGTGTTTGTACTGAACGACTCCCTGGAACTAAATATAAAGACGAATGAAAGTGCACGTGCTTCTTTTTGTTTACTTCTCAGATACGTTTTCTAAAAATTTAAGTTTTTCTCACAATGTCTTGTGATAAATCTAAAAAAAAAAACCCCTTTCTTCTTACTAACTAATGAGCACAACTCCCACAAATGAATGCTTAATTATGCAACAACCCTCCACTCACCTGCAGTAAAAACAATGTTTTCAGTCAATAAATGAAACCTTGTTGTGTCTGTCTCCGTTTAAGTCTTGACGGCGCAGAGTGTGAATAAAGTCTAGTCTCTACTGAGTGCTATTACCCCTCCGTCAAGGTCATCTACATCCTCCACTGAATGAGATGTTATTTAAATAAACAACTTAAGGAGCTGAGAGTGGGAACACAAACAAAAGACCTGACGACTGCTCGGGGTGCTGAATTCCATTTTTTTTTATGCTTCTTTGCTTGTATAACACCTGTGGAAAAAAAAAAAAAGCCAAACATGAACTCTTGTCCATGGTGAGTTTAGACTCAGGGTATCCATCCGAGTCATTTCATGCACATTATGATGCGATGAACGACAAAGCTGAATGAATGAAAATGGAAGAAACTGATGATACTTTCTTAGTTCCTAAACTATTTTATGCTCGCTTGAGGTGTTGTCTGCTGTAAATAAAGTAACTTTGCAGTAAATGTTGATGGAAATGAAGCTGTTGGATGGATAAGAACTGGTTTAAGCTAATTGTCAGGTGCTTGATATGAATGGGAGGACAGGACACTTGGAGTAAAACCCTGTTGAAATCTTTTAGCAAGATTTAACTAACACTAAGCTGCATTTAGTGTGTTGAATTATCACTTAGCAACTGCAACAAACAAACTCTCCTCACAAAACACCTGCTGATTAAAGAGGTCACAGAAAGGACTGTAATGTAATAAATCTTTCTAGTGAGAGCGCTGCTGAACATTTCATGACATTAATCGATATTCATGTCTGTAGCAAATTCATAAAAGTGATACCACAGCCCAAAAACACGACCCTGCTCTACCATACGACCTTCAAATAACCTTCACTGAAACATGAAAACGGTATTCTTCAATTCTACATTGAATAAAATCGACTTAAAAAGAAAAAAATGAGGGTTTTTTTTATATACATTTGAATTCCTGGAAAGCTCTTTGATTGCAGGGAAAATAAACGTCGACTACTTGTGTTGTAATGGAGTGAAGGAGTGATGTTCTTATGTAGGACGACCCAGTTTGTTTGCATCTCGTGCACGCTCAGAAATATAACAATGCACCAGCAAAACAGGATACTATTGATTTAAACAATGCATTAACCTACATATGTTTTTATGAAGAAAAAAAAAATGCATTTAACACATTTATTAGGCCTCAATGAAACACTGAATGTGATCAGAACTCTCTTTTCATTTTCAACCAATAACTCAACTCAGATTTATATTTTTTTACAATTTCTATCCTGCAAAAAAAAAAAAAGACAGATTAGAACAGGATTTTTATCTTCCTTAATTCTGAGTTGATTCATAAATGCCAAAATTTTGAATCGCTAGTTTATAACGTGATGTTGATGAAAATCGTGGAGGGCAGTTCTGCACCTACAGAGTCTACAGAGCTTGAAAGAAGTCAGGTGTTTGGGCACATTTTTGATTTAAACACTAAATAATCACCTGAGCAAGACAGACATGAAGTATATTATTAATATATATATACATATCTACTGACCAACGCACACTGCAGCACTTAAAGAACTTAAACTGCGGGGCGATGAAAATAACTCAGTGTCTGTTTCACCTCGACAATCCTGCACCTGTTCAGTGTCTCGGACAGCGATGCTTTTCCCCGGGGCTGACGGTGCAGCGGAGAGGTTTGCTCTCCACCGCTGCTGCAGACATGACATTATTATATAATGTCAGATTCCCACACCTACTTTTCTCTACCTGACATAGTTAATATTTTAAAACGAACCCTTCCCACACTGTGTCCTTCCTTCAAATCTCTCTTCTCATAGGATGTAGATTAAGAGTAAGGAAGTGCGCTGTTGCTGTTACACGGGGTTTTTTTTTTTTTTTTAAAAAGTCTGTTGACCTCCTGTGACCGCCTGTTTATTTTTGTCTTTCCTCACCAACCTTGTGTAATGATGTTCTCTCAACCAGCTGGAAAGGGGAAGGGTCAACTCGTATCTCATCGATTTCCATTGGCTTGTCCATCTCTTCCTCTTCCCACGCTTTGATCTGCGGCAGCAAATAAGAAGCAAGGTCACTGAGGTGGAGAGGCTGGCGTTAGTTCAGAGTCGCTCTCATGATGGAAGGGGGGGAAAAAAAAAAAAAAAATCTCCCTCCTTCTGTTGAAATGTACGAGTTCAACCAGAGGGAAAGATTCATTTTTTATACTGAACATAAAGAATATGATTTAAACATTATTCACCTGTTTGGGTGAAAGTGAAGGTGTGTGTGTGTGTGTGTGTGTGTGTGGTGGCAGGAGGGAGAGGTAGGTTAGCTACCCGTTGGAGGAAGAGTTTTGCAGCTATGAAAAACCTTGAAACCCTGCGTTGGCGTCCTTGCATGTCACCGCTCTCCCCCCTCTGAGATTTAGGATGTCTGACACCTTTTAGCCTCTCTATGGGTTTCACCTACACGCCTCAGCCTGCTGTGACAGGAGCAGCAGTCTTGTAGAATTTACAGGACTGTGTTATGGGGCTGTTTTGTTTTTTTTTTTATTGGACGATGTCAGGAAGAGTAAAGGAAACGTAGCGGACAGAAGAGGACTGGAGGACACAATATTGTTTTGCTTCTGGTAACAAAAAAAAAAGATGTGACAGATCTCTAACAGCCGTGACATACGTGTGATTTGAATGCTCAACCTTTCAGGATTCATTTAGAGCTGTAGCTATGGTGATATGTTTCACTTGTGTTGGCAGAGACTTAGTTTTATAACTATAAAAGCCTTGAATTCGCTGCAATTTTGCTAATACATGCACTCAGGCAAGCGAGTTACCCGGAACGACCGGGTTACTCGGATTATCGGGGAAACACTTTCTACATGCACGGTAGTATGACTGTGTGTGTCGGAGAGGAGAGGAGAGGATGGGCAGCATCTTACAGCATTTAACATAAAGGTATAGTTCAGTGTTACTGTGTGTTAGCTTCTTAGCTCTAGTAAGTTAGCTCTGGTGTTACTCTTCCTGTCTGCAGTCTTTTGTCTTGCACATGCACACTTGTACAAAGACGATTAGAGTGTCCATTATGCAGATATGATCAGGAAATCTACCTGGTTTCTCATATATGAGACGGTGAAATCAGCTTACTGGAAAAATATTTAACTGCATGTAAACACACTGATTCTGCGAATGTGCTTTTAAATATATATATATATCAGCTCATAATGCTGATAGATGATTTTTCTATCATTTGTTTAATTTTTTATTTGATTTTTAGCCTTTTTTGAATTGATCCTTTCACCCATATGTCTTGCCAGCTGGGTTTGAGGTTCCTTTTATCCTCCAGGTTTTTTTAAATCACCACAACATCTCTGAGACTTCTGCCGTCACACCGAATAAAAAATAAAAAATGAATGAATTTTTATTGCACTGAAAAATGATCCGCAGACCTTGCTGTCAACATTTTCCTTAAGGACTATTTCTTTTGCAGAGAGTAGGCATACATTTTTTTTTATAAAAGCATGCAGATCCATCATTAGCGTACCTCCTCTGGTGTCATCGTGTCTGAGAGGGGAGGAGGAGAGGGCTCCTGGAGACAAGAAAAAGGGGGGGGGGGGGGAAAGACACATGAGAGATGAGACATGTTTGTGAATTATTTTTAAGAGCATCGTCTTTCACTTTTGTTCCTCTGAAACAGGCTGGATGTGACCTCTAAGTCAAGAAAACTCCTGAATCTTACATGAGGGGAGTGAAGGGGGAAAAGCACTTCAAAGTCTCAGTTTCATATTGTTCTTTCATATATCACAGCACTTCAACTCCAGTTATTTCATCTCATTACTTAACATTTACTTCTGGGTTTCTGCCATCTGTATAAGAAAACATATTGAATATAAAGTGAACCTTAAATGTGACAAAAGGTGATTCGTCTGTATATTAAACTGCCTACAGAGATAATCTTCTGTAATCAGGTTCACTGTCGTCGTCTCATATTTCACTGGCCGACATATCCAGCGCTTTTTTTTTTTTTTTTTGCGAGTAAACTGGACGCAGCAGGTGAAATCCAGTCCAACACCTGCTGTCGACCTGTTTTTTTTAACTGAATTAATTAACGATGCTTCCCTCATTCGTTCACTCGCTGTCGAAGGCCACAGGTCGGCCGCTTCTGTCCTTGAAGCGACACAAAAATAAACGTCACCTCGCTCACAGGAAGCAGCAACAGTTGTGAGGTTACTATGACAGCACAGGAAGTTGGCCTTGTTGTTGTTGTTTTGTTTTTTTTTTAATTAATGAAAGGGTTGACACTTTTACAAGTGGCCTTTTGTTATTATTATCATCTCATCTGCACAAATCAGCAAATGATATCTCTGCATTCTTGTGTAGTCGTATTACTTCTCTGGTGTGTATCACTGCAACCACAGCAATTATACTAATCTTAGAATTAACAAGATGCTGACACTGTTACACCGGCCCGATCATTTTCTAAAAAAGGTCAGTGTTTGGTTAGCTGACATCAGTGGCTGGTAATGTAGACAAATACCTGTTTCACAGCCAGGGTTTTGGCTTGACGCTTGATGGCAATTTCCCACTGTGTGTCTATTTGATATTCAGGGCTGTAGAATTGAGGCTCGCTGCTGTAAAAACAATCCCCATGCAGGAATAGGATTGAATCCAAAAAAACATAATAGAAAATCAGACTGGTAATACACAAGCCACAGCAGTGGGCACAACAGAAATCAAATTCTAATCTTGCAAGCTTACAAGCATATGCTTATTTTCCAATGTGGTTTTCATTCCCGCTCGTATAAAGAGATGACACGTATTAGTTTCCTCGTGTGCCGAGGCTCGCTGCCAAGCCGAATAATAACTCTACCTCCAGTGTCTGGCTTCCACATTTCCATGACAGAGGAAAGAGATTCTTCGACATTGGGGAGTTTGTCTGAGGACAAGGAAGCGGTTGTGTATTCATGTGCCTCTGTCAATCAGATAAGAGTATCTGCCTGAATAGAAAGCAGAACCCCGTAATGAAAAATTCACCCA
The DNA here is from genome assembly GCA_029490765.1 of Euthynnus affinis. NCBI lineage: Eukaryota > Metazoa > Chordata > Actinopteri > Scombriformes > Scombridae > Euthynnus > Euthynnus affinis. The sequence continues at coordinate 31,946,880 of CM055843.1, read as the reverse complement.
GCGGAAAATAAATAAATAAATAAATAATGGATAAATATTTATATCCTCACTGTGCCAGTGTGAGGTTGTGGTTTTGGGAATGTTTTTTTTTTTTTTTGCCAAACAAATGGGGGTTTATTTGCATTTCAATGGTTCTTAACTCAAGGGGAGAATTTCTTGGCTACATCTCTAAATAGTTAGCTGAACACAGAGAGAGGCACGCAGCTTTGAGACGTGTAAAACACACACACACACACACACAAGGATGTAAGTGAGTGAGATTACCAGCATGTCTTATAGATTAGAGACGCTGCGTGTGGTTTACTGTACCTTTTGTGTATAGAGGTGTACACACATGTGTCGTGGACAGACATGCAGTAAGGAAATGATACGCGGACACGACACACACCTGCGACTGTCCCTCTGCTTGTCTGCTCTTAGGGGTGAAGAGATTCCTGAGTGTTTTCCTCACAGACTGCAGAGGACCTTTTTCTGAGAGAGAGAGAGAGAGAAAGGAGGTGAAGAGGGGAGACGCAGTGGGTGAAGGTCAATAAATTATACAAATGAAACTTTTGAAAGACTTGCAGCCTTTTGGATAGAAAAGCCTAACAAGCAAATGGAGGTTTTGAGAGACTCCCGAGAACCCAGCCGACCCATTATTGTTGTTGCCTGGATACCGTTTCAGTGGGAAAAATGTCTGCTGTTGTGTTTGATAGGCTGCTGAGGAGTTCACGGTGCCACAATAGATGCACACGCACACACACACACACACACACACACACACGCCATCTGGTTATTTGTAGCCAACATGCTGCCAAACGTTCCTTTATTCCTGTTAAAGTAGCAAAGTTATTAATTCCAAATGTGTGACATCTGTTGAGGGCAAAGACAAACAAACATGTTCGAGACAATATGGCAAACTGTGTGGAAGGTTGACAAATTAATAAAAATAGACAGTAAGTCAAAGCAAAGGGTTTGAGGGACATCTGGGTGGCTGCAGGGTGCAGCTAATATGGCATTAAGGAAGTTTCCAGTAGTTAGTAGTGTACACACTGGTGACAGCCACCGTAACTTAAGCTGAACACACACTGTGCCTTCCTACTGATGTGTTCTGTTGTGGTGACTGAACGTAAGCAAAGAAATTCTGGTCGGTTTGGTTCTGGTCTATTAAAAATTCCAATATTCAAGCAAGATGTGTTGACAAACGGAGAGAAAAACAACATTATTTGGTGCGTTTATATGAAAAGAGCATAAGAAGAATAGTATGGAGCGACAGATGGCTGGAAGTCTGTGGCAGCAAAGTTCAGTTTTATCTCAGCGGTTTCAGTCACGTCAACTGTTTTTTAGCCGTAACATGTAAAATATTCCTCTGGTAATATTAAAAGAAGCTCACTAGAGTTTACAGTATGATGGATAGAAAAAATCTGCAGGACAGATTTCAGACACGCCACAAATCCAGCTGATGGTCCGACAGCCGGATCGTTGATCGTTCAGGCAGTTAATTGGACAACGTGACCTCACGCCGCGTGTCAAACGACAAACCTATCTGGTAGAAATTCCGCCCGATTCTAAAATTAGTGGAGGGCGACCGACCAATCAGGGCTCAATCCATACAGTGTCTGCCGGGCTTAAAAGATTATGAAGGTGCCCGGCGGCACGGTGAGGGGAAGCTGAGGAACGTTCGGGATGGACGGGAGCGACTTCCTGGTGAGAACCAATCAGCTTGTTTTGATTCCCTCAAGAAAAGGAAGAACGTAGTTTTTCTGCTTCACTCGACAGCTGAAAATAACTTTAAACAAATCTCTGTATTAGTGACATGAGACACAAACAAACAACGACCTGCTTATCATATATTTATCTCCATAACAACAGTGTGGTTTGGATATGATGATGTGTTTGACCTTTGCTTCTGAGGACACTAACCCAAACGTGTTATCTTCCTCTGGACATGAAATGTACTCAACACATGTGTGAACCTGGCGAGCATCACGTAGCGTCTGGGCTCTGACTAAAAAGCTTCGTCATATCATGTTTTTTTTTTTTTTTTTTCTGAGGAGAAGTCGAGGAGACGTAGAAGAGAATAAATCCAATTACATCTCCCTAGTGAGCAAAAACTTGTCTGAAGGAATCAATATTACTGTAACAAGCCCCGTGAGGCTTTCATTGCCTGGACTGGCCTTCCTGTCACACAAACAGCTCCACATGTGTAACAGAGCTAAAGAAGATCCCATAAAAGGGCTCCGAGATTGTAAACTGTCCTCCGTAGTTTAATGTGTTTACATGTGAAGGGTGGCGAGAACAAAGAGACTCAACTGTCTTTTTTTTATCCTCTGGAGAAAGTTGTTGATGCTTTTATAACATCCTACTTAGACCATAGACCCTATTTGGACTATTTCAGAGATATTGCATGACTGTTACACCTTCACTGAGAACTCACCAGTCTGCTCACCAGGAACAGGAGCGGTGTGGTTGGAGGAAGGCTCCTGAGGTTTTGGAGAAGGCAGCGGGCCGTTCCTCTCCTCCTGCATCGGGCTGCCCTGCAGAGGATGACTCGATTAACATAAACTTAAACAAACAGGCTCCAGGATGCTCTAAATACTTGTGAATTTGGAGCCTCACCTTCTCTCCGTCCTCCTCTTCCTCCTCGTCTACATAGGCGAAGGATTCCCAGCTGTGTTTCTGAGACTGATTCTGCTCCTGTAGACTGCGACCCTGAATCCAAATCCGGGTCAAACGGATCGATACAGAGTTACAGCGCTCGCCACATTATCAGGATTGAGTTCAGAAAAAAAAAAAAAAGCGTGTGTGCTACTTCACTTGACTAATCTTGATTTAATCGATTAGTTGTTTGGTCCAGAAAATGTCAGAAAATTGTGAAAAAGGTTGATTATTTCCTTAAAATGTCCAGTTTTCCCACTACGACAGTCAACAACACAAAAATATTCAGTTTACTGTAGCAGATGTGTGAATATTCACATGTGGGAATCAGAGAATTTGGCAATTTTCCTCTTGAATAATCACACAAAATGACTGACCAGTTATCAAAATAGTTGACAATTAATTAAACAGTCGGCATCTAATCAATTAAGTGACTAATTGTTGCAGTTTTACACATTTTTTTCACGAGGATTTGATGTCTCTTCTCTGCTGGCTGCAGCAGCTTTGTCTGTCACATCATTTACATTTCTTCTCATCCCAATGAAGGATGTTTGTGAAAAGTGCATAATTTAATTTCCGATAGCTTTCAGAGAAACACTGACACCTGTGGCTCGTGTTTTTACTTTTTTTTTTTTTTTTTTAGCACCATGGTCTGTCTCCATGGAAACAAAAGGCAAAAAAAAAAAACCCCAGCTCCGGCTAAAAGTGGTGCTTGAGCTGCCTAATGTACTGTCATAATCACCGTGTAAATTAAACAGGACCTGTTGAGCTATTTAGGTAAATAATTAAGTCGATCGTAAACACTGACAGTTATTTTGATGTCAGCGTGCTTGTGTTTGTTTAACACGTTGGTGATGATAATATTTTCACATCATAATGAACGCTATCAGCAGTGTTCATATATAGTTCTTCTAATATTGTGCAGCCTGTGCAGAGTAACTGGCTTTAGTTAGTGTGTTTATAAGAGCAGCAGCAGCAGCGTCAGAGTAAAGTGCTTTAACTTCATGAGGCTTCTTACTGAAAACTCCTTACTGTTTATTTTAAGCCTGAAGCTTTCATGGACTCATGGATAGTTTTTGTTCTTTCGGGTTCCTGTGTTCACTCTGTGCGTCTGTTTAACGCCACTTCTTCTTCATGGTTATTAAGCCTGTTAAGTTTTCTGTCACAGTTTGGCTGTTTTAGGACCTCAGCCTTTCCTCCCTGTTATGTTAAACTGGACTGTGTCGGAGAAGACTGTCTGGTATGATGTTAGTCTGTCTTTGTTTTTATTTATCAGTCTGTTTACTCAGTTTTAGATATTAGGAGGTTTGTGATTTCTAGGTTTTTGTTTTCTGTGTGTCTGCATCGAGCTCCTCAGCTCTGCCCTGCAGAGAGTTTCCCCCCGGCCAATCACCTCCCTGTCTGCTCTCCTGTTACATCACCTCACTCCCCTTACCTGAGCTTCTCCACCCATCTCCCCGCCTGTGCCTCATCTCCTCATTAGTTCACTTAGTATTTTAGTCCAGTCTTCAGTCTTTGTCGAGAGTCAGTTTGTTTCAGTCAGTTTTTCTTTTGAATTTTCAGTAAATATCCTGATTTTTTGATCCAGCGTTGTATCCACCTGCTCTTAAAGCCAAACACCTGAGTGGGGTAAACAATAAGGACTGTCCAGTATCTAAAGGCTCCTGTATTTAACCCCCTGCTGATACTGAATCTGATTACTGAACACTGACTGACAACTACATAACACAAATACACATTTTAGTGTATTTCAGTGCAGCCTGAGACCGTCCTCACCTGCATCAGGAGCCGCCTTTCCGGTGACAACCACCAATCACAGAGAGCCAGCAGCTCCAACCTATCAATGCTGCCCAATAGGATCATAGAATCTGGAAACAGGAAGGAAAATCATCTCAACTATTTTAATGCTTTTCTGCATGATTTCAACACAGAAACACATTTCTCTTCACTTTAAGATGAATTCAGATTAAATTCAGATTGAACCTTTTTTACCTTTTGAATCAACCAGAGGGATTGTTTTGAGTGAAGTGGAGTCCAGGAGGAGTTTGACTTCTCTGTAGGTGGAGTGAGACGACACAAACTTCACCTTCCTCACCATGATGTCTTCCACAAAGATGTTGTACTGGCTGTGGAGCAGATACACGTCTGTCATAGTGAACTACAACCACTTAGAAACAAATCAACACAAACATGTGACCGCACACGCAATTAACCTTTTGCTATTAACTGTAAACACACATTACATGCTTGTTATAATTCAGTCCACGTGTTAAAACTGGACGTGTTTGTGCTCGTTGCTTTCATGCAGGACATCAGGAAAAGCAACCTTCTCCTAAAAAATCTATTTGCGAACTCCACAGCAGAGGACGACCTTGTTAATCCCCCCACATGATAACATCAGCCGTGTACGGACCTCATGTGCCCGAAGCCGAGCTCCGGCAGGTACGGCAGCTTCTTGACCTGGATGATGGAGTCGTACAGGGAGGGCTGCAGGCCCTGGGCCACCATGTTGGCCAGGATTACTGCCACCATCATGGGCAGGATGTGTGAGATCTGGCCTGTCAGCTCAAAGCAGATAACCGCAGTGGACACCGTGTGAGTCACCGCCCCCGTCAACGCCGCCGCTCCTGTCAGACACATGGGATGGGATGATGAAGGGAGGAAGGGAGGGAGGGAGGGCGAGGTATTAAGAAAGAAGGAGGGGAGAGAGGGGGGGATGGAAGGTAAAGAAGGAGGAGGGAAAGGGAGAGGAGAGGTAAAAAAAGACGATTGGGGGAGAGAGGGAATGTGAAAAGCGGAGGAGCGGAAGGAAAGTGGAGACATGGGAGGATGAAAAAAGGACTTCAGAAGCAGGATGGAGGGAGTAAAGATGGGATAGGCAGCAGAAAAAAGGAAGGAGAAATAATAATAAAGTGGAGAAAAGGCTAAAAGATAAGAGCATGAGACCAGGAGATGATGAGCAGGAGGTGTGAAGGAGGGACTGGACAGGAAGAATCAGAGAAAAGTGGAAAAGGAGAGTCAAATATGAGTGGGATAGGGGTGAGAGAGGGGGGAGAGGCAGAGCAGATTGATGAAGGAATCGGGGGGGGAGAAAAGAAAGGACAGCTGAGTGAAAAAGGGAAAGGCAAGAGAGAGAAAAAAGTTCCACAAAAGGATGCTTAAACTAAAAATAGATTAATAAGAAGTTACATAGGAGGAGGAGGGAAACAAAGGTCACGAGAAGAATATCAGAGAGCGAGCGATAACAAAGAGGAGGATAAAAAAAAAAAGCTGGATGAGACAGAGAACAGAATAGGAAGGGAAGGAGTAACAGGAGGAAGGGAGGGAGACGGAGCTTTGTAGGGCGACAGGAGGAGGACTGAAGCGAAGGAAAGCCATGTTTCTGGGTCAGTGGCTGAGGTGAGGACAGTGGAGGGAACCCACGGTGACATTTTACTGTCAGAGCAAAGGCACCACATGCTCTGATGGAAAGGAGGAACGGGAGGAGGGAGAGGATGACAAAGAAGGGAAGGGAGGGGGGGTGAGGAAGATTAGTTGGGGAGGACAACTTAACAACAAGTGACAACTCGAGGGGCCGGAGAGGTTGACAGGATAGGAGGAGGAGGAGGAGGAGGAGGAGGAGAGAGAAGATGAGAGAAGTGACAGGAGAGAAGGAAGAGGACATCTTGACCGCTGTTGACATGCTGAGGACGCAGGAGGTAGACAGTTAAGGAGGAGGAAGAGGAAGACGGGGAGGAGGAAGAGGGGATTGTAAGACGGGATGGCGTTTTTTTTTTTAGAAAAGCAGAGCCCAAACAAATGATGACGCAACTGTGATTTTATTAAACGATATGCTTTAAAGGACGGGTTCACAAGTCTTAAAACGACAGTCAGCTGCACAAATGAACATTGATCCCTTCATAATAACCTTACAATGGAAAACCCACAGTCCTCCTTCTGTGCTAAAATGTATTTAAAAGTATATCTGAAGCTTCAGCATCCTAATGAGTCAAATCAGTCTTTTTAGTACCAAAGTTCCTCTTTTTGTTGCTATACTTCCACCTGCAGCTCAATAAATGTGTCAGATATCCACTTGATATGACTAAACTCAGACTGATGAAGCCTCAAAGAAGCTTCACATCAACTTTTAAATGACTGTGTGGACACTCTGTGGATTTTGTTGCCCGTCACTTCCATTGAAAGGAATCTTCTACTATCCAGTATAAACAGGAGGAATGATTACAGTGAGGAAAAACCTCTTTGCGTGTTCATTTGAGCACCTGACTGTTGTTTTAAATCACGTATTAACCCGTCCTTTAATCACATTTTATACTGTATGGTCGACTGTAAGTTGCGGTTACAGACGCTCAAATACAGACACGGGATATGAAGCGTAGGACAGGAGGGATCGAGGGAAGAGGAGGAAAGGGAGACTAACCAATGACTGCGTACCCTCCGGGGATAATGCGGTAAAGGATGCCATCGAACACGATCCCGTGAGGAAACAAGGTGGCCATGATCTCTCCTACCAGCCGGCCGAACGAAGCTCCTACCAAAGCAAAGAAGAACTGAAAGTTACCTTTCAGACCGCTGCAAGTAAAAGATTAACCTTGAACGATGGAAGAGAGCCATAGGTGGCGTTTTACTGTGATTAAATCATCATCACGTTAATTCGGAGACATCTGTGTGAATACTGTCGACAAACAAAAACATCACTAATAAGACTGTCGGCCTGTGTTTAGGCTTTTAACTGTGTGTGTTTTTTTTTTTAAATTGGTACAACAGCAGATCAAACACAACTCAAGCCTTCAGTGTTTCTAGTCATAGCAGATGGTGGAAAGACGGATGAAGTGAATCACTTCCAACAGGATTATCTTCCTCAGTGAAGACAAAGATAACAGAGTAGATGAGAAAGAAACGTTCTCTTTGCAAGAAGCAAGAAATAAATGATAAAAAAAAAAAGCCAACACAATGTGCTGGTTCCCTGCTAAGCAAAGTAATATGAGCACTTCCTGTAAGTGTTTGTAAATGTAAATGAAAACAACATATTTTCAGCGCTGCGTCACATAAATAGGTTTGTCAGTGTAGCTGTCAAATTAGTTTAAGTGACTAATCATTTCTGAAAATGTCCAACAACAGTCACATAATTACGCCCGTAGCTACGCCTGTAATGTTCTCGTTAAACACACACACAACATGACGCGGCATATGTTTGAGTTTTCTTTCATTCAACTTGTTTACTGCTGGTAATGATGAATATTTGAAAGTGAAGCGCTGGTAAAAGGTCACGACGCTCCAAACACCTCGCAGAAACAAAAACAAGACACGAACTGGAAGAAGGCTGCACACAAACACTGATTCCTATAATCTTCATCTGGATTATAATAATATGACATGAAACTTTGGGAACATCAAATCAGTCCGGTCACTGTTTGAAGAAAGCAATGTTTCCTAACTTAATCTAATTAGTTTTCCTTGAATTTTCACAATAATAATCACATTCTTTACACTTAAATAATAAAGGTTACAGTAGGTACCGTTCAGGTGTGGAGTGTGTTTGCTCACCCAGGATAAAGACGGGCATGAAGGCTCCAGATGGGATGGGCATGGTGGTGGCCACAGCAGACATCCAGAACTGCAGGAAAGGAAACATGAGACGTTCACACTCTACATGATAAACTGTGCCATGCAGCTGAACATCAGTGCGGCCTTAAAGGAGATGGTTGGTGATTTTCTACTGTCAACAAACCTCATGTGTAATTAATCAATTGTTGGATTTACTACATTGTTAGCTTTAGTTAAGAGTTTGTGTTATGTAGCACAATAAGCTAGCAGAGCTCTGTCATCACGTTCCTGCACATGCTCAGTGGCGTCTGACTTATACGCATTCAAGAATTTCTCTCCAGAGACTGAAGACATGATCTCTGTCATTAGTCTTTGGAGCCGTTTCTAAACAAACTTCTGTGACTGTAATCTTCATGCTGATGTTAGCCAGCGTGGCTCACCGACATGTTTATAATAGTTTTGTTCTACACAGCACAGAGGAGTAAGATGTTATCAGGTTGTAAATACTGTTGGTTAAGTCGTTGTTAGTTTGGATCTGCACATTGATTTGTTGACATTAAGGGAAATGTAGAAAATCACCAGTTATCTTTGAATCAGTGTTGGAAAGAAGGCCAGCAAAACACACGTCTTCTGTTTTCATATCATTTAAATAGTTAAGTGGCTGTTTTTCCTCACATTAATGTGGCTAAAGTCTATATTCAAGCTTCACATGATATCAGCGTCACCTCTCTGAGTCTGACATGTTGAACATGCCAGTACACCTGCTCCACAATCAGGAGATATTAATCACCTTGTTTTTCAAGAGCAAACAGGTCAACAGCTATTTGTCTTGATTGCGTTCGCCGTTTTCAGTAGTATCTCCTTTGTTTCTGCAGGTTACCCACCTAATACTAATTAGATCGCTTCCAAGATGTTGTGTTGCATAGCAACAGCAGTGATGTAAAGTCCCTGCACCATTTAAAGCTCTCATCTCTGTGTTCACATTTGAAGAGAAGAAGAAAAAAAACAACATAACCTTCCTATTTGGTCACGGCTTCTTGAGTTACAGGAGTAGTGAATCTGGATAATTTGTGTGTGTGTGTGTGTGTGTGTGTGTGTGTGTGGTGAGGTGAGGGAGGGGTGGGGGGCTACTCAATTACCCTTGGGTGTCCTTGAGCAAGGCACTCAATCAACAGCTGCTCCAGTGAAGCTGCAGACGACGGTGCTGTAGCGTTACTGGGTGGCTCCCAGCTGCTGGGTGACGGGTGTTAAGAGTGAGTGTGAAAAGAACGAATGTGCAAAACTCCTCTGCGGGAAAATCTAAAAAGCTAAACTCGCCCCTCTAATGTCGCCAACACTGTCTCCAAACAGTTTCCGTATTCATCAGAATGTCACTTTCGAAATAGCTCGCCTAATAATAATAATACGCTTTGTTCCTGGCTGCAGAGAACTCATCAGCGATAATGATTACCTTTACACAGGCTCTGGATATCTGCTGTGTGTGTGTGTGTGTGTGTGTGTGTGTTTTGTGTGCAGCGTCCCCTTCACGGGCGCCACATGCTGGGCTTTTCTCGTTTTGATTTGAAGGTATTGGTGAGAAGCTCTACGTTATCATTTTAACAGTCCAGTTTGTCATCATCGTTTGAAAACTTAATTACTGTAGTAAAAGATTAAAAGTCGTTAGCGCGTCTTTCACGGGGCGGCCACGGTCCTGATGAGAGGACTGTGCTCCACTATATGCTCTGTTTTAAAGATGCAGTGTGTATTATCACCTTAAAATGAGCCCTTTATATCTACATAGGAGGCAGGTTCTCCTCCACAGAGGCCAACATGTTGCACCGCCATGTTTGTACGGTAGCCCGGAAGGGACAAGAGTGCCTTTTGCATTCTTTGTAGGTTCCTCTACATGCTTTCAATCTGCCACCTTGCTGCTAGATGCAGCTAAATCCTACACACTTTAATCCTGACAGTTCATGCAGAAACACATATGAAGCACACACACACACACACACACACACTGGGATTCACAGCACAAACACTGTTTCATCAGTGTCACACATCCTGAGACAGATGGGAGGAGAAACACTGAGATATAAAGTAGCTGTAATGTTCTAACGATGTGGAGATCAAAGAAAAGAAAGACAAGAGGGGGAAAAGGTTGCCTGAGTAGTAGAGAGAGAGAGAAGGAACCACACACACAGAGAGAGAGAGATGTGAGTAAAAACAGTTCTACACTTTGCTAACATTAACACCAAAGAGGGCGAAGAAGGGGGCGTGTTCCACTTAACTTCTGTATTTTAATTTGTCATGTGCCTGTTGTCCCTGCCTGTGCCTGTTTTGTTTTTTTATCTGTCAGCCCAGCACACCCTCAAACCTCAAGCTCACACTTTAATCCAACAACAACAACAACCTACATGTCAAGTCTCGACAAAACCCCCCCCCACACCGTGAAGCGTCTCTCCTGTGTTGCCGCGCTGTCAGATGAAGAGTTAATCACACTGGGCGGCGGCGGCGGAGGAGGAGGTTGTACAACCATCTGGTTCAACAATAGTTTATCCCACTTTGCAAACATTCAGCACTGAAGCATCTCTACTTCTGTTATCGGCTTGTCCTGCTATCTTGTTCTTCTGCGTTGTTTGATCATCAGGATGCAATAAAGAAAACAAACATTTTCAGGCTAAATTTGTGTTTAAGCCGCCTTTTCCTTTCATCACTGTTGGTTTGCTTTCACACTTGTTGTTCAGCAGCAGGTTTGCAGATGCCAGAAAACAACGTACGACTGGATGAGTGATGTAAATGCTCCCCTCGACCTCTACCCTCTTCAAAATAATAGCGTAATGTTATTATCTGCTTCTATCAATGAGGCTTTTTGTCACAAACACATGAGCACATTCATTTTCTACCAGCTATAGTACAGATTGTGTTCTGACTGCACATGAAACATGAACACCTTGTTCAGGTGCATTCACTGTATTTAAAAAAAGAAAAAAAAAAACACACACTGAGCTGCCAAAAAGCATCCTTATATTCATCTTTTTTTTTCAAACTTCGCTCTAGCTGAGCACGGCTGGAAACGTACCAAACCTGCACTTCATTTGACGTGATATTCTTCAGATTTGCTTATCTGTTGGACAGAAATCAGACAAAGCGAGATAGAAAGTCTAATCCTGTGTAGAGCGAAGCGACGGAGAGAGAAACATAAACACAGCGGAGGGATAAACGCAGTGTGTTTGTTTGAGAGTGTATTAGAGAGAGGCTGACAGCAGCAGAGGGTGACAGAAAAGCAGAGATACACTGTGAGTGTGTGTGAGAGTGTGTGTGTGTGTCGTGAGCAGAGTTTTAGCAGCCAGCTGCTCTCAGTTTTGGTTGACTCAAGTTTTCACTACGAGGCGTCGCTCTGCTCAGCTGAGAATCACCGTGACTCAACGGACGCAGTGTGTGACGCTGAGTGACAGCCTTTAATAGCCTTTCCATGGGATTATTTATGTGGTATTTATACTTAATTTGACTTTTAGAGCGAGCGGATTTTGTGAAATCTAATAACACTTAACTGAACAGAGAGCGGATCTAAGGGAGATGATGCTAGTTTGAAATTTTAGGGGAAGTTTTTGTGTGTTAAATTTCACTTTTACTTGTCAAAATTAAGAGTTAATTGGCAGCAGTTTGGCTTTGTTGTTTCTTAAGAGCTCAAACCAAACAACAGAAACTCTGTTTTAAATCATGACTCACAACACCTGACAATTCTGGCCGCTACATCACGGCTGTTTGTCAGATCTGCTCTCCCAGTTACCCACTTCTTCGCTGTTCTCTGCTTGAGCTCTTTTAGAAGCCGTGGATTTTCATCAAACAGGAGGCGGCAACAGCTTGGTGCTTTTTTTTTTTTTTTTTTTCTTTTTCTCCTGCAGCAAACAGACAGACTGTAGGCGGGTCAGGACTCAGAGTATTTAGAGAGCAGACTTTGCACTGTCTGTCTGCGCTTTTCACACGACACGCTTGAACTCAGAAGCTCTGGTCAAACCGTTTCTAAATGGAGAACAATACTGGGGGTGGAAAGACGAGACGGAGAGGCGAAAGCAGCGTGAATACTTTTACCCTTCGCCTTCAGAAGAGCTGTGATTCTCTTTGATTGTGTCTTGATTACACTTTAAGTCAAACTGATGGCTTTAGTTCACTGGTTATTTCCCAGTTAGTCAGTATCATTAAATACTGGGTGGTCATCAAACTACCTTACTGTCACAAGCAGGTTTGGACTGTTCTGTTCAGTCTTGTTGTTTTAGAAGAATGAAGTAAGTAAGTAATAAAGAGAAGATCTGTCTGCTGAATGAGGATGTGGAAAATCTGCACTTTCAGTGTGCCGTTTAAAAAAAGTTTCATCTTCCTTTTCTGTTTCTTAACGCTGCTGTACTCCCACTGGACAGCTGTTTGTGAGTTTGAAGGGTTAAGTTGCCGTTCGCTGAGGGAAATGAACATAATTAGCTTCCACACTCTATGCTAAACTTTTACTCTCCATACAGGATAAGGTTATGCATTTTTGTATAATTGAATGCACCAATTATATGCAAATGTCCTTGACGGTAAGCGGGTTGTCTTTGTAGCTGCAGTGTGTCTGGTTTTCCAGGCTGCTCTCTTAGCCAATAAATAAACCGGCAGCTTTACTGATGGCTGCTTCAAGAGCCATCAGGCGTCTTGTTAGTCGCCTCGTGCTGTCTTCAACGTATCTGTATTGCGCCTAAGATGATACGACACAATGCTTGTTAGCTGTTCAGTGGCTGCGTTGTTCCTGTGCTTCACGTTGATATGGTTTGTTTATGAGCGTTCCTCCATATCTGCTTTTTTATTTACACACTTCATAGTTTGGTGAACTTTCTGCTGATTCACAGTCAACCCTTTACCCACAGAGCAGATTTGCGAACATATTTCTGCTCATAAAATATTTAAGTGAACAACACAGAGAGCGTAGCAGGAATAGTCGTCTCCAGCGTGTGTGTGTGTGTGTGTGTGTGTGTGGCTGCTTTTGAGAAAGCATAAGAAAGCTACAACTGCTGGCAGACTGCCAGGGCTGGTGCCCTTGGACAGGAAGAAAAGGAGGAAGACAAACATGCACACACACACACAAACACACACACACATTGTACCCGTCACCAACACACAACATGAGTGGCCTGCAACAAACGCCCCTAATGAAGAAGAGGAGGATGATGACGAAAATGCTGACGTCAGGTTGGAGCCAGTCACGCACACACAGGCGAAAAAACCCAAACACCCACTCTCACTCTCGCACAATGACACATATTTGACCTGCGCACAGACACAAACTCAATCCCAAATACATTTTTTTTCCCAGATGGCACGGACCTTCATGAGGAAGAAGAGCAACAAGATGATGAAGACGCTGACGTTGGGGTGCAGCCAGGCGGCGGAGCGGCCCAGACCGGGCGGGAGCGTGGGGCCCGAAATCTTCGTCCAGGTAAAGTTATCAAACAGAGAGTTGATACACTCCCTGGGCATCAACTGGAGAGGTGAGGGAGGAGAAGCAGAGGAGGAGGAGGGAGGAGGAAAAACAGATGAAGGAGGGAATATGAGGGAGGAAAAGATGGGAAAGGGAAGGACACACAGGGAGGAAGGGAGGGTGGAGAAGAAAAAAAAATGATGGTAAGAGGAAGAGCAGAGGAGGAGAGAGGAAGAGGAGAAAGTATAAAGTGGGAGAAGAGAGAAAGAAAGAAAGAAAGAAAGAAAGAAAGAAAGAAAAGGGAGAGATATGAGAGGTGATGAGAAGTGGGGAGAGGAAGCCAAGAAAGGGATGAAAGAGGGGGGAGAATGAGAGTAAGAGGAAGAGGAGATAATGGATAGAGGAGTGAAAGGAGAAAGGAGAGGAGGACAAAAAGAGAGAGAGAGAGAAAGAAAGAGAGAGGAAAGGAAAGTGAGTAAAGACATAAAAATAAAAAGGGGGGGGGGGGGGGGGGGGGGACAGAAAGTGAAGAGAGGGAGAATGTCAAGTGGGATAAACAGGCAGGAAGTCATCCAGAGAGCTGAAAGCAGAGTGGTACGGGTGGCCGTGTCCAATGACTCATTCTCTTTAGATGACTCATGACTGACGAATTCACTTCAATCATTTTGCTCCACATTTGCATTTATTCCTCAGGTTTTTTTTTTTTTGCTCACAGGCACAAATCGCAGCGGCGCCTCTCGCATCTGCATAACGCCGCTGCCGGGGGGGAGGGAGGGAGGGGAGAGAGGGAGGGAGAGGAGAAAAAAACCCAAAACAAAACAACACCAACGTCATTTTGATTTCTCTACTTTTGTACTTTCTACTTGAGTTGAATGGGTTGGAGGACCTGAAATTCATCACTCAGAGGATCCCGCTGTGTGGAAGGCTGCTGTGGGGCCGCAGTAGAGAGCCGGATGTACTAACAGGCTTTCCTGTGTCTCTCTTTTTTTTTTTTTTGTTTGAAGTTGTGGGTTCACGTCTGGTTCACAACACCCATGTACAACAACCCAAATCTCCTCTGGCTGCGCCGCCTCTCTCTGTCACTCTGCGCAGCGCTATCGAGTTTGAATGGAGATATCACTTCACTCTCCTTCTGTGTTAAAACAATGCTTGTGTGTGTGTGTGTTTGTTAGAGAAGGCGTGTGAGACGTTTTCTACAATCCAGGGGCGGTGTGAAAGACATGCACCGAGGGCCACGAAAAAACATGTTAAGGTGTTGCTGAGTGACATATGCACACAGACGGAGACATGCATGCACTTAAAACAGCGTATAACGCACACACACACACACACACCTGGTTCACACTTTGTGGGCTATTCCGAGCGTGTGTGAAACACATGATTAGCTGTTAGCTCCGGGTGGACGAGCTGTTGATACGCGGCTGTCGGAGCTTTTCACCTTAAAGCTCTCCTTTTGTACACACGTCAGAGGAGGCGACAAGACACGAGAGCCTCCATTCATGCAGAAACACAGACACTGACACCACAGATGCACTTTAATAAGATGATGGTGTTCTGAATATTCTTTTTTTAAAAAAAATTTGGTTCATGCTAAAGCAACAGCTCTTACAGCTCATACCCCGACTGTTAATCCCAATTATTCAAATCATTAGGGTGTCCGACTTCATCTAACCTGCTGTTCCACTTTTCCCGATTACTGAAGGGAAATTTGGCTTTGGGTAAGCTGTGTAGAAGTGGATCTGTCATGTGCCCCCGTAGATTTAATAAAAACATTGTTTTATGCTTCTTACACACTTCCTGCTTAATCAATTTAGCATTTTAACATCGTCAGACTCGAGACGGACAGCTGACAGTGTGAAAATCGATGCAACAGAACGAGGGATAATGGATTCAAGGACTACGTCTATCAACGGATTTGTTCTTAAGAGGCTTTTTGACGTTCATCAGCAGAATTTTCTCTTATGTATGAATTAGATTTATGAGTTTAGACCTCGTCGTGCAGAACAGACACTTTCTCTCAAGGAAAAATAACTTGTTTAACTTGGAATCATAATGTCTTAATTTGAGATTTATTCATATTTAATATTCTGTTCAGCATGTTATCATCCTGGCTGCCAGTTTACTGAGAGGGTTTTTAGATTTTTACTGGAATATTTGGGTGCTGCAGCTTGCAACTGACAATGTAACATCACCAACAATTCCTCCATTACTGTCACATGACCGCTTCCCATCATGGACTGCTTTGCTTTAGCAAGACTTTTTTTTTAAATTTATTTCTGTCTCACCACAGTGGCTGCTGTGCTGACACGCTGCCAGCAGCTGAATTCATATTTTCTAATAGTTCGGTTTTCCCCGCTGCAGACACTCCTAAATTTATGTTTTTGTCTCAGTTTCAGGTATATTACGCTCGTGTAGCCTCGAGCAGATTTGCAGCGAGCGCGCCACAGAGGTCTGGCAGCCTCTCTCTTTTCAAATTTAAGAGATTTCACAGAGCTCCCTCTGGAGCCAATAAAAGGCTTTATTACTACTTTTCACATATGCAATAGTCCTCCCCGAGGCCTGTAAACACACTTTGATGTGTAAAATCGGTGGAGTTCCCCTTTAAGTGAACTCATACTCACACCAATACCTGATCAAAGTTTTATGCTGTTTGTCTCTCAAAGGTGCGTGTCCCTCTGTGGCACCGAAAGGTCACATTCACACTTTTTTTTTTTTTTTTTTTTTTTTAAACTTGAATACCCTGAAATCCTGTGAGCAGAGCAGGTTTATTTTATCAAGTCTGTGACGACGCTTTAAAGCTTTTATAACAAAGTAAACCGAGGAGACAAAAGATCTAAAAGCTCATTGGTTGAATGCAGGTTTCTCCAGATAGATCGCTCGAACCCTGCTGTTCAATTTATTCTTTTGGGTTATTATTTTATTATTATCATGCCCACTTTGTTCTGTGTTGTTTTTAAGCAGGTGCATTTTTAAATACGTTCCTGGCGGAGTTCTAAAACATGTAAATTAGTTACCGCTGTTTGCTTTTGTGAGGTGACATTTACCGCTGGTTTTTGCTTATCAACTCTCTGTTGCTGTCAGCGTCACATGCAGGTACAAACAGGTTCACATGCCCCGTCTTCTCCTTTGTTTACATGACATCACAGGCAGAAGGGAGGACAAGATGACCTGACCTCTCCTGCCATGAACTGTCCAAACCCGGGAGGGAAGGTCAAGGTGGCGATGACCAGAGTTACCATCGCAGGGAAGATCAGTCGGCTGCGATGGGAGACGAACTTGATTAAACAGACATTAATAATCATCCCCAACTTTCAAAATTAAACCTGGACACCTTGCGAGGCAGCTGGATTCATGACTTCATGTGAGAATGTGGTTTGGACCAATCAGCATTGCGAATCCAGCTGCCTTGCGAGGTAAGGCGGTGACAGACAGATGATTCATCCAATCATCTGCCCAGTATCTTTTTTGTAAGTGCCTGCTACAGTTTCCATGTACAACTTCTCAGATGGGTTCTGTGTGGCGTGTCAGGTTAAATTGAACCAAGAGTACTGAATAAAACATGTAAGGAACATAGAGAAGTGTCATGAACAGAGGTGCATGACCCTGCATGTTGTTAATACAGTAAATATGTCTAATAGCACTTATTAGCCTCACAGTACTTAAAATTGCACTGAAGACAGACATCATGGGCTGTAAGAGAAAAACAGCAATAAACCTTAAAACAAAAAATGCATTCAAGGAATGATTAGATGATTCACACAAATATAAAATTTACTGTGTTGATTTCAAGCACTCAGATATGAAGTTCCACAACATAACATACAGCAAATATTTTAAATATTGTCCCCTCTGATGCACAGAAACCTACTGTTTAGTCAGGAAGCGGGTCATGGCGTTGTGTCGTCTCATAAACAGCACCACCCGTCTGTTGAGATAGACGAAGAACGCCCCCAGGAAACCGCAGGAGATCCTGTACAAACAAATAAACCTCAAATTAGCCAAATTAAGTCAGCTGTTCATTTGCAGCAGCCTTCAAAGGACCAGTGTGTAGGATACAGTGGTATCTAGCACTTGAATTGCAGATTGCAACCAACTGAATATCCGTCTCTTTCAAAGCCTGTAGGAGAATCTAAGGTGGCTGTGAAACTTGCAAAAAAATGCACAAGGCCCTCTCTGGAGTCAGTATTTGGTTTGTCTGTTCTGGGCTACTGTAGAAACATGGCGGCCCACTACCTCTGTAGATATAAAGGGCTCATTCAAAGGTAACAAAAACACAACTTTTCTTATTTTCAGGTGATTAAACACTAATTAGAACATACGTATCTGCTCCACTAGATGCCACTAAACTCTACACACTGCACCTTTAAGTGGGCTCTTAATCACAAGGTGCTTTACGACTATCTACATCATATGGTGGATATTTCTTTTTGGAAATCAACTCTTCACATTATGTACAGTGACATACAGCACATGAGTCCAGAGCATCAGCACATGAAGGTGGTCGTCTGTGTTCCACGAGCTTCTCCTTCCTTCCTTGAGGTAAACGGTGAACTAGTAAATCGGATTCTCTCGTCGTCTCTCAAAATGCTACATTTGCATAAAGTTTGACTTATTAACTGCTGTGTTTACCATCTTCACGAGGAAGTCTGCACACACACACACACACACACACACGTAAGGATTTCCAGTTTTCCAGTCACTCACCCAATGATGGCAAAAGCAGGTAGCTCCTGCAGATCAAAGGGGAAATCCATGCGGAAATTTGTCCTGAACAGAGCGGTGATGGTAACTGGAGAATGAAGATGAGGAGGTGACATTTTTACCATCAGTATTTCATCCCTTCAGGACTAAAGACAGCAGAGGAGCTGCTTCTCTTCTCACCATTTCAAATATAAAACACACACATGTGTTTGCGTACAGCACTGGGTAGTGTGAACTGCAGTATTGTTCAAACTACTAGTGACTAAATGAGGTGGGAGAGTGTCGGCACAGTGAAATGAGCAAATATATTTCTTGGTTTGTCAAAGACTCATTTCAATATTCTTGCTTAGACACTTCAGTGACCTGAGTCATGCATTAAACAGCCGGCTGCTACATGTGGTGGAGGACAACTCCATCTAGTGGAAACCACACACTGTCACTGAACACACTCAACAGTTTGCTTAGTGATGGACATTAAAGTGAGGACGCCCTCTAGCTCATGATCGATGAAGAGAAAGTAACATATTGTCCAGTTCACACAAATATGCTATACAGATTAAAACCCTCTCTCCCATCCATACCTGCGTCTTTGTTGAATACGGATAATACTCGGAATATGAAGGCACTAAATGTAGCAGCAAAGTATCCTCTCCAGTAGTTTCTCACAGCGAAGTTTGTGGACGTCACCTCGATACTGAAGAGCACACCTGAAGAGCAAAGACATAAGAGGAGAAGAAACAGTAACTGAATAAGTAGGAACTTAAACGAGGCACTGATTCATAGCAACAGAAGACTATCTGCAAACAAGGTGATCTTCTAAAAATTCCAATATCACCTCTGTCTTTTTATTTCCTGTGAAATGGCACATTTAAATTGTATCAGCACATAAAACCAAGAAACTGTGACGAGTGTCAGAGTGTGCAATATGAGCTGAGGAAAACCTAGTGCAAAGATGGCGTCATATATACACTCAGGACGAGATGAGTCAACAGCAAACAGTAGAATAGGAAAAGGGAAAAGGTTGTGTACCTCCAAGTGGAGTCCCAAAGCAGCAGCCCACTCCCACAGCACAGCCCACTGTCAGGATGTCTGTGTAACAGTATGGATTCTACTGATCCAGAGAGGAGGAGGGAGACAGCAGGAAAACAAAAGAAACATAAAGATGAGGAATATCTTATACAGTCTTTTATAATCGCGCTCATAGTTGAATGTGGACGGAAACCTTTCCTGACATCAACTTACCTGATAAGCTCCTGAAAAGATAGACATGAACCTGCTGAGAACAGCCGCACAGATGCTGGCGATGTGCACAAACGGACCCTGAGCACAGGAGGAGGGCACAAGACGATGAGGTTAAATGATGTTATAAAGAAGAACAGACAGTACCGGATCAAAAACCATACCACAGAAAACCACATCGGCTGTTCTTCTATGCAAATACCACATGACCACTACATGATCACATGTCAAAGCCTTCTCTACACTCCCCTTTCTGCACTTTGAAACTGTAAAATGTCCCCAAAAAGTCGACTCTATGTATAAATCTGGATGGTCCAGCTCTGTCTGGGTTCACCCACCTCTTTGCCTACAGGCATGCCGCTGCCCAGGGCAGCAGTCAGGCCGATGACTTTAGCGATAAAGGCCTTTATAGTCAAATATTCCTTTAGCACGACGCCTCTCAGGATGGTCTTCAACTCTGGGATACCAGAACCTGAGTGAGAAGATGAGATAGAGACTATTCAGAAGGGAGAAAGGACGACAGACAAGTCCAAAAAAATAAAAAAAAGAGAGGTCCTGTTAATGCTGGAGCTGAACTGTGCAGTGGCAGCCAAGATGCTTCAAAGCACTTCCATAACCTTGAATCTTTAAAGTAACCATTCTGAATATAAGAGACAGATGAGCACAGAGCAGCAGCAGCAGCAGCCGGAAAAGAGAGAAAGGAGGTACAGACCGATAGCTTGAGGAGCGACCAGGTGACAGAAGAGGGAGGAGAACAGGATGAACATCAGGGGATAAGAAACCCAGGCCAGATACTGCAGGGGGATGTTCCCCCTCAGCTCCCCGTGAATCCATTTATAAGCTGAAGGAGGAATGGAGGGGAGAGGAAGGGGAAGAAGGTAAAGGAGAAGAGTGGAAGAAAGATTTAGATTGACTGGGAAGAAGAGAAAGGGATGGATGAGTGGGAGAAGGTAAGGGGGGAGAGAGGGGCTGTCCCCGACTCAGTCAACTCAGTCGGCACTTCAGACCGATGCATCAGCTCGGTAGGGGGAGGGGTGCTTATAAAATCCTAGCGCAGCACGGAGCGTCTCTCCTGCCAGTTGCTGACAGCGCTGTCAGCTGAAAAGATGATGGCGCCGGACGGCAGAGACGCTGTTGCTCGTCCGTTTGAACAGCTGGTTAGCCGACTTCAGTGTAATTAACGCCAGAGCTAGTAACAGGAAACACATTCGCTCTGCGTCGCGCTGTCCTGTTTCCATCAGTTATGTTTTTAGGTCGTTTAGAGAGAAGTTTACAGTCTGTCATGTTGTCACCCTGCATTACTCTGGCAAAAAAAAAAAATGCGACTCATGGGGTTTATGAACTGATGCACCGACTCAGCGACTTTTCGGGGGCAGCCCTACAAAAGAGAACAGAGGACAGTGGAAGGAGATGGAAGGTAAGGAATGAAACAAGCATAAAAAATAAGAATATTCAGAGACTAAGAGAAAGACACAAACATCTTTTACTTATTTTGCACCTCCTTTTTCCTTTACGTTCAGCCTCTGCGGTCCTACCTTGCAGGCTCTTTGCACTAGCGTAGTCCATCGTCCAGCTGACCAGCGCCATTGTGATGCCCAGCATAACAAGGAAGATCCAATCTTCTCCTAACCTGGTCACGAGGAACCGCTGCACCCACGCTACGCAGTCTGACAAAAAGCAAAACAAAAACTTAGAACAAGTCGTAATAAAGCGTCTCATCTATTTGTTCTCTCCTCCGGACCGCTCACCTCTACACTTGGAGTACGAGCGTTTCTTCTTTAGAGACGACGCAAAGTCGGCTTCGGCCGTTTGCTCCCCAGAAGCATCCCCCTCCATGTTGGACTGCCGCCTGTGTCTATGCCTGCTGTGATAGCCATGCTGGTGTCCGTGGCGACCGTGGTATCCGTTTTGGCCGTGACCGCGGCGGCCGTGCCCGTGGCGAGACCTCCCGTGGCCGTGGGGATGGCTGCCATGTTTCCTGATCTGTCTCTCGGTCAGCAGGCGCGTGGCCTCCCGTCTGCGGGAGACTCCGTGGTGTTCTTGGTACTCTCCATAGAGCTATCGATCGATCAGGGGGAAACCGATCCGTTCGTTCAGTTAGTACAGAGGAGAAAGAAACACTGGAAGATGCAGCAGTCATTCATTAGACATAAACATGCACAAGCTGTTCCAGTGCAATTGAGAATGTGGAGTGTGATAGTACTCTGCCGTTGGCACCCTGGCACAGAGAGGCTGACTGTAAAAATAGACAGAACCACGTGTTGACCCAAACAGCTCTAATGGAAGCGGAAACACGGGCTCTGCCTCGAGATTTATCACCTCTGGACGGACTCCATGAAAACTGGCCGGGACATCTGGGGAAGAGTTTAATTCTCATCTCTCTCTCTCTCTCACACACACAAACATCTCAACCTCTTCAGTAGGTGATGCCCTCTTTCATCTGTTTTGTCCTTTTCTTCATCCACAGACATTATGGATGTAGACATTATGTCCCATAATTACTACATGACATTATAGGACATACATTACATTCCTCTCTCCCTCTTAGCACATTTCTAACAGACGACAGCTTATATAGCACCTGCTTTCATTTCTACTCGACAGTTTAAATTGTCTTTTTTATAATAGATTCATCTGACAACTGTTTTCTCAAGTGATTGATTCATTGTTTGCTCTATAAAAAATAATCTGAAAACTGTGATAAATATCCACATCAGTTGACGAAGATGAAACTCTTCAAATGTCTTCTTTTATGCAAGAATATAAAACCCCTAATTATGTTGTTTACTATAATGGGAGACCAAGAAAAGCAGCTAATTATCACATTATCTGAGAACGTTTGACATTTTTGCTTGAAAAATGACTAAAAGAATTACAACAACTATTAAAATAATAGCGTCAGATCAACTTTCTCTCGATCAACTAATCGTTTAAATGACTAATTATAACACCTCTGTATAGTTTGCTTTAACTTAATATCTGCTATCATAAACTTCTGTCAGTGTTTAGGTCGATCAGTGGAGGTAACAGGAATGTTCTGCATCACTACCAGTAATGTAGTTACAGAAAGACAAATAAACAAAGTGTAGAATATTACTTTGAAATGTCCAGAAGAGTTTATTGTTTTTTTTTCTACCGTGAAAAGTGGCGCAATTGTTTTATGATGAAATTTTCAAGTGTAAACATGAAACAATACTACACAGGGACACTAGAGGTCAGCAAAGTTATAAAGGTTCAAATGTGAAAATGAAAGGCAATGATTTCATTTTTGATTCAGTCGATACACATAAATGCCAATAACACATATGGATTCTAGTTATGTACAAGCTGCACTTCAGCTTTGAAACTTATTATCCCAGAGTCCTTTTCAATATGTGAACAATACTTAATATACACAAAAACAAAACCATACACTCTAAGAAAGAAAGACAAGCAATCAGTAGCAATCCAAGACAGTCTGATCATGTCGTACATCCTTTATGAAATACATAAAACTACAATACAGCAGTGCTCATGATGTACAAAC
Organism: Euthynnus affinis; assembly: GCA_029490765.1. Lineage (NCBI taxonomy): Eukaryota > Metazoa > Chordata > Actinopteri > Scombriformes > Scombridae > Euthynnus > Euthynnus affinis. The sequence continues at coordinate 31,923,805 of CM055843.1, read as the reverse complement.
ATTCAATGTGAGTAAAGACACACTGCAGCCCAGAGATATATACAATATTTACAATATTTATAAAAGAGTTTAATGTAGAAGACACACACAGGACATCCTGTCGTTTTCCCTCCACTAACTATCACAGTTAATCAGAGAGTATTCATTGATCCACATGACTGAAGCATCGCCTGATATTCCAACACCGCGCTACAAATATTCGACCAGCGCTGATATATATTCTTAGTACATCAACAGCAGACAATAGCACTCCAGGAATACAAGTGACAAGCTGGTAAGTTGTGTCTGGTGCTGACACACTGGATGTGCAGGCAGTAACCTTTCAACAGCTTCTAATTTAGCAGGTTCATGGACGGACAGATTGATGGATGGATGGATTTAGATGTGCACACACAGACACATGCACACACACACACACACACATACACATATGCGTACATATAGTTCTAGGGATGCTGTGTGAGCGGAGATGACAGTAAATGCACAGTGAAACTCGATGAGCATAAGACACAATGTGCTGTAACAGGATGCCGACCCGGACTCAAATAATAGAAGCCAATAATGACTTGACCTGTACGGCAGCACTCAAGGCTTTAATGTTACGACACGATGTTGTTCAGATGATACGCGAGATGTGCTTGTTTGTTTTTGAAGTGCTCTGAGTGCACGGCGTGGTTCGAAACCAAAACCAAGCTTTCCAAAAAGATGCCCGGTGTACTCGGAGAAGGCTGGATTCTCTCACTGTTATAGATTGTTCCTGACATGTGTCCCGTACACTCATGTCCGCAAGGGCATTACACACAAACACACTGGAAAGGGGACAACTATCACCTTACCATAACACAGATTCATGACACACTGTCAACTTCACACCCTGAGTAAGCACACAAAACTGATTCTTCTTAAAGACTCGGCAAACTTTAATTCATAGAAAAAACGCCTCGACAGCCGCTGAATATTAAACGTAAAGGTAAAAAAATGTCTACAGGCCGCTTTTATTAATACAAACAGACAAGCTGGAGATTTTAAACTCTTAAACATAAACTCTTTCTACTATTGCTCTACTGCTGTTGCTATCATTAGATGCTTTAAGGGCTTTCACAACATACAGATCTCAACTCAAAGATCCACTTACTAGTTTTTTAAAGCATCTCAGGGTCAGGAGTGTTTAAACACAACAGGTGGCGTGTTGTCATCCAGCAGGGGGCGTTAGTTTAAGACAAAGCTGCTCAGGTTGTCTTCTAAATCACTCAGAATGATTTACATGTTAGTTTCCATTTGTTCAAACTGGATTTTTTTTTTTAGTCTGATCCCATCATGCAGCAGTCCAGAGGAGAACTGTGCTTATTTCTAAACATGTCACAAGCAGGATCAAAATGCTGTGGCTTCAGTGGTAATTGCTAATTTAGCATTGTTTTAATCTAATTATAAGTTGATTGTTGGATGAAAGAGATTTGTTTTCATAACGCTTTTGTCAAAATAAATACCTACTCTCACCTTGCATAAATGTACATTCACATGGGAATGAGCTGCTTACCTGAATGATGCACAAAATTGGAAAAGTGACAAACTATAGTGCAGCTGCACATGGTGAGCACTAGAGATGCACAGAACCGCCTGACAGCTGTTCTTCACTGACTCTGAGGATAATCAATAACATTATTAATCATATAAAACCTGCGTCTGTGATCTATACGAGATAAGTTAGGATGATAACAGACATGTTGATGGATATTATTATCAATCTGACTGAAGTAGTGACTTGATTATATCTACTATAATAAACTACTTAGATGAATCTTCTCTATTGGATTTGATTGAGACATCCGAGTCATATATTTGGAAAAGCAACCAGCTGTTCACTACTATGCAGCCCAGGACAGGGGGGATCTCCAATATGGCCACCGCAGTGTATATCATGTTGTCTGAGATCTATGTGTGACCACGCATTCCCTCCTTCCACCTCTCCTTCCTGTTTTCTCTCCTCACCGGTGAAATTCTACTCTGCACTAATCACTTGTGCTGCTTTACCTCCTTCCTTCGTTACTCCCTTCTCCCCTTTTTATCTTTCCCTCCTGATCTCTCTCTCTCTCTCTCTCTCTCTCTCTGTCTTTGCTGGTGAAACTCTACTCTAGGCTAAATTTAGTAGTGGTGTGATCCAATATTCCTCATTACACTTCCCCACACCTCTTTCCCTCTCTCTCACCATTAGTGTACCTTTCAAAGCCTCATCATATTCCCCATTTTTTCCCATCTCTCTCTCTCTCTCTCTCCCTCTCTGTGTCCTTCCAGCTGTCTTCAGGTCCATCACAAACTTGTGAACAGGAAAGATAAACCGCCCGTAACAGATTCACAAAAGTCTGTCTTAGACAATGTGTCGACATATACCGAGTTACGTAATACGCAGCGTGGACATACGTTAGACCCGGCGGAGGATCAGTTACTGAGTTCCTTCCTTCTGCATATCTCGAGGTCAAGTGCAACTGAAGCAACTGAAGCAACTGAGCCGCTGGGTCACAGTAGTAAAAAACTTAAGAGGATGAACTCACGAATGTCTGCTGATTTAATTTTGTTTCTTCTTTTTTTTCTTTTTCAACATGATTTCCATACAAATGTTTGCTGCATGCAGAAGTTATGCTCTTCCTGTGAGGAACTGTTCTGTTAACAGGAAGGTGATCAACTGAGGAAATATCTGCTTTTAACCCTCGTGTTTTGATGAAACTGGCTTTACTTTGTCATTTTTGGACTCTACTATCTTTTTCAAAAATATTTTTATAATTTTTTCATTTTCTACTCACTTTGTTATATTTGTAGAAAAGTGCTGAAGTGGTAAACCTTTCTTTTTCTACAAAATGGATTTGCACATTTAATGAAGTGTCAAAATAGAGAAATAGGTTATTAGACCAACTAATCTTTTATACATACAAATCACAAATACATTACATTATTTTTTTGTGTCAAAAAGTCATTCACAGACAAAGAAGTGTTCAGTATGTTATCTACACTGAGATGTTACTCATGTTTGGGGTCAAACAGACAGTAGAGATCTAACTCCATGTGAGGTATCTTCTAAACAAACTGTTATACGACTTTAATAAGAGAAATCTAAACAGACTTAAGTGTGAATTGGGAGCAGAAGTGCTGAGTGTTCAGAATTAAATAATATTTTAGTCATTTTTTTAAAGCAAAAACATCAAATATCTGCTGGTTTCAGTGTGATGATTTAAAGCTTGTCTGTCATATATGACAGTAAATTAAATATCTTTGAGTTTTGGACTGTTGGTCTTTGGATCTTTGGAAAATTATAACAAGCATTTTTCATTATTTTCTGACATTTTATGGATAGAATGACTTGATTAATTAATTGAGAATTGAGAAACTGCAGTTTAATTGTAATATATAATGAAAATAATAGTTAGTTGCAGCGCTAGTCAACACCAATAAGTGATTTAGATTTCACCACATTTAACAGCTCCAACCAAATATAATCTAAATAGTCATTTTCTCTTGCAAACTTGTTTAGGTATGTAGGTAAATCACTTAAACAGACAAAACCATAAAAACCTGTCAAACACCCACATTAGTAAATACATACAAATATCATATAACATATCTGTAGGCACCCTAAAGCCCAAATCTTCACTTCAAGACATCTAAACCATTAAAATCCAAAAAGCACAGCGTAACGTTTCCAGCTGAGCAGTCTGAAATGGGAGCCTCGTCCTGCCCTTTATAGCACGATACAAAAGTTTGTTTCAACTTGAATGCTGCTGATCTTTTTGCTTTGGCAGCCGTGGAAACGTGACATGACTCATGTGTGACATACAACTATTGAGAACTATTGAGTAGTAGTGACTTTCCTGATGATCATTGATAAAAATGCTCTGCTAAAAACTGAACTTACAGTCTGCAAACAACTAAAAGAGGCCTCTAAAGGAGTGAGCACCTCGTTGTCAAGATCTAAAACTTGGCATAACAGTACACACACTCATCAACACACACACACACACACACACAGACTGACACAGACTATCTGCATACGTATAATGAGAGGTGGAATGAATCTTAAAACTGTGGTAACAGTAGCTGTCGTGGTGAAGGTCAAGGCTGTTTGGACCATGAAGAAGTGACAGTCATTAACATACTGAAAATAACAATCAGTATTAAATTAATAGACGGTATGCTGTTACATTTTTTGGAGACATTATTAAGCATAAACAAGCCAACCGTCTGTTCTGTTTCAAATAAAACATGCTGTGTGGAGACCTGACTCTGCCCTCAGGTCTGATAATTAGACACATACAGTTTTTACACCATATCAAGGGCACAAATAACACTTCATACTATGTTTCCTGACCAGTTTTTACCTGCTGTATTTAGCATACACATTTACTGAGCTGTTGTTGTCCTACTAAAACATAAAAACAGCCATCTAGTATTATAGACTAATATATGAAATTAGCTTTGAGGAAGGAATAACACTTTAATAAACTCATCCACTTTATTTAATACTAAGTATTTTCATTATTGGTTAATCTGCAGATTATGTTCACGATTAATCAATGAATAGTTTGGTCCATAAAATCCAAAGCTCTTAACTTGCTGATGATTTAAAACAGAGACCAGTCAGAACTAGTGAACAATGGTCATTTTAATCTAATTCATCATCTAATCGATTGATTGATTATTCATTGCAGCTCTAGCACACACTGACGCTTACTTTTGGTGTTAAAAACAATATATATGTATCATTTTACCTCATCTTTATCATGTATTACTTTCACACTAAATATCTTAACAATAAAAAGAGAGAGATATTTATTGACGATGCAGTGATGGTGATATAGTGACATATTGTGATATATGGTGATAATGTTCTTTTCTGAGCTGGATCTTATCACATTGTGAGAATAAACTCCACTGAACGTCATTTGTCAGCCCTCTGATGTCTGCATAACTCCATGTGTGCAGCTAAATGTGAGTACATGCCGTTATAAGCTGTCATTTAAGTCAAACCTAATGCATATGAAGGTCTTCTAAAATAGAGAAGGGTTTAACTCCATACATTCTCTACATGGCTGCCAACTTGCCCGGCCACGTGTCCTGTCTTTGTGACGGATTACAGTAGGGGGAGCGGTTTGATTATGCCTCTTTTATTTGTTTATTATGTTTTTTTTTTTTTTTTTTAATGGTTTCCAATTCAGCCTAGCCTGCGGGCTGATTTAAGAGAGATCAAATGGTTAGGACACACAAAGAAGAAGACAGAGATAGAGACACGCACGCTCACGTAATGCAAGCAAAATGACAATAAGAAAAACTCCCGTTGAAAAAGGACAAAAAAAGTGACGTAACATTCCTGTTTGTAACCCTGCTCTCATGGATGACAGCGTAAACATGAGGGTTACCGCGGCCTGCATTGCCTTCAAAAGCTCTCACACACACACTCTCACACACACACAGGTTAGATGACTTTGCACTGCCTCGGACTACCCGTAGGCGTAGGGTTTCAACAATCGTTAAATTCTATAGGTCACCATGATCACCGGTCCTCACATACCAGCCAATCAACACCGCTGAGGCCGTGCAGCTGTATGGATTAGTCCTCCGGTTCACCAGAGAGGAATACAACTTTATTCAAAAGGAGGAGGTGTATCGTTCCAGACGAATAAGAGTGTTTCAAAAGTTTTCTTCTTATGTTTGTAAAATAAGAGTTTTTAGTGGAAGAGATTCTGCGGGTTATAACATGAGAGTATATAGCTTCATATGAGACAGACATAAATAGTCCAAACACACAGTTCATCACTGCAATTTAAAACTTGTAACTGAGATTCCTGTGACTCTTTAAGTTTAAGATTACATTATTACACAATTACTCAAACCCAAAATGATGAAGAGCCTGCCAGAGGATCTGAGCTTCACACTGTTACGTCTCCTCTAAAAGTGAACTTTCATAGATTTGTGTGTTTCATATATTTATTGTTCAGTACTCAGTGTTTTAATTTCCTTCACTTTAATCCGTGGACTTCGCTGTATTGTGTTTTAACTCTGTAATTCAAAAATACATTTGTTATTCATACGTGCTTTTGCTGTGCGTTTTGTTTATAATTGTGCTTTAAAAAAGTGCTATATGAATGAAGATATTATTATTATTATTGCACTTGATTTATTTTCTTTATTGGAGAGCTCCATTATTCTACATCTTTAACCATGATGTTTTCATTAAGTAAACAGATAAATACTAGTATCCTTGACTAATAATTCAGAATATGGAAAACAATGAGACTAACAATTAATATTTATTTTGGATTAAGAGTTGATCTGATGTATAAAAACAAAAATAATGTAAAGTCCAGGTGAAAAATTAAATAACAAAAAAGCGAGAAGCGGTGCAAGCGAGAAGACTCATTGTTTAGTTTCTGTCTGAGTTGCAGCATCAGCAGCAGCGACATTTTTTTTCTTCTTTCCATCACACAACTTTGTTTAATGTCAACTGTGCTCACAACAAGGATTATTATCATCATTTCAGAGCTTTTGTATGAATGTTTCCACAACTCTGACAATGTTCAGACTTTCTTTATTGGAACATAAAACATCTTCCAGTTGTTCAGAAAGACACCTAAACGCCGCTTTGTTCCAAAACATACATGTAACTACATGAATGACGGAGATTATCGCCGCTGCAAATGTACGATCAGGTTTCGACTCTTTGAGAAAACACGCGTGGACCGACGCGCGCGATCACACGTACGGAGAGATATAGAAGCACGAGAAAACAAGCGCACGGACGCACACATGCTGTAGATGTGCACAGATGGAACATGCGAGGAAACATGGATGCACACACACACACACATATAAACATACAGTGTTACACTTATCACAGAAGTCAATCCTACATGTGTTAAGACCGACCAGAGCTTAAGAAACGAGGCGCAGAGAGGCTAGCAAACAGGTGGCCGACAGAGAAAGTAGGAAACAGCAAGACAGTGAGAAAGTGAGTCTGTGTGTGTGTGTGTGCACGTGTTAATGTGCATGCCAAGAACAGGGGTGAGGGAAGTGCACAGTGTCTAAGCACCTGTTGCGTGACCGTATGCGTGACCCTGTTGTTATACATCAGCTAATTGGTCTTCACCATGCCTACAACTCTCACACATACACACACACACACACACAGGCAGACAAACAGTATGTGGTTCATAGACAAGCACACACACCCACACACACACACACACACAAAAAAGACAGGCTCCATCCATGAAAACATAGTCCGCGCTGCTAATACAGGTGCGTCATGCAAGAACGACACAAGTGATTCAAGGGGAAAACTGAAGACACGCCACATAAAAAAAATCAAGACAGAAACCCGAGAGACAGAGAGAGAGAGAAAGAGAAAGAGAGAGAGAGTCCTGACGGAGAAAGACAGAAAGAGCGACAGACAGAGAGAGAGAGAGAGAAAGAACAAGAGAAAGAGAGAGGGACACTGACCAGGGTTTGCTTGTATCTCAGAGCCTTCCTTTCCGACGCATCTGCGGCCATTGACACACTGTCACTGACCCAAAAATAAACCCACCCGCTCACCGTCTGTCTCAGCATTACCAGGACCGCTCTCTGGACACACACACACACACACACACACACACACACACACATACGCTACATTGCCACACACAAATTGACATACACACTCATGGATCCTCACACAAACACACACACACACACACTCTCTCTCGCTCATATATTCTGACACGGTGTAAACGAGCTCCAGCTGGGGTTGTCCCCCCCCTCCCCTCCCCTCCCCTCCCTTCCCACACACACACACACACACACACACACACAACCCCAAGCTAACTGTGAAGTGAAGTCAGTAGTGAGTGATCAGAAAGTCTAAATCCAGGTATTTCAAAGTGATTCAACATGCTGTACTCGCTCAATGATTGCTCAACATTTTAAATGAGGCGTCTGTGAGGTGGAAGGAGGGGAAAACAAACAAACAAATAAATAAATAAATCATCCACCGCCACCTGGATCGATCCACGGCAACAACATCCTCAACCCCGGCTCCTCCAGGAGCTCGACTGCAGATCATTTTCTTTTTGTCGTCGCACTAGCCGACTCCTTACTGGCGAGTCAGAGCACCTGTGTGTGGGAAGCGGGTGAGATCTAGAAGGGGGGCAACATGACCCTCCGTGCATGTCGGTCCCGTTCAGTTAAGCTCCTGCTGGCGGGTGAAAAGACTGGGTGACTTTGTGTTTATCAGAGGAAACACATGGCGGGTGTGCAGAGTTACCACAGTGTCCCTGTCAGAGAGCGCTAAGTATACTTTCATGAAGCGCGGCGCTTTCTTATTGAAGCTTCAGCTCACTAATTGTCTTGGCTGTTTGTCAGGATCTCTTTGTTTTGACTGACGCGGCCTGTGTGGAAAAATGATGTGTGTTGTTGTTGTTTCTTTGTTTGCGGGTAAACTGGGTGTTAGTGAAGGATGACACAACAGTTTTTTCCTACAGTCCCATATGGTCTAGTGGTCAGGATTCCTGGTTTTCACCCAGGCGGCCCGGGTTCAATTCCCGGTGTGGGAAACTCACATTAAATGATTTAAATGTGATTTATGTGAGCTTTGAAGGCAGGAGCGAGTGAGACGTCGGCTCTATGTGGTCAAGAGTCCAGCTTCTCACTTGGATGACGTGTTTCTTCAAGTTAACATCAGCTTGTGTCCAAATAATAAGAGATAAATGCTAAGTCTAGTCAGCTTAGATTTGCCTCAGTGGGTTTTAAAATCTGAACCTTTCATCCTTTGACCCTCAACTGAGATGTCTACAGTCTTATGTAGGTACGTTTTCTGACGATTCTTCCTTAAATCGTCTCGGTACAATATTATAATACAAGATCACATAAAAATCTCTCAGAAAGCAGAGAGATTTTTGAGTCAAGAGGATTTGTCACATCAGAGCGTGACGACTCTAAGGAGGCCGAAACCAGAGAGCGTTTACATAACAACACAGTGACAACAGGATCAACAGTGATGTAGCTAATGACGTTTAGTGTCTTCCTAAAGGACAGTGTCACAGGTGGAGCGGCTCCAGCTGAACAAACGCTGCTGTGACCTTTGTAGAGACCTTGTAAAGAGTTGCAACTACATGAATCAACTCTCCTTTTGTCTGTTGAAATCATTTTTTAGTTCTAAACAGATAAGAATAGCCACGGTGAAACCCTCCGCTATCAGTGTCCGTGGGTGTGTCGACACAGCAGCTTGACTTCCTTCAGAGAAGAGGGTGGAGGTGTCCCGGCAGGTGAAAAGTCACCATTATTCAACAACAGTACTGACCGCACGCACACACACAAAAACACCAGTAGGCACGCCTTTCAGCTCAAATAGACGCGATAAGCACATCGGAGTCTGTTTCCTTTAAATCCCGCCAGCAGGAGCACACAGTAAACAAACCGCTCAAGACTATCTTTATGTGTCAAGACAACAGCAGCTTCAATACACTTTTTATCTGGAGGATCTAGTCGATAACCTCTCTGAAACCTCAGTTTGAAGTATAGGATACAGTAATGTAAACACACATGTCCCTGATTATGCAACGTGGCATTTAGCATTTGTGTACTTTTGTGTCAAAACTACATAGTTACAATCATGAGGACAATATAACAAGGAAGGAGAAATATAAAGCTTTGGTTGTTCATGGAGGCCATTTTTATATTGTTTTTAATTAAAGTAGATGTAGGTCAACTTCTAACTCTTGACACATTTTAACCACTAAGTTAAAATGGCTCGGTTTCAGCCACACTGCAAACACAATAACAGCAAGCAGATGAGTCTAACACTTTTTAAGAGTAATTTGCTAACAGTTTCCCATTTGTTACATCATGGAAACTCTCTTGCTAAGTTGCTGTGGGGCACAGCAAACACAATAACAGCAAACACAACAACACAGCAAACACAATGACACGGCAGTTCCTTAACAGTTTCAACCAGTGCACTCATTTGTTTGGATTCAAGCTCTTTAGTTTCTTTGTTTTTTTTCAGTTGCACCTTAATTATAAGATAAAACATGAAACAAACAGAGTGACAGGAAAATATGTAGTTTGTTGTTTCGCTTCCACTTAGCAACTCCAAATCTATCAAGCTGATTAATACAGTGCGCAGCGAGCTGTTTGGATGCTTTACACACTCTTAACAGTGACACACAGACATACATATACACACCAAACACAACACGGGCTGCGAGCTGCGTGCAGGTCATAAAGGTGATAAGGGAAAAAGTGTTGGAGGGGTGGGTGTGGCCAACATGAGAGAGACAAAGGGGAGGGAGAGAGAGAGAGGGAGAGACATAAGGAAATATACCGTGCTGCAAAATAGAAACAGAGACTCTTAACTACAGCATTATCTCCAGTGGAAATGTATCTGCCCGCGGATGTGAACATGTGCATCAGGCTGACGGGGAAAACATGAGAGCGGAGAGGGAGGACTTGAATTTATACTCTTATAACTGTAGAGGTATATGGCTCCTCGCAGGGAGGAAAAAGAAACTACATGTTTTTGGATGCGGGCGGCCAGCCAGCACGCAGAGTTTGACACCTGACGAGTCCCACAGAGTCAGCAGGGTAAGACGACAAACAAACAAACAAAAAAAAAAATGTGTTGAATACTGTTAGTGTGGGAAAACACACCGAGGTAACGGTGGAAAAAACACTCGTTTGTGATGATTGACAGAAAAAAAACATCTAATTTTATAGTGTAGAGTGCTCAGATTTGGCCAATTAAGTATTTTTATGACTTCTATTCATATAAATTAACAGTATGTCCCCATATGTGTGTGTTTTAGTGCCTTACTGTATAACTTAATTAGTTTTAGTATCATCCTAAACAGCATCCCAACACATTTAATGCCACTATGTGTTTTGTTTGCGTCTGCTTTTACTTGTCTGTGTGTTGTCAACAGCATATTTTGGAGTGTCTGTCCTCACTGTCGGGTGTATCTGTATATACAGTATGTGTGTGTGTGTGTGTGTGTTGATGCACAGGGAGTAAGTGGTGCATATGAAAGTGTGGGAGCGATGCAGACAAACAGGTTTAACGACATCCATCCCGTCTAATAGGTTGACTCTGGTGTCGCTTTTGTCAGTGTTTTGTCTTCAAATATGCTTTTCTAAATACCAGTGTGACTTCTTCAGGGTGTGTGTGTGTGTACATGTATCACAAGGAGAGCATGATATAATAGAAATGTCAGTGTCACGAGAGGTGAGGGATGATGATGATATGTTATTGCCACATACTTTTTTTTTTTACCTGTACTGTAGAGTAAATGTGTTGTGAATGAAAGCCTTTGCTAATGCTCATAATGCCGTTACATCACCACGACGGCCAGCGTAGCTTTAACTGTGTTCGGTGAAACTTCTTCAGATGACAGAAGAGTAAAAGGTAGGAATAACAACTCACTTTTAAGCGTTTGACTGGCCGCCTGTAAACTAGTCAAGTTAGGGACAAATGTTTTCTACTGACACGTAATATTTTTCTGTGATATAATCATTTAAGACAAATAATGTGCTGTAATGATTAAACCTAAAACAGAAGAGATAATTCTAGTTTTGTCTCATATCTGATTAAGTGTTTGGGTCTGACTTGCGTCTAGTGTTATAAATGTTTCAATCACTATATAATCACTTCTTCTACACTTTAGTTTCAGTTAACATTAAGGCTGAATTACAGTTTTACATTTGATTTAACATTATCTCCTGCTGTAGTGGTGGCATGAATACAGAGGAAACACTGCAGAGCGTTTAAAGTCTTGTTTTTTTTGTTTTTTATTAAACAGTCAGATTATAAACACTCTAAAATATATATTACAACTAAAATAAGAGAGTAAACCTAACTTTCAAATGAGGAGATTCTTACTTTATTAAGCTATTACTTGATCTTACAGAGCACCTTGACATTTTGCCCAGCTGATAGCATTTATACATCCAGCTGAATATCTGCTGTCTTGACCTAATTTCTCTTTCCTCATGTAAACAGATTATTTTCATACTTATAATAAACAGTAAGTTTGGATAATGGTGATTGACATGAGGAGGAGGGGTGAGGGGGATGTGGGGGGGGGGTAACTCCTCAATCCCAGCCAATCATTGTTTTGATTCCTCCCAAACATCCCATCTCTCTGTCTGTCTCTCGGCTACATTTGTTAAACAAATCGAGCAGACACGAGGACAACAGTAAACCTGCTTCGACTTGTCCAGAACAAAAGCGGTCGCTGCTTTGCTGTGGCGTCCTGGAAGTAGACGAACGTGACACTCGATCCCTGCTTTTTAACCTCCTGATCTGAAAGCGTGATCTACTCGCTGTGCGAAATATGCTTATATTTTGAAAAGACCTCGGCTCCAGCTCAAACATATACACTGTCAAATGTGCTCGGAGGATATTTGCATACTGGCACAGACACAGACGTTCGGCACACACTCACACTTCCCCTGCAGCTTCATGTTCTCCATCAGTTATATTTCACTTCCCTTGTTATTGCCATTGTGTTCTGCTGCCATTGTGTTTGCTTTACAGATACAGCACTTTAGCAGTCGTGTTATCGTTTAAAACCTACTTATTTAAGGATTAAGTCGGGTTTAAACACTGTATACACAACATCGCAGCTTCAGGGAATTTCCTGCGTAGAGAGCTTCCTAAAAACATGACTAGATATTTCACACCGCCTGTTAGTTACATGTACCGCTATATGCATTTGCAGAATTACTTTACTTTATAAAGAAGAAACAATGCAGAGAAAAAACAGGGAAAGCTTGTTTCCTTCAGACTTTCATCTGAATACGTGTTTAGTTACCACATATCTGTCTTTACAAATGCCGTATTGCTGCCTTTTTTAAATTATAACAATGTAAAAATGATCCTTAACTCGATGTGAAACTCGCAACTGGACCATTTTACTCTTCCTGAAATCTAAAAAACCAACCGATCAGCTCCTTATATAGAAAGGTAATATCTCAATAAGTGACAAGAACAGGTTGCGACAAATAGTAAAAGTGTCCGGTAAGATCGCTGCCTTTGAAGTGATACCTGACGTAAGGACTCGACTTCTGTTACAGTGTCCTCTTCATCCTCTGTACAGACAGTTCGAGGTCTAACAGTGAATCATTCTTGCTAATACTCGTGATGACCCGGCTGATTGATGATGTGTTTCTCATATATCTATTGAGGGGAGGTTTGGGGGGGCTGTTGTTTTAACCTTTGACCGTTAAGACTTGAATGGTGATGGCTAAACATACTCTACGTTTTGTGGTGTCACTTGAGTACATGTATTTTTATGTCTTTGATCATGTTGTCAGTGTGTTTTCTATGTTTTACCCCCTCTGGGACAATGACACGACAATGTATAACACTCTAAATAACACTCTTATTAAGTATTATTAAAATATGTCTGCTATATCAGAAGTTTAATGAGCTACTGGATGCTGAGTTCTCATTTCAAAAACTGGATTCGGGGTCAGTGCTGAGCTCTGGTGATACTGATCTCTGCACCTTTATTATGTGTGTAACTGATAGCTGGTTAACTATACACACAGAAAACAAGTAACTGAGAACTTCTTTTTTATTTGTTATGTGAGTCCAGATAAAAAAAAAAAGGTCACGGTTTCTATTTGATACGCAGACAGTAAATACTATGCATCTCTCCATCGGTGTGTGCTTCACTGATAGCTCGTTAGACACAGTTAAACTCTGAACCTGGCGACTTCATCCAGCTACTCTATACAGTTATTGGAGAGACAGATGATGCGCCGCTCTGTGTGAGCTTAAGGGATTTAGGGTTGCTGCTGAGCAGAGGTAATGTTGATCTCTTCCCCCAGCTGATAGTAATGTTGATCTATCTGTGTTCCTGTCTTCCTCTCCAGCATGTCATCCAACTCCACGGCCGATAATCTGTGTGCACCGGACGACAACCTATGTAGTAAGGACACGCCTGTCACTCTTCATCTCTTCTCTTTTATCATCTTCTACCTTTTATCCCTCCCCGGCCTCTCCTGGCTGTATCTATTAGCTGATGGAAAAGGATTCGCTTCTCTTTCTTCTAAATTAGTGAGAAACCTTCTAATTTTTCTCTTGTTTTTTAATCTTTAATGATGATTATTTTCTCATTCTTGCCACTTTTGCATTTTGACTGAGTTCATTTCTCTTCACATTCATCACATTTTTTCAGTTCTCTGCCTTTTATGTACTTTAAAGATCCCCTCCAGATATGTTTTAATGTATAGAAAAAATACTCTTGGGATTACTTGGGATAATAAAGTGTCTACTCCTTTTCCCTCATTGAAAAATGACTGTGAACACGGTCTTCTAGTGTCAAACTCTGCACGCTAAAGCTCAAATATTGCTAACAACAGTGCGGGAAAACACGTTTTTGAGTCAATACCAACAGCTCCACCTCATTCTGGCTGTAAACCTACAGAAATAGATCATCAGACAAACTCTGAATGCTTCTTCTGAGGTGCTGACATGAAGTGAAGCGTTTGGTTTAAAGCCACTAAGGTGACACCAAAGATTAGACGTTAACTCCTCAAATCTGACAGCGTCTTGCTATTAAAACATTAGCATGAAGTCTATCGTTAGTTTAATTCATTTAACTGCTAAATTGTGGGTTGCAGCTTACAGTATTGTCACATTTAACAACCTGCACAACCAGATGGTGTAATAACGGCTTAATGAGCGATACTGCTGGGAATCCTTTGTGTTCACACAGTTAATTATTCTAATTTTCTAAACTGAAAGAAAACGGCCGACGATAACGTTAAAAAACATAACAGTCGATTTGCTGGAGCGTCGTGTAACATCTGGGATTATTCAGCATGTTTTTTCCCGTCATCCCAGCAGGTTTCTATTAAATACTTTGCTGTATGATAATAAACCAACAGAGACTGAAAACAGCTGATGGATCTGCACGTTTAACTGTATCACCGAGTTATAATAACGTCACAAAAGATGTCCGATGTTGAAGAATCATTCAGGAAGAATGCATTTTTAAAACAGTTCACAATCCTTTCAGGTAGATTTGGGTGTAACGTGTCTATTTACGCTTTATATCTTGTTTGTTAATCTGAGATGCTGGAGGTGTATTGAGTCTTCATAGAGAGCAGAGGTGTTTGAAGTTCAAGTTTAAACTAAGTCTTTAATGAGAACAAATGATTTATGACCTTCTGTACATTTACGACCACGCCTAAGAATGTGCCCAAACCAGAGCACAACGTTCACGAGTATCTTACACGCTTTTACATTCTGGTTTCGTCCGCCTAACATTAGATACACTTCAGCACTTTAACAGCAGAAGGTGTGTAAAAATGATGGATTTCATACTGCTAACATGCCTCCGCAGTAATGTTGTATAAGGGTGTGTGTGATGGCAAACAGTGAGTGGAGGGTCAAGATGGAGGATTATGAAATCCATAAATAAATGAACACTGAATGAGAACATAAAGAGCCAGAAGAGGAATTCAATGATTGTCATGTAAATCTATGTGTAATCAGAGAGAAAAACCCTCCTTTAGTTATTCATTTCTATATTTTGCAGTTAATAATCTGCTGATAAAAAGTTTCAGGTGGTATAGAAACTCAAACAGTTCACTGACATTAAAGGGAAATACATGCAATCAAAGAGCCGGTGCTGTCTATGTCTCTTATCCTCTGGGTGTCAGTTTGTGACTCATCCCAGTGTGCTGGGACCAGTATTACTGTCTAATTACTGGCTGATTGTGTTACGGTTGACAATGCAGCAGCTATGCAGCAGGTCAAAAGTTGCCTCAGCCAAGTAAGGCAAAGGTAGTGAGCACTGCAATGACATGACAATGACATGCTGCTGTCCTAACATGCAGTCCACACGCCCCAACTGATGCAGCTTCGTTATCATAGTGAGAGAAAGTATAGAAATAAAGACATTTTTTACAGATTAAATGAGATTAAAGAGCTGGCCGAGTCCAAATATATGACTTGATTATAGCTGGATTAACAGTAGGGATATCTGCTGTTCAATAATTTGAATAATTACAAAATTATCAGATCTAAGAGTTAATTTTCATGATTTTCTTTGCCAGATTATGTTGTCAGCTAGTTATATGTCAACATATCAAAACAACAGTAGAAAGGGGATCTAATGTGAGGATGTTTTAAAGAGAGAACATCCAGTCATTACGTCAGAGGTGCAACAGTTTTAACAGTCAACATTTCCATCCCCGTCGATGCGCTGAAGTCAGACGAAACCAAACGGTGTAATTAGGGATTTGTGTATTTTGTGTTTATCCGCTGCGAGACACAAACGCATGCACACAAGCCACACTACTTACTGTCCTAACATCAAGTAGAAGAAACACACGGGTCGGACCTGTGACATTTCAGCTGTGTGACGCTTTTTCTCATCAGACCAACTCGTCACTTTGCACACGATTAACTCGGTACAACATAGTGTCGGAAACACTTCGACTCTTCTTGGACCTGACATTTATACTTGAACCTCCCTCTCTCTCTCTCTCTCTCTCTCCCTCTCTCAGTAATCCGGGAGTATGAGCAGGCGGTGATTATCGTCCCTACGCTGCTCCTCTTTGCCACTCTGGTCACTCTATTGTTCCTGTTCTTCAAGAGATACTGTCCCAAACGGAGGCGGACACGGACCGCCGCCCCTCAACGCTACCACAGCTCGTCGCACAGACACACGCAGCAGAGGCACGGCCACAGGCATCACCTGCAGGGTATCGATGGTGAGCAAACATGCTTTGAGAGTTGTTCACCACAGAGACACAGTCAGGATGAAGCAAACATGTTTAAAAACTACTTTTGAATGTACATAAAACAAAAAAAGTGCTGAGAGTTGACTGTAGTCATGTAGTCAAATCATTTTTTATTTCTCATTATTTGCTGCTCTCTATCTCTCTGTCTCTATAGCGCCCCCTGGAATAAACCCACTGGAACATGAGGAGCTGCCGATGTCAGTTCAACAAGTGCAGCAGAGGGTAGTGCCCACTCTTGCTGCAGTACCGCAGACGTCCACACAGAGGCGTCATGAAGCCTTCAGCCAGGTCACTGCTCTGCCACTGTCCTTTTCCATCAAGCCTGATAACACAGTGACCCTCTACAGAGCCCGCATGGACAACAGGGACGTGGTCCTGAGGGTGCTGAAAGGTAAACTGAGATGTACCAGACTGACAGCGGCTAAATGCTGCTGAGTTAGGGCAGTTTTGTTTTAGCCATTTTCATCTGGTAACCAGTTTATAGTTACTACTACTACTGTGTTATGCAGCTGGTTTTTTGCTCTTATGACTTGTCCAATTGAAAAGACAAAGTTAAAACCTTCTAATAATAATGATAATTAAAACTACCCTGGTTGAGTTGTGTTATTTCATCTTTTCCACAGATACAACAAGCCAAAGGGAGAAGCAGCATTTCTTGGGTTTTGCCTCCTTCGTGTCTGGACTGGGACCGCATCCCTTCCTACCTGCACTGCTGGGTGTGGTTTCAGTGCAGTCGCCCCTAACGATGGTTGTGGAGGAGTTGCATCACAGGGACCTGCTGGGATTCCTGTGGAGATGTAGACAGGTACAGTCATTTATGACCTACCGCAGCAAAATCAGAATACTCAGGGTGTCAGAGTCAGTTGTACAACATGGTTTATAATTAATCTGCGAGTTGTAAAAGTTTAGTGTAGACCTGAATGACGTCTACACGGCTGGACACATAGAGTTTCATAATCTCAAACAGAGTAGAGGAGCTTTATCGGTTTACAAGCTCATTTGTGTTAATTAGAAAAGCCGACTTGTTAAACATTTACCATCCAGAGGAAGAACTATTCAGTTTTCAAACTTTGCATATTTGCACTGGATGTTTGTGGATCTGAAGGCTTATTTAGAGAAAAAAATCCAAAGTTAAAGGGATATTCCACAGAATTTACACATCAAAGTCTATTTTCAGGTGTTAGGGAGTAGTCCGGTAAATCTTTATTTGTACAGCTAAGTAATTTGCCTCAGGGGAATTTATAATCCGTACACAATATCATCCTTTATCCTAAGTTCCTCGATTCAGTTCAGGAAAAACTCCCAAAAAATATGTAAATATATGAAAAATGTTTGTAAAACCATAACATGTGAAATAATTTGAATCTTTCACTCCAAAGAAAATCAACAACACTGAAGTGGACTGTGTACTGTTCACACTGTGACTGTATAATGACTGGACATCATTCTATAAATATGATAATCACTTAGTTAAGAACTCCCAAACTCTCTGCATGACTGTCACATCAAGAAGTGAATTTTGCATGATATGTGAATATAGTGAGAATAAAGTAATGTCTGCTGTTGGCCTTTGAGGGGCAGTAGAGGGCAATATGTCATATTACTGAAGAGAGTGAAACCATTATCCACAGTTACATGACAGAGACAGCTACTCTGTATGGTTACAGTATATTCACCTACTTCTATTATTATAAGTTACAGGAGAAGAAGTGTGATATATTCATGTTTAAGTGTAGCAGCAGCATAGAGAGAGGAGTTTATCACAAAACATAAGAGACAGGTGTGGCAGTATGACTCAAAAAGGTGAGACTGACAATAATATTAACACGTTTTCTCTTCTCTTCCTTCTCCTTTTCTCTCACTGAAGGATAACTCAGGTTTTGAGACTTCCTGTGACATAACAGAGAAGAGGATCTTCATCATGGCGGGACAGGTGGCCTCTGCTCTGGTTGGTTATCTGTCCGTCTCTCTCCTGACTTAAATACTTTTTTTTTTGTCTCCCTGCTTGTCTCAATATATCTGTTTTCTAATTGATATTATTTTACTCAAGTCTCTTAGTTTATAAGTGTCCATGTCTCAGTTTCAAGTCATTTATTACTGGGCAAAAACAGTTTTCAAAAATCCACCTTAGTTTTTAGTTTGAGGTTGAGGTGGCACTGTCCAAACCAAACACACAACACAGATATCACAATGTTACTAAAGTGTGAATGCGGTTAAAACTATTATAAAAGTCTAAGTTAAATCTAGTCAATGTTTTTCATGACTTCTGTAGAATCACTGTAGTCCAGAGTCAGGTCCTAAAAGCAGCATCCTTCTTCTCTCTGTCTCCGTCTGGATATCTTCTAGGAGTACCTGCACAGTCAGCGCTGCGTTCATGGCAACGTGGGAGCTCGCAGCGTCCTGGTTGGTGGAGATCTGACAGCCAAGCTGTGGGGACTGGGCTCGGCCTACCGCAGGAGAGCGCAGGTCGATTCGCCGGGAGAAGTGGAGCACATGGAGCTGAGAAAGTGGCAGGCACCCGAAGTGCTGTCCAGGAGCGATGTCAATCAGAGAAGTGACGTGTGAGTGTCTGAGTCCGCAGTGAGAATATTAAATAATGCCACGAAGACGAATGAATGTAAAGCACGTCATTGAAGTGTCCCAGCCAGAGTTTAATGAAGAGGGAGACAGATGCTGCTGCTTGATTACTATCCCAAGTTTCACTACAAGTTTAACAAACTATGTCACATTATCAGTTTGATAAACTTTTCTACAGTTAATGTGGGTTTCTGTACAACCAAAAAGAAAAGTGTACACATATTATAATATTTCTATGTCCAAAAACTCAAACCAGGTTGTTTAGTAAAGGCTCAAAGGTGTTTTAATTTCCCACTTCACATTTCTTGTGCGTAATTTAGATAATTGTAAAATGTGTGTGTTTGAAAATGCTCATGTTTATTCCAGTGTTTAGTATATTTAGTTTCATCTGAGGCCAAACTTCTCTCCCTTTTATTTACATAATGCCCCTCTTTTTGCAGATGGTCCTTTGGTATCCTGCTCTATGAAATGGTCACACTAGGTAGGTGTTGTTAAGGTCTAGACACACCTCCAAACCTCTAAATTGCACACTAAGAACCATTATAATTATTTAAGAAATTCCTAAATTCATATAATAGTACAACTACACTAGATAGGCTGAAAAAGTCAATCTAATTCTGTCCTTCCATGTATGCAGGTGACCCACCGTTTGCTCAGCTAATGGCCACTGAACTCCTGCAGTATCTCCAGAGAGGAAAGCAACTCAGTCGACCGGCCACCTGCTCCAACTCACTGTAAGAACGACAGAAGAATGAATGAGTTATAACGTCATAGATGGCAAACTTATGCACACCGCCACCACCCCCAGTAGCAGAATTATAACAGACTCTTTGAAGGCCGTCGTTACTCACAAAGCATTTAATTCCAGCAGCAGGTCGACTCCTCGGATATAAAGATAAATTTGCATTTTCTGCTGACTCAGCCATAATTTAGACTTGTTAATCAAGCCGTTATGGTTTTAACACCATGATGATGATTTGCCACCAGTGACAATACTCCATCACACCTGAAATTAATTAGCTCAATTAAGGCAGATTTACATTATCTGAATTTATTTTACTGAGATAAAGTTCTTGTGTCTCTGGCGACAAAATTAAAAACACACATATGAGACATTTCACTCATTTGATATTGAAAAAGATTTTTCTAAAAACTAATAATAATAACACTAAGATATTTTGGTAACACTTGTCAAAAAGCCTATTAAACTAACCACGAATAGCCTGTTGCTGTAGCTGCATAAGCATGTTACCCAAATGATGCAACAGCAATGTTAATTTTGAGAACACATATTATTTCTGACTTTAACTAAACAACATATATTATATTATTATAACGGAAACCGGTAAAAAAAAAAAAAAAAAAAAACCAATGGAAATATGGGAATTATGCACCATTTTCTTTACAGTTCAGGCATGTTGTGCCTCACTGCAATGTTAACATTTCAATTCAGCAGAAAACCTGTAACCTATCAAAATTATTTCTATGTAACGTTAATTATTTTTGATTAAGGAGCCAATTTGTCATGCCTCAATTTATCTTAACTGTTAGCATGACTAACAAGAAAGCACTTTAAGTTCAAATATGAAAATGGGACATATAGAACGGCTTTTTTTTGTTTGGGCTTTTTCTTTGTTTGTTTTATTTATTTTATTACATTATTTATTACTATAAATTTGTCAAATTTCACATTAAGTTAACTAACTAGCTGACTAACTGCCGACATTATGCTAACGGTTAACGGTTAGTCTTAAGGTAGCTTGTTCCAACTGCGGGAAAAAGGGCACATAACTCAGTACATTATCGAAATGTTTAAATAATTTAAATAAATAATTATAATAATAAATATTAAATAATTTGCCGATGTTTGACTGTCTTTTACCGTGGTTTGTAGGTATGCCATTATTAAATCCTGCTGCCAGTGGGACCCCCAGCAACGTCTCTCCATGTCGGAGCTAATTCGAAAGCTTCAAGCGGGAGTGAAATCAGCCAATGGGAGGACAGTTCTCAGAGTGCCTGAGCCACTGAACATCGAGAAATACCTGAGGGAGGCGGGATATGGAGAAGCCTACAACTATGCTGTGCTTTGATTGGCTAAGAGTGCCATCTGTCAGGACTACATTGGTGCTGTACCGGCCTATTGGCCAATTGATTGTTTTGTACTAAGACCTCCTGAAAAATAACTTAATTATTCTTTTTTATACTTGTTTATACTGCTAGAACACTTATAAAGCACATACACTTAATATGTTTAAAGAGTAATATATGGATTGTAAATATGTTTTTCTGTAAACTGCAAAGAATTAATATAACGACAGAAAACAAGTTGTTTCTGATGTTTTTTAAATGTAACAAATGATTATAGGAACACAGCTTCTCAGAAGAGAACAGCAGAGAATGGGAGGATGCACTTTACAGTACAGATCCCGAGAGACTGAAGTAGCCATGATACTGCACTATAAATACTATGGAAAACAATGCTGCTCTTTATTAATATGTCTTCTACGTGGACCATCAAATGAGGAGGATGCTGACTATTTGTCTGGGACCTGACAGCTATAGTTAGCATGGTACTATTTATGTAAATGCATACAGAACATGCTTTTGCAGGGTTGTCATTGTCAAATGACTCAGCCGGACTGAAACAACCAACAAATCAATGGTTGCTGGCTAAACATGAGACTTTGTCTACTTCTGTTTGAAATCAGGATTTTCATTCAGCAAAACAGTCACACAACACCTCTGAACCTTATTACAACATCAGTGGTCAAAGTAAAAACAACTGAACATTGGTAATAAAGTGCAATTTTGAGCTACTTGTACTTTTATTTGAATATTTCCATGTTATACTACTTTATACCTGCACTCCACTACATTTCAGAGGGAAATACTATACCTTCACCTACTATTTTATCAATATTTCATCAATTTTATTATTTAATCTATTTATCTGACAGCTTTAGTTACTTTTTTTTTCTTATTTCAGAAAAAAAAATCAAAGATTAGAGAAAAAGTCCAAAAACTGAAAACAGATTTGTGTATCAGAACTTTGTTTTTTCTTCTTTCCTCTCCCATTAATCATCTCACGACCCCTCAGATTTATCTACTGACCCCTTGGAGAGGCCCCGACCCCTAGTTTGAGAACCACTGAACTAGCTAACTGTATATAAAGTAGTGTAATGGAGTATTTTTACATTGTTGTGTTGGTGCTGAGTACTTCTCCCACTATTTTATTCTACATTTGAGCTGTCAGACTGTTTGGCTTTACCCAACGTTAGCCCTAACAAGTCATCTCTGTGACAACCTAACCCCACGAGGATCTTCTTGAGGACTGAAATTTCTATTCAAGTCCTGAATCTGTCAGGTCAAAGAATACAGCACAGTCTTGACGCCCATAGCAACGGTAACTAAAGGACGGAGGGTGGAGACTGATGAATGTTAATATTTAAGCACTGCATTGCTGAGAAAGACCCTGTTTGCTCAAATGACTCTCCAAATAAACTGTAATTATCTTTTCCCTCACTTGTCAAACAGGCTAATGGTGCGTGTTGAAAGCAATCCATGCGGATAAAACATAAAAAACGCAGGTCGGTTCAGTTCCATTTCAAAAAATAAACACAAAAGCAACCGTTTTAAAACAATTCCTCGATTATTTATTTGCATGATAGTATTGTTAACCTCTCCTCGCCAAAGTCAGTCACTCCAAGATTTTGCAGTTTTTCTGATTATTGCAAGCAAACACATTTTGATTCTGAAGCAGCTTCTCTATTTCAAAAAAAACAAAACAAAACAAAAAAAAAAAGCCTTCTGCAGAATCCACTGATATTTTGAGAGAAAAGTGCTACTTCTCAGGGGGGAAAAAAAAAACAACGACTGAATGAAAGTTACAATGGTCTGCTTGTTAACAAATAAGAATCGCAATGATTTGACTGAGAAATCGTGGCTCATATCACTTGTATTGTAATACAAGTGCGTTTTTTTTTTTTTCCTTTTTCTTTTTGGTCTTCACAATATGCGGAGGGACCTGTCGATCTGACACTTCAAAATCCTGGGGCGACTGTGAAATAGAAACACACAGCTATCAAAGATTATCATCCTTTTTTTTTTTGGAAAGACAATAATGTATAATAGTCACAGTCACTAACAATAAAGCCAAAAGATAGCTAGCTAAAAAAGGTAAATACTGTTGGTAGTTACACGCTATGTGACAAAGCTATGAGGAAGACAGCAAGTTTCCTTGATCAAGGTAGCTACTATTAAGTCACGCTTTTTGGGGGAAAAAGGCAACAGATGTCATTGCTTGAATTAACAATTGTAAAAAAGTAAGCACTAATATAAAACAAGGAATGATATGAAAAGCAGTTTTAAAAAACAGACAATCCTCATCTAAACCTATTAAAGAGACTAAGTGAGAAAGGCCACAAGGTTCACAGAGAGATAACATGAGAAAAAACTTCTACAGTAAAAAGCTTGAAACAAGGCAGTCCAGCAAACAAATGTGCATTTAAATATAAAGGCAAATATTACACTTATTACAGTATAGTTTAAGGTTTAACCGATTCACACACGCATTCATTCAGGTATGATTTGATTCCATCCATCCTAAAACGTACTGTACTGTAGGTCCATGTGGCTACCAGCCTGTTTTTCCCCTAAACTTACTTTCTGGTTGTTTTTTTTTTTGTTCGTGAACGTAGCTTAAAAAGATACTTCAAGTTAACAGCTTATCATCACATTCGCTGCGTTCTTCATCTCTCGTCAGCATTTCTTTTCACACTTCTGTCACTAAAACAAAATCAAGCCCGTGACGTTACCCTCCGCTCACAC
This sequence comes from Euthynnus affinis, assembly GCA_029490765.1. Taxonomy (NCBI): domain Eukaryota; kingdom Metazoa; phylum Chordata; class Actinopteri; order Scombriformes; family Scombridae; genus Euthynnus; species Euthynnus affinis. Next base: position 31,899,625 of record CM055843.1, on the reverse strand, counting down.
ACATCATTAGACAGATCAGGAGCAGCCGGTTGCACCGTTTTGAAGGAGAGAAAAAAAAAAGAAAAGTGACAATATTGGGAATATTGATAACAAAAGAATCACAGTTTGTTTGTTTGTTTTTTTAAAGAGCGGATAAAACAGAAAGTCCTCTGTTAAAAAACACTTTAAAAGGCTCCTGACGAACCCTCAATGTTAAAACTGCTTTAGAAAAGCATTTTTGCAGCAAGTGGTTTCGTCTACTGTTGATGTGCTTTGTATGTAAAAATGATAAAGATGCAAAAAAAAAAAAAAAAAAAAATCTGTATTTTTTTTTTTCCACTTAAAAAGTTGAAGTTCTCTCAGAAACTTGAGGGATTTTGGGGGTTTCATGTGGAGCATTGCTGCAGCCGGGACCCTGTACTCTCACTGTACCCTGTAAGTTATAGAACAGGCCACAATTTTAAAAAGTATGCCTATTCTTAAAAATAATTACAATGTTGAAAGTTTTTTTTTTTTAATTTTTATTACATACATAACATAAAGATACATAAAGATCTAAATAATCTGAGTGCTTTCCCTCCAAAAATTTTTGTTGAAAATAGTCAACTGTAATCTTTGAGACTTGATATAGAAATTTTGGGTTAAACGAAATGTGTTCCTTTATTGCATCGCTGTCCTAATTATGTAAGTGTAGCTTAAATCAGGTGTGGCGATATTATCGAAAAACAAGCTGAAGTCAAAGGAAGCGGGCGAAGCTTTCAAAAATACTTTCCTGTACAATATGATACAATGAATGAAACGACAGCGCGTTTCCTTTTTCAGGTGCAGAGAACTTTTAACCCTCTTTGCACATAACTGGTATCATTTTGGGGAATCCTGTGCGGTTACTGTAGATTTGACTTTATCTTGTTTGCTAATTAACAATGCAACTTTTATTTTTTTGCATTAAAAATATACATTCACAAACAGCTATGCTATTCTTCTACAGTATCTCTCCGTTTTTCACTTTTCACGACAGACTGAAATCTAAAAAAACAAAAATAATAATAATAATAATGATTTTGTGTAGAAAGAGTATTTTAAGAGGACACGTTTCTTCACCAAAATAAATATGGTCATTTGTAGTATTTCTGCAACCAACCTGCAACACGCGGCAGATTTCCAAGGTGCTCTTTTAAAAAAAAAAATGTAGTGAAGAGTAGACAAACCGACGACTCACAGATTCAAGTGCTATAAGCCCCCAGCAGTTTGGGCTAAAAGAGCAGTAGAAGGAGGAGTTTGAGGGGGTAAATGCCCGGGGCTTGACTTTGAACACGGTGGATTTACGGCGAAACGCTGACATCAGTCTCTCAGATTGTTAATGTGGGCGCAGATCTTGAGGGCCGGACCCAGCTTGATGTTCATGGTGGACATGAGATGCTCCTCCTTCAGCAGCAGCAGAGCCTGACCGTCGATCTCCTGCGACAGGAACTGAGAGGCCAGTTCCTCGCAGCCTGGGAAGGACGAGGGCAAATTAAAAGAATAGAAACGGAGCAATGGAGGAAATTTATTGTGAGAAGCAGGTGAGGAGCAAAGAGACAGAAAAACACTTCCTGGCTAAACAGATGAGGACAAAAAGGATCATCAGTTTTTTTACTTTTAAAAGATCTTCCCAACCTTGTAGTGAGGAAATGAACTGCGACACGTCCTCCACGCTCCACTGGGCGGGGTTGGTGGTCACGCAGCTGGGCGCGGAGCTCTCGGTCGGGTGCGGAGGAGGCGGCTGGTGGCAGGAAGCCGAGGAGGAGGCGGGCGAGAGGGACATGGGGTCGTCTTCGTCCTCCTCGACGCTGGACTCCTCCTCTGAATGGCTGGACTCTGAACGGCACTGTAGGAGGGAGGGAGGAGGAGGAGGAGGAGGAGGAGGAGGAGCAGAGGAACCGGTGAGCAAGGTATTAAAGTGCAGAAACACCCTCACTGCATTAATAAAGATTAAACAGCTGGGAAGATTCTTACTGATTTGTAATAAAGAGGGACACCATCATCATTCATGTGGCGCTAAAACAACTGAGCAGCATCACAGAGGGAAGTGATACACATCCAGTGATTTACTTGTAAAACCCTGCAATTCCTATCAGCAGCCACTAGGAGGCAGAGTGGCTTCTCTTCTGCTTCTCAGTTTAAAAAATGCCCTTCAATACAACTGCACACAAACACAAACTGGGGATGCTTTTATGGCATTAATATGTGGACACCCCTGTCCATGTACTTCACATTAAAAGTGTTTTTAAAGCTACATGACAATGACACAAAGCACAAAGGCTTCCCAGAGGAATGGAGGTTGTTATAGCAACAGATTGATGCCCATGGCTTCAGAATAAAACGCTCAGTATCCTTATAAAAGGGTGTCCACATACTTTTGGCTGTTTAGTGCACTTTGCTGTGAGTTGAATTTCTCCCTGTTGGTTCAAAAAAAAAAAATCTGACACAAAATGACTGATCTGTCCCTGCAAATTAAGATATTGATGATGAAACCTTCTTCCTAAATTAGAAGTTATGAGCAAGGGAAGCCGACAACATCCTCTGTTTACATCAGAGTCTCTCTCCACTACAGCTTTCTAATAGAAATAGGCCAAAGATCATTTTATTTAAGAAAAAAAAAAACAACCTATAGTGTGAGCAAAATATAAAAATCTGGAGCCAATTCATACATTTTCCCATAATTCCCATGAATCCTGACATCCACGTAGGGAAACTCCCCCGTCTCACCTTCACAGGTATGGGTCTCCCCGCTATCTTGGCACTGGCTATTTCCGAGCTGGTCCTGCGCGGAACCCTCCGCCTGGCGACGCCCCCCTCCTCGTCCGAGTTCGAGAAGTGACCCTGGTCCCTCTGGTCTCGACCTGAAGCGTGATCCTGCTGAGCCTGGCCGTGACCCTGCGACCGCACGCAGAAGTGCTGCCTGAAGCTGACGTTGTACCTGGGGAACCAATACATACTGTATCGTAGACAAAGAGTGACATATACGGTACTGAAGCCAAGACGAGCAACACATACAAGTTGTTGTTTTTTTTTTTTATCTCTTCGCGCCATACATGGTATGTAATCTATACGCATGTAGTGGTCAAAGAGACAAATGCAAAGCAGAAAGCAGAAAATGTAAAAAAAAAAAAAATCATATGCTGACAGCAAACTTGTTTCAAACAATGCAAACAGCATTGTTCATATAGTGAAACATACTGTTTAACATGACATCTTTATATGAGGCAGATTTTAAAAGAAAAAAAAAAAAAAGAAGAAAAACATCAAAACTAACTGGACTGCACTGAAATCTGACATAAAAAAACAGTAAAATCACATGCTTGCTTTTTGAAGAGTGAATGAAGTGACACTGTCACCGTATTCAAACACACAAAAAACATGAGAACAAACAGAACATACATGCTGTGAAAAGATCCAGCTGTAGCCACCTGAGAAACCACACACACGACCGCCACGCCGTTTGATTTCAACTCATTCGATTCACATTCAGAACGAGGAATGAGGAAGTGTTGCGATAATTTGGATTTTCTCTTCAGGTTACAGCGGCTGCTTTTTTTTTTTTTTTTTTTCTGAGATGGCTTCCACTGAATATATTTATATTTCATGCATGTTGAAGTACCTCTTGGCACAAGTCATGGAGCAGAACCTTTTGGTGCCTCTGAACTGGCTGGCAGGAGCAAAGTTTTTACAGTACTCACACTTCAGCACTGGAAGGGGGAGGGAGGGGGAGGGAGGGGGAGACAGAGAGAGAGAGCAGGTGTCAAGTTCAGCATTTTCATATGATTTACCCACAAATAAATGTGCTGAATTATTAGGAAAAACCTGAGAGAAACAAACAGTAAAGCTCTCCTGACATTCACTGTGTCCTGATGCAAAGTCAGAGGTGGGAAATCCCCCCCCCCCTCCCCCTCCCGAACTCGTAGGTCGTAATTAAACCCCGCGAGCGTTCCTGCGGCCTCGGACAAACAAGGGTCAAACCGCGGTCATGTTGTGGTAATGATATCCGGGCGAGGTTAACTGGCTAATTAGCATTAGAGTTAGCTGGAAGCGCAAAATTTACACTCCAGATGTACGTGTTTATCCTTTAAAATGATTCAGGATTCAGTTTCATGCAGAACTCTTTGCATTTTTAATTATGTGTTTCTGTGTGTTTTATGTATTGTTTGCTTTTGTTTCTTGGGTTTTTTTTAAATCAAAACTAACCAAACTATGCAGATGTTTTGAGAGATTTTACTCATATGATGCAAAAAAAAGCCAATTTCAGTGTGTTTGGATGATTCTTCACATTTTAAATCACAGTATTGTTGTTTGCTTGAGATAAATACACTTCATAAACCTCCCAGATAAGGAATCCTGGTCACTGATTTAAAAGGAAAGCTGAATTTTTCTACCCTCAAACATGTCTGGAAGGCAGCACAGCTTTCAGAGATGAGCTGTTACCTGTTGCCGTGGTAACGGTCTCCGATTGATTCGTGTCCGGACTGTCGTTTGTTAAGTCCTCTCCAGCCGAGTCCTTTACCGGACCACATACCTGTCAGTCAAACACAAACAGAAGAAGAAGAAAAAAAAAACACTCAGCGACCAGTTCAGGTATCAAACGCGTCTCCTGCAGGATAAAAAGTGAAACTACAAATCCCAGGTACTCACGGGGAAAGGCTCCGCCCCTTCCTGAATGACGAAGCCCTCTATGAGGTGCGTGAGGACGTGCGGTTTGACCACGGCTTGAGGGGGAGGAGCTCTCTCCCCCTGAACGCAACCGCCCCGCGACACCGACAGAGCCGGGGAGGGAGAGGAGGAGGAGGAGGAGGAAGAGGAGGAGGAGGCGGGAGGAGGAGCGACGGGGACTGTGGAGGAGAGGAAGAGTAAACGTGCCGGAAAGTTTAAAATGTACAGTTTTAAACTAAAGCTCAAACATGAGTGAAATGTAAGTTACCTGCTTCGATGGGATTGGTCGGTAGGGCCGTGGCGTGATCTCTGATAGGCTGGAGCTGCGGGGGGGAGGGGCCGTCTTCGTCGTTAGCTGAATTGGAGTCCGATTTGCGTTTAAGCGAGCCTGTCATCTGCTTTCCCTTAAAAAAAAATTTAAAAAAATAAAAATAAAATAAAAAGATGAAAGTGTGAATTTCCATTTTAATCAAAAATAAAATAAATAAAAGATAAAAACAACACGACAGAAAAAACAGAAGACAAAGAAGCACGACAAGCTTTAGGAAGTCGCTGTGGTCAGTCGCTGTTCGCCCGGCGTGCTGCATCTCCGCTCGTTGCCAGGCAACCTCCAGATGATAACAATCTGGCTGTTGTTCGCCAAGAAGCAGTTACAGCACATAACTTCCCCTTAAAAGCACACATTGTGTTGTTTTCATTGTTTTTTTTGGTTTCGATTTGATCCATAGAGTATATTTAAAAAAAAAGTAGGTCAGGACTAGAGATGTTTCTTTACTTCATCCTTCGCTCTGTTCGAACATTGAAAGGTGATTATTTGTGTTGCTTACTGAAAGTTTGCTGTTATTTTTGTTTTGTTTTGCTGCCTATATGTTTTTATTTTGTTATATTAACATGTTCAGAATAAAAAAGAATCTAATAATCACTGTTGTGTTTACATATCGTTAGTGTACATCAGTTTTTATGATGAGCTAAGCTAATCACCGTTTTCCCCAAAATGTCAAACCACTCATTTAAACACTGCCTCTAAACTGCAAGTATATTCAATTGTTGTATTAATTAATGGATTTAAACTGTATTTAATTTTCTTGTGGCCCACTAAAACACTCTAAAAGTCTCCTAAGAGTCCGCATCATCTAAGCAGCTCACCTGTGGCGTCTGACTTCCTGCCGAGTCTCCATTGGTCGTCACACCAGCCGCCGCTCCTCTCTGCTCCTCTGCTGCCAGGGGGAGGGAGAGCGCCGAGCGGGACAGCGACGGGGGAGGAGAGGAAATGCCGGGCGACTGGGAGGAGGCGGGGCTCGAAGCCAGGGGTCCGTTCTGACTCGGTCCGGAGCTTTGATTGGCTTGCGGATGCACCTGAGAGACCTGAGCCAACGGGGGAGCCTCTTGGGGCAACTGAAGGGTCTTTAGCCCCACCCCTCTGCCCATGACTCCTCCCTCCCTGGAAGCGATGGACGCCACCATGGTGAGCAGGCTGGACGAGCTGGTGAGGACGGCGGCGGCAGCGGCTCCGTCCTGGCTGCAGCTGCCCCGGGCCAGCGCCAGAGCCTGGGCGTTCCCCAGCGTGCTCTGCCTGGCGCCCACGATCTGAACGGGGATGTGCGGCGGCTGGGGGGGCTGGGCGGAGCTGCTGGCGGGCGGCGGCGGAGCGGGCAGGATGGGGGGAGGGTTCCTGGAAGGCAGCTGGAGAGGCAGGCGGAGGCCCTGCAGAGTCTTGGGCTGGATGGGGACGGGCCCGTTGCCGTGGCCCGACTTCTCGGCGCCGAGCGACGTCTTCTGCAGAGGCTGCACCACCAGGGTCTGGGCGTTGACGGCCGGTTTGATGGTCGCCGTGCCCACCGGGTACCCGTGGGGCTGGGAGCCCGCGTTCGACGTCAGCACCAAGGTGTGCGCCGCCGTGGGAGACGTGGTCACCGTGGTGAGGGTCCGGGTCCCGTGAAGCAGGAGCTGGGAGAGAGGGATGGAGGAGGCGGAGGAGGAAGAGGAGGAGGAGGACGAGGCGCCGGAGGAGGAGGAGGAGGAGGAGGACGAGGAAGAGGCGGGGTGAGCTTTGAGGTTGGTGGGCTGAGGGTAGGTGGGGATCTTGATGTGGGGCGGCTGGGGCTGAGGCTGGCTTGGCTTGGTGGGGGACTGAGGGTTTGACTGGTGGGAGGGCTGGACCAGGGAGTAGGCAGCTGAGGAACAGAGACACAAGTCAGTCTCAGAGCAGGATCAGAAGATTTATCACATTTTTTTGGACACTTGGGGGCTGATGAGAGTGACCCAAAACAAGTAAAATAAAGAGTCGGGTGATTCAACACATTACAAATAATCATTTAGTCCAATGTTAATATGTTTATAGCAGCTTTAAAGTGGCTAAAATCAACATTTTTCATCACAACAATGTGTGAGCAGTCAGTGTATAATGTGTTGGTCGTGACCCTGCAGCTTTACAGCGATTTTCAGCTCACTGTTTATCTGTCTGGCTGCAACTTTTACTGTTCTGGTTCACTCTCAGCGGCTCTCGGGCAGCTGTTTTCAGAGGAAAAAAAAAACCCCCCCCGCTGTACACGACCCGCTCAGCACCAAAACAGCAAACAGACAGAGTTAGCTGCAGACTAGCCGGTGAACATAGTGGAGCATTTAGTAGCTAAAGAGCCGGATATTTCCCCTCAGGAGTCGGTAGAGAAAACAAGAGTGGAAAAAGAGAGCGAATATTGGGACTTGGGACAGAAACACGACTCTGAACGAACGATAGAAGTTGCTCCGTAACTGCTGGATGTGGAAATAAGCAGATGTTTGCCAACAAGTTCAACATATCGGCTTAAAAAGGTGATGATATGTCGGTGTGGTGCGGCCAAAAAAAAAAAATCAGTTAATGCGGGTTTTAAGAGGGATTAGTGCGTCTATTCATGAACGATCCTGTGCTCTTTCCACGTCTATGGAGTCAGGAATGAACTGAGCAGGTTGTCTTTGCTCGTTACCTGAGTCACTCCTCTCCGGGGCTTCAGTCTTGACCCCTTTGGGACTGGAAACACCTCGCATAGCAAGGTTCTGGACCTGGAGAGGAAGATCTTTGTCAAATCTTTGCGGAAACACTAAATACATCGCAGGACGGTGCCAGGCTAAGGAATCAAAAAAAGACACGAACCTGATCGTTATCTGATTGGCTGCTGGAAGAGGAAGTCGGCGTCACTTCCTGTTGCTGTTGCTGTTGCTGTTGCTGAGCCTGGGGCTGCTGGGTAACGGTTGCCACGGCAGCCGTCGCCGTGTTGCCGGGCATGAAGATGAGCTGAGAGGAGATGGGCGCCCTCAGGGAACGGTTGACCTACGGGGGGCAGGAAGCAAAGCCGATACCGGCGTCAAGTATGAAGCGGTCGATGAGTATCGCCCGTCGGTGCGACCATGGATGACATCATCGGACTCAAACTGATATACTTTGTTTCCAAAGTTGCTAAAAATGTAATAATTTAAAAAAAGTGATTACAGACACAAGCGACAGTGAAACTCACCCTCAGGTACATCTGTCCCTGCCCTCCCGCCGTCCCACTCAGCAGCACCGATTGGCTGATCGTGGACGTTGCCGAGGCGCCCATCGGACGGCTGCTGGTACTGGACCCCGATCCAGATGTTACACTGGCCTGCAAAACAACAACGAGTCACTTTGGTGTAAATGTTGAAGCGTTACTGGAAAGAAGTGAGGAGAAAGAGAGGGGAGGGGGGTGTTATGGTTATCCTGGTTGTCATGTGAAAAGTGTGACAAGCAGTACGTACAGCTGTGGTGCTGGTGTTCTGAGAAGAGCTGCTGCTGGAAGGACTTGACTGACGGCTGGCGGCCAGAGTAGCCTGTGAGGAAGAGGAAGAGGAAGAGGGAAGAGGAAAAGAAGAGTTTCAGTTTCCTGTCAACTTCAAACAAAAACAAGCGGTCATCTGAATAAAACAACTTGAAAACAGCCGTTATATCACACGACCTGTATTTAGCGGCGGTATATAATTGAACGACACTGACGTGCACACACACCTTTACCTGTTGCACAGCAGCCAGGTTCTGCAGCTGGGCGTTGTTGATCTGCTGTTGTAGCATCAGCTGCTGGAAGTACTGAGCCGCGTTGGGCTGCCTCTGTAACGCCTGCAGGGCCTGGACGGGAGGGAGGGAGAGAGAGAGAGAGAGAGAGAGGAGAGGAGAGGAGAAGAATGAAAAATGAAGACTCGGTGGAGCAATTGTGAGTGAGAAGAGAGCGAGATTAGAGAGCGGTAAGGTGAAGGGGGGCGAGGATGTGGAAGGGAGAAGGGAATAAAGATGTAGAAGAAAGTATAAAGACAAATGTGTAGCGATGCAAAATGAAAGATCAGAGGAGAGAAACGAGGGCAGAGAAATGGAGAGGGAGGGACGCTGTGGCGGCGTGGAGGCCTCCCGCCAGCCGCCTGATGTATGAGAGGAGGCTCGTGCAGTAATAAGTCGAGGGGATGAAAGCGAGCGCGGCGGGCTGGATTAGTGTTGCGCAGGGGTGACAAAGACAGATGGCCCCGTGCAGGGTGACAGAAGCCTGAGAAAATGACACAAGAGGGCCCCCTCCCCCCCCCCCCCCCTTTTCATTCACTCTCCATCCATTTCTGTCAATCACTTCGCTCATAAATCGGAAGTTATGAAGACAAAACGGGGCACGTCCTCTCTCTCTCTCTCTCGGCCTCGCTTATCAACGAGCAGCTCAGTTTTTTGTCTTCATAGCAAGTGACAAAAAGAAGATGATTTCTAATAAGTTGGTGGGAAAAAATAAGAGTAGATGAAACTTAATACAAAAAAAAATGAATAACACGATAATAAAATATAACAGAGATTGTCATATTTGCAAAAAAAAGTATGTTTTTCCCACACTTTATAATTTTTCTACTCTTATTTGATCATTTTTTTAATAACGGCAGGGCCACATTAACCTGTTTGGACTGCCTCGGGGCAAAAATGAACAGTAGGCCCCCCCTCCTCCCCCCCCTAAACACAAACTGGCTGAATCAGCATAAAAAATAAAGACACAAAGTTTGGATTGAGTGAGTAATTATTGTTTTATCTTTTGAAATTAAGAGAGTGAAATGTGTCCCTCATAAATATGGATAAATGTATAGATAAATAAGTCTTTACAACAAAGCTGGAAAAGGAGGGAAAAAGCATCAATCTGGACAGAACGAGAGTCTGTAAACTGTAAACGAAGCTCATCTCCACACACACACACACACACACACACACACACCTACCTGCACCGCCTGTCTTTCATACAGAGACATGGAGTTCATGGGAGAAGGTCGGGAGCTCGTCCCGGATGCGGCGTTCCCGTTGGTGGTGGAGGCGGCCCCCTGCTGGTTCTGCTCCCCATCCGTCTCCATGGCTGCTGAGGAGGGGAGGACACGAGGAACACACGTCTTCGTCAAACACACACACACAGTGAGACACACACACACACATGCTTCGCTTTCTCTCTGTGTGTGTGAGAGAGGCATCCAGGCTGATGAAAAACGGGGCCGTCGGCGTTCTCCTGACAAACAGCGTTCCTCACCGAGCCGAGACGACGAGTCAACACTGAGTCAATATTTTAGCGAGCGGCTGACGTTAACGCTGACTGATACGCTCCTGGTCGTACTGATAACCAACATTTTTACAGCTCGTGATAACTTTATTTATTTTCTGTAAATGTTCAACATCTTTAAGATGTATCACTTTTATAACACGACATCACAGTGAGTCAGTCTGAAGCAGAGTCAGGGCACGAAAACTTCTTTTGGGTTGATTTTTCATTTAATTAAAAATGCATATTTAAAAAGAATTCAAACTTCTCTGCAGCATTTCTGGACAGTTTTTCCTTTTCCGTTCCGTTCAGGGAGGGAGAAATACGTTTCTATACCAACGACAGCCGTGTGTTTCATGATGCACGACGTTCACAATGTGATTTAATAACTGTTCGTTAAATAATGTGCTGAAAAGTTTTTCATAAGCACTAAACGCTGCAGGCATGTGTGTGTCAGAGAACATTAGGAAAAAAAGCATTTATTTGCAGAAACATGCAAATAAATGCAAATCAAATCATTCCTGATGCAAATTTTATGTGATTATTATTAGATTAATTAATTATGTTATTAGATTAACAGGTTTTATTTGTTTGTGATGTCAGAAGATGCAGCTGTGAGCACCATATTTCACTCCTCAATGATCATATTATATTCTGTATTTGTAAATCTTGTTTTTATTTATATATATATATGATTGTTTCTCTCTGTGATAAATTATCCTTTTTTTTTTTAATGGGGTACAAAATAAGACACTGATGTTGTCTTACCATCGCTGTATAGCAGAGCCTGACTGATGTATCAAATATTAAATATGTTATATATATTAAATATTAACAGGCTAAATCAACCGGTGTATCATCCAATCAGAGTTTCCCCACAGGTTGGACATTTGAAGCATCGATTGATTGGCGATGGGTTGAAGTCAAAGTGTGAAGGTCCGACATCTGACACGTTCACCAAGCAGCAAGTTTATGAAAAGATAATATAGTTTTTACAATTCTTTCTTTTTACAGTGTTGGACTTATATATCAATATTTAATGATTTGAAATACATCAACATTTTAACAACGTAAACAGTGAGATATCAGCTGATGTTGACCCTGAAGAAACATGTCTGATAAGGAGTTGTGACTATATTAGAGACTAGATATGAGCTGAAGAAACAACGTTACAGTTGATAAATTAAACTTATTATTTATTATTTCAGGGGTTAAATATCTTTGTTATTGCTGCACTGCAATTTAATGTGACTTTTTGCCTGAAACACAACCAACTGATACGTCTTTTATAACTTTACATCAGTCCTGTTTTTTTACTCTGCACATGAACGCAACACTGCACAGATCTCCTGCTCTGCAAAAGTCTGTGATTGCAATCAGGATTTTGAAAGGAACAAATAATAAATACATAAAAATCTTTTTAGGTTTAAAGGAAATCAAGTTAGTTAGAATGAAAAACATCATATATGTGTAAAACTGACACCATGCTACATTTTTATTGTCTTTTTTGTCTCCTTATTTATGTTTTTTTCTTTCTTTTTCCACCAAATGAGCCTGAAAACCTTCCAAACTTGTGATGCTCAGCTGCTGATCTTCAACTCTCTTCACTCACAAAAACATCCACTCTGTTTATTTCTGGCTTCTAGTTGAACATCCTCAGGATCAATTTAGGTCTGCTGTACATTTTATAACCTTTTCATCCCTGCAGTATCTTTATCACCCCTCCTCCTCTTCCTCCTCCTCCTCCTCCTCCTCACACACCATCCTGTCCCAGCACGGCCAGTCTGTTCGCTTCACAGCCTGAAAAAGCCGCAGCTGAGCTGCAACAACCACCCGAGACACAAACACACAGATAATGTTAGCTGGCTGGCTGCCCCTCCGTCTATCACACCCGTTAACGGTGGACCAACCGGAGGCTACTCCTCCTAGCATCCCGCTAGCCGCTCTCTGTCTGGCTCGTTAACGGGGGGGCTCACGGTCCGTCCTTACCGTCACCGGTCCGGGGTCTTCAGCCTCCTCCTGCACCGGCTGCCGGCGGTGAAAGGGCTCGGAGCGGCGGGACGGTGTGCGGAGCTTCTTCCTCACCTGATGTTTGTTGTTGCTGCTTTCTGGTGCTTTGCAGGACGCCAGCAGCGGCGGCGGCGGCTCGGGCAGCAGCAGCAGCAGCAGCGCTTTCACTGTTTTGCATAAATTTGCAGCTGATGTGTTGTTGGAGGGCAACGCCTCCTTTTTTTTCTCCGCTGCTCTGCCTTTTCCGGCGCGACGGAATGACGAACAGGCCGGAGAGAGGGGGACTTTCCCCCCGGTTCATGTCATCAGGGCCGGACCGAGCCCTCCTGGGGTCCCATGCAGGTATCTGATCAAGCCCCTCTGCCCAAATTTGATTCATTCAAAACACATCAATCTGAAGGACAGGATGTTATATCAAACCACAGTGTTTTATTTATTGTAATCAATCAGATTTGTTGAAGCAGTGGTTCTCAAAGTGGGGTACGGGGACCATTAGGGGTGCGTGAGAGGGCTCCAGAGGGTCCCCCAGCTTAAAGGGGGATATTTATTGTCACTATAAATCCATCCATAAGTAACACAGTGACACACACTTTCTGTAATAAAACATCTGAAAGCAAAAAATGTATCAAATGAAGGTGTGAGGTCTAATTTGTGTTTGAGAACCACTGTGTTAAAGGACGAGTTCATAAAGTGAGTCTTAAAGCAACAGACAGACTTGAAAAACTGTGAACCCGTCCTTTAAAGTAAAAAATACTTTCCAACATTGTCCTAATTATATTCTAAAAAAAATTAAAAACAATTTTATGAAAATTAAACTCACTAAAAGAAAAATAACTAAACAATAGAAAGTGCAGTATATATAGTTAAATCATGCCTTGATGTGTCACAGAGCCACCAAATTTCCAGCATTTAACAGCAGCCACAACAAAGCAAAATCAATCATTTCTTATAATCAATCAAATTTGTTACAGTGCCTTTAAATTCCCAAAGGTCATATGGATTTTGCTGTTGCTGTTATAGATATCTGAACATCCTAATTAATTAATATAATGCAAAAACATATCAGAGGTAGAAAATGATGTTATTGTATCTTAAGTTTCTCGTTGTTTCTTATTGTGTTGTTTCAGACACTGTCTGACCTAAAAGCTCATTTTCAATTTGTTTTTTTCCCCACAATTTTTTTTTTAAATACAACTCGCCAAAAGAACATACAAACATATACAGTATAACTACACATATACAGTATATAGGCCCACACAAACATATACATATGTACATAAACACATTAGAAGAAGAAAAAACGTATATAAATATATACAGACATGGATTAGTTTACCCCAAACTTTATCAAGTTCATCAGAGATGTTCCTTAAATTATACATAATCTAATTTGCTTGAGCTATTTTTTTCCTGAAACTCATTTTGATGTATATAATATTGTTGAATTTTTATTATAAGGTCATTATGATGATCACTGATATTGCTGCTGTTCTTCATTTTGTTGAATTTAAACACAAATGTCTCAAAGACTGGGATGAATTGAATAAAATCATCAGTACACATTCACACCGTGTCTTGTTACATGATGAATATTTTTATTTAACAACATTATATCTGGTATGTACAATACAAACACAAGTAAAAGAAAAACTGTTAGGGTGCATCACTGATGTGGCACAGATGTGGTGTTAAAAAGCCTGGATATTCACACCATATATATATCATCTGTTCTACACTCTCACTTCATGTCACATTACAGGAGTCATATCTGTCATCATTCATTATACCCCAACAGTGTCACCAAAAAAACCGCCCCCTGAAACATCTGGTAAATATCACGTGACTCTCTGCCACTGACACAGCAAAGCATACAAACGACGGCTGTATGTGTCTTGACATCGCTCCGGTCGAAAGCACTACATTCACCGTCTGTAGTGACGAGGGTGCAACTTCAGACACAAGCTCACGCACAGAAGCATATTTTTTCCTCACAAACACACACACACACACACACACACACACACACATGGTGGGTAACGGTTGTATGTATGCGTGCGGTGCAGAGAGGCACGAACAGTCAGACTTTTACAGTACTTTATAGCCAAACATACAGTCACTACAGTTATTTAAAACAGCGATAACGCAGCAGGTCAAGACCGAACAAACGATAGAAAAACAGACAAAACAAATATCACAGCTGCCAAAAGCGTGATGAGGAGAGGTTTTTCTTTCTTTTTAAGATTCCAGTCTGTGATACTACACGATTAAAGTCAGAGCCAATTGTTTATTATAGAGAACATATTGGACACTTTGCAGCCATGAATAACACCTGCATGTGTGTTTACATAGAGCTGCAACGATTAGTCGATTAATCGATTAGTTGGCGCTCATTGTTGTCATTTTCTAAGACAAAAAAAAGTCCAAATTCTCTGATTCCAGCTTCTCAAATGTGAGTTTTTTTTTGTCTACTTTGATGGTGAACTGAATATGTTCAGGCTGTGGACATTTGAGGACGTCATCTTGGCTCATTTTTCACCATTTTCTAAACAACTCATCGATTAATCGAGGAAAATAACCGGCAGATTAATCAGTAATGAAAATAATCGTTAGTTAGTTGCAGCCCTAATTGAGCTCTTCATTGAGTTCAAGCTAAATGAGTCAGCTGTTGTTGGGTAAAAAAAAAAAAAAATTTACCAGTTTGGAATTTACTCTCTGGTTGTTGCTAGGTAACACAACTCCACAGTAACTGACTTTTAGAATGTTGGCAGTCACCATGGTAACATGAAAATACAGAAAAGCAAAAAAAAAATCAATGAAAAAAAAAACAGACAAAACTCTAAACTATTAGCCGCTCTGATGAGGCACACACGGAGACAGATGTGATTGAGTGACGAGGAAGACGTAAATGAAAGAGAGGAGACAATAGTGTTAAATTAGTGATTCACCATTATTCACACTCACAGAGGAAGTCAAATGTGACTGAAAAGAGATTATACAACAATCAAGATCCACAATTTTTTTTTTTTTTTTTTTGCTCCTCTCTACACGATGAAAACACGCACCCCCCCCAAAAAAAAGAAAAAGTCATCCAAACACAGGTGTGACCGTGATGGTCAACATATAAATACAATACTCTTTTTTAAAAAATACATATATACAAATTAATACTACTCTCCTATTTTTATTTATTTTTTACAGTGGGTGGAGGGTTGTACATGTGCATAAAGTAACTGTGGCTATGGCTATAGGAGTAGCATGTGCCTGGATCCAGATATTTGTCAAATCCTTTCACATATTTTAGTGATAGTCGGCTGTCTTCTAGGCTGCAGTCACACCAAACTATTAAAGTTGAACTCTGAAGTGTTTGCACAGTGACTTCAGTTTATTTGGGTTTGTTTTTGACAGGTTACCAAGTCTCGTTTAAGGGTTTAACCAATAGTAACAAGGCAAATCAGCTTCTCCTTTATGGAAGAAACTAGTAGTCGATGTGATTGCATCCCAGCATAAAGGATATAAACCTGCACCTTTAACAGAAACACATTTTTTTTAAAATCCAAATTAGACGCAGGTTTTTTTTTTGGCAAAGTTCAGTGTGAGTGCCATACTGAAGGAGCAGTGTAGGTGTAGTCGTGGACGGGAGCCTTGCAAGGAGAGGCTGAATACAACACTGAACACCTACCATGAGAGGAGTGTACCACGCACCTCCTCCAGTGCAAACACAAGCACATCACTATCACCCACGAAATACAGCGATACACAACGAAGCCGTGACTCCGACCGCAATCGACCACCCTCTCGCCGCGAGAAATATTCATCTTAACAAGCTTCTGCGCCTTAAAATCGGTCGGTAGCTTAAAACGAGTCGTCAAAGTCTTGCTGAAAATCGCTCGTCAAGGTGAATATTTTTTGCGGTGTAGTCGACAAAGTGTGCATAAATAAATAAATAAATATGTTCTCAAGGTGCAGCATGGGTGAAACTACAGTAATTCACGCAATCACCACAGAATATAGAAAATATACTTTGTGTCACACACTTATACACCACACACACTGTACAATGTTGGTCATACATAAATCAGTGAAGGTTAACAATGCTACACATGGCTATACTTTTTTTTAGAGACAAACTGTCAATGGCGTAGACAGCAGCGACTCGTAAAGCCAGAAACGCACCGAACGCGTCAGACAAAGCATTTGCTTTTTCCAAAATCGTTGAATTTCCCGCCAAACAAGCGATGTTTTTGTGTTAAGTTAAGGGAAAAGAAGGTGATATTGTTAGTTTTGTTATTCTTTAAATAAGTGTTTCTTTAAAATTTTTGTATCAAACGTCACGGTGCAATTTTAGATCTTGTCATTTAAGAACCATTATTAATGCACAACATTAGCAAGATTTAAAAAGATCAATGATCAGCTGTAGTGTTTATGATTGTTACTCACTAAACACTAAAATACGTTCAGTGCGTTTTGGGCTTTAAGAGTCATACAAAGGATTTTTTTTTAAAGCGTTGAACACATTCGTCATGTTGGGTAACAAAGACACGTCATGTTAGCATCCTGAAACACATGCGACAAGCTAACACATCTGAGAGTTACTCTGAAAACTGTGGTTATTTATGCCGCTTGTAACCCTTGTTTCTCATACTGACACGCTGAAAATACAGTTTTGTGAAGCACAAGATAGCTAACCTGGTCAACGGACGCAGTTAAGAGACAAATAATTAGTAAGAAAATCACATAGGATGTTGGACGGTACATAAACCTCCTAGCTAGCTTAAATAGCTAGCTTAACAGGAAGTAGCTTGTCTATAGCTAGGCTAACTGGCTAACTTAGCATTGACTTTGGAGCAAGAATTCAATATATCAGCATCTTCCTCTTAGTTTTCCCTTTAAACTACTTAGAAATGTTATCATTCTTGCCAAAGTAGTCCAGGGCTACCTCCAAATATTACTTGAAAAACTTCAGCATGTTGTTTATGTCGCGTTAAATGCGTCGTTTTCTCTGATTATCATAAGAGATCAACACAGTCGAGTAGTCATAGTCATCTCTCCCTCTGTGAACATTAAAATGAAAAACATAAGTGGTTGTTACTTAAAGAAAAGCAGCCACTCAAGAGAGTTAAGTATTCCACTAAAATGTTGTTTACCCGTCATTTATACAGTATTAGCACTTCCCCTTTAGTTGCCTCTGCCCATTATCAGCTCCTACATGGTTTAGGCTGTAGTTTCTACATTGATTGCACATTTTTTTTTTATCATATATTCTAACATCATCTAGGCCAGATATAAGCAACTGTAAATACAGTCCTGAATAGTTCATTAAAAGTCTTAATTTCACTCAAAGCGCTGTTGTGCTCAACGATTTGTAGCCTATAGTAGTGATTGTGGCTCTAATGGCTGCTCTGCTGCTTATCTGGTTAACAAAGTGCATCTACGTAGAGAGTAACAAACGACATTTAGAGAGTTAAACTCTCTCTGTGTGAACTTCATCTACAGTAAATCTCTGAGCTACACGTCATGTGATGTAGGTTTTACTCCACCACTGCAGGGAAAGCTCGCTAACTCGGGGCTAGTCTGGAAAGCACTATAACTCTAAATTCTCTTCAGTGTGTTCACTGGTAACTATATACTTTATACAAAAATTAATGACTATGGTAATAAATATCATATATTTTCTCTTTAACAACAAAAAAATAAGGTGTATAGTTAATTGCACGTTACCCTAATCTATATGTGTGAAACATTTTAGCCAACATGTTTTTGTCCACAGGCCGCAGTCGTTAGCAAGTCCTAAAATTGATAAGCCACCAACCTGCACAAAAACCCTCCAGACATTGGCTGAATAAAGCATAAATTCATAAAAAATTAATAATTACTATTTGCCTATTAATATAGCAAAATATAATATAAGAAAAAAATATTCTGGTGCACAGAAAATTTTGTGTTTTAAGTTTCCTGTTTGTCTGAAAGAGTAAAACTGAGCACCGACTTCATCGATCAGATATTACAACGATTAATGGTTAAAAGCGACCGGTAGGATTACAGCTTTAACAGCCGAGGTGGCCGCTAGTTTCCTGCTTTGAATTTAACAACCGGAAGAAACACATTCGAGGTTACATGTGTTGGACCGGGCGGTGGTTAAAGTCTGGTACTTTGGCATTGCTAAAAAAGCTCTCGTGTAAAACAGCTGAGGGCAAAACATACATCTAAAAAAAAAACAAAAAAACAAATCCCTTCTTTGACCTGTGATTTGAGAACACTTCTGAAAAACATGACAGCAATGAACAAAATAAACACAACTCAATTATTATATTACTAGAAGATACTATAGTTATATTGCACTAAAATTTCCACTATAACGCCTAAAAAAATCTTTTTTTTAAAAAAAATGCACGTTGTCGCTGTCCAGGTCACCTTCCTCACCCTGAGTGGACCTGAACTCAGATGTTATGTTAATGGACTTGTCTGGAAACACCTGCACAGAGGCTGCGTCATTGTTAACACGCTCTGCTTCTCTGGTCTGTCTGTGATTGTTGGACGTTTTTTTTTTTTAACCTTCCTCTTTTGTCTGACACCTGTAAGTGATTTGAACACAGCGTTTTTGGAGCTGTGGCAGGACACAGTGTGCGTCTTCCTAAACTAGACACACTAAGCCGTCTCGAAAAAGACGCGCCGTTTTAATGAGTGTAGCTGAATTCCTAGGAATGTATATTTGAATCTGTAGTGTTGTACAGTAACTGCTTCCCTTTTTTTTCGCTTTCGAGGAAGGGAGGATTTAAAAGAAGGAGTCGTAGGGAGATGTCACAGAAAAGTAAGAAGTCCTAGGAGTGACCGTGAAAGCAGAAAGCAGAAGCTTTTAAAGGTCAAAGCTGTCGTACTCTAGGTCTATTATAAAATTATATAGATTCTATCACTCCAACAATTTACAGTGTTTTTGAGATGTCTGTGACTCCTCCTTCGTTTATATCCCCCCCTCCCCCTGTTAAAACCGCATCTACAGCTGCTCTACACGCTCTCCTGCACTGTTGACTTTGATTTATCGCCGAGCGGCGTGCCCTCAGCTGCCGCAGCCGCCGCGGGCGGAGCAGCCGCAGCCGGCGCCTCCACCAGCGGGACCTTCTCCTTCACCGGCGAGGCGGGGACCGTCGCGGCGGTGCTGGCGCTGGCGGGAGGGTCCTCGATGGATGAGAAAGCGGGAGGCGGGGCGCTGCCGAAGCTGCGGGCGATCTCGTCGAAGGTCTTGCCCTTGGTCTCCGGGACTTTGATGAAGGTGAAGATGAAGAAGAGGATGAGGAGGGCTGCGAAGATGAGGAAGACCCAAGGCCCACACAGCGCCTGAGGAGAACGGGAAGTGAAAAGTTCTTACAGTCTACCCGGAGGTGGTCTTTAAGAAGATGTAAAGGCAGGAAAACGACATCATTTCATTTAAAAACTCCAAATGAAACCCAAAACCCGAGGCCTAACCAGTCCAAACCGGGACGATCGCCTCTCTCTCTTACCACTAGCGAGGGGAAGCTGATCCCAACCAGGAAGTTGGCCGTCCAATTGCAGCAGCCGGCCACAGCCATGGCTGCCGGGCGGGGCCCCTGGGAGAACAGCTCGGCCACAATGAACCATGGGATTGGACCGGGGCCCAACTCAAACATAGCCACGAATAGCATGACAGCCATGATGGCCACGTAGCTCATAGCGGTAGTCCCCTTCTGCTCAGAGAGAAAGAGAGGAAGAGAGGAAGACATCAGAGAAGAGATACAGTCTGTACGCTGTTGTTTAAATTGACCTTTTAGTGGTCAGTGAGAGCAGATTCTGACTGAACATCACCTTAAATAAATGTGTTCAAGATCTCTAACCAAATGAACCAGTAACACCTTGTGGCAAAAATGCATCACTGCAATGTTTTTTTTAACTGTCTCAACACTTCAAATTCTTTCCCAGCAGCAGCAGCTGTTCTCATCAAAAATTCGGATTTACCCGCCACCGGCCCGGCACCTGACGGCAGACAGAGAAGGTTACAGATCTGCTGGTGAACACGGTGAAGACTTTATCAGTTCAAGAGCAGGAGACCAAAAAAAAAAAGCTTAAAGGAGACTTAAATTCATTGAGTGACCAGAGACATGACTCCAAATGAGTGATACTGTTGCTCTGTGTTTGCTGGATGTGTGAATAGGCGACTGCTTGCTAACAAGGTCAAGCGTGACAGCTTTATATGGTGATGATACGCCAAAATCGGGTTTACAGCTTGTTCTGCTGCCAAAGAAAAACAGGCCATAAAAACAATTCATGCAGCTTAAAGAAAGCATTCTTCATTTTGCAGAGTTTGGACAGCGATTACAGAGAAAATGACATCAGGGTAGCAAACATGTCTCCTACTCCCACAGTCCTCTTACTTATAACGGCAAACCCTACACTTCTACATCGCTGTAGCTAGGTGACAAGTTAACCAAAGCCTGTCATCTGGTTTTAAGTTGCTCTTTAAGACCAAAATTGGTCAATCAAGTTCTAACAGGCTTATTAAAGCTGCAGCGCAACTCTATGGGGGTTTAAGATAAGATAAGATAACACCTAATGGATCCCCATGAGGAGGAATTCAGGTTTTACAGCAGCTGAGCAAAGAGTCTAAATAAATATGCATAGAATAAGACTGAAAAATATGATAAAATGTAGAATAACATGCGGTAATCATTGCCTTCCTGTAAATATTGTGTGTTGTATAGGCTGAACTCACCAGTAGGAGGGAGATGGTCATGAGCACGGCGCTGACCGCCATTCCGCCGAGACCCAGGAGGTGCAGAGTCCTCCGCCCGGCCTTCTCCACCAGGAAGAGCTGTTGGACGGAGACAGAAGACAGGAGGGGAAGTGATGTACTGTTGGAAGCATGGATACACTTAGACACACACACACACACACAGACAGCGACAGCACACTCACAGAAACGACGGTGAAGATGGTGTTGACGATGCCGGCTCCGATGGTGGCGTAGATGGGCTGTTTGACGCCAGCCGAGGCAAAGATTCCTGTGGAGTAGTAGAACACCTGAGAGACACGGAGAGGGAGGAAAAAGATGAGTTTAGCAGTTAAACACCAACATTTTAAGGGATTTCTTTCTGATGCAGAGCCACAGACGCTTAAACACAGTCATGCTTTGAACTAAATAACAACATCAGCCTACCATCTTCACTATCGTAGTTTCACGTGTTAGCATAGTTAGCACTAATTGGGGGGAGGGGGGGGGGGATGTTGTATTGCTGTATTGATTGTAAAGTCCCCTTGAAGCAGATGTTGTTATTTTATCACACCGTGTTGAGGTTTAGTTGGGGTTTTTGTCCTGTCTCTATGTTTCGTCTTGTCATTTCCTGTTTTATTTTGAAAAGTTACTCCTCCTCGTCTCATGTCACTTGCCTGCCTTGCCCAACAGCAGAATTAAAGGTTGTTTTTTTGTCATCTCTGCATCTGGGTTCATTCCTGCTATGCCTCCACAACACCTGACCAGATTAGTGATATTGGGCTGTGCAAATAAAACTGACTTGACCTGTGTTTCTTTCACATTAAATCAAATGCATTTTATGTCTTATGTAAAGCGGTTTGAATCTCCGCGTCGCTGAAAGCTGCTTTGCTTTACCTGAACACAAAGCAGAGCTGATGGTATCTGCCGTCAGTTCAGCAGGTGTTTGTTTAGAAAACAGGACTGGACAGAGTGATATTTTGACCCAGATGATGGTGTCAGATTAAAAAAGTCAGGAAGACAGTTAAATCCTGTGGGAAAGTTGAATGTTTGCACCGAATACAACAAGATCAGCAGAACTTTTTAGTCCACTACAGGTCGACTACATGTTGAGATACTTCACGAGAGAAAAAGTGAAAAGTGAAGGGATCATCTTCTCTCTGCCTTCTGGCTTACGAGGACGTCATGGAGCTACCTGCACCAGGGTAGTTTAGACCTCCAGCCTGTCTTCTCTCTCTTTCCCTCACAGGCCTCCACCAGCCAGATGGTGGCGTCACACACTTCACGCACCCATACATTACATTCATGACGGATACAGCTGACTAACATTATTATATATTTCATATTAAGTGTGTGTCCCTTCTTTGTCACTGACTCTGAGCAGCTCTGCCACTTACTGGGAGAATGTATCTGACATTTAGCTTCCCAGTAACCTTACTGAATGCAGTGGTTCTTTTTGAATTATTAAAGAACCTCAGACTCTCTATAGTGACTTATCTCTGATACACAGAGAGCTGAAATCACTGAAACAGTCCGCCACACTTAACGTTTAATGATTATATTATGTGTATTTTTTAACACAGACCACAGGATAAGTAGTGGTTGCCAAGGTAACAGCTAATGGGAACCCTAATGAAGACCGGACAATAAATGTGTGTGTTTAATATTGTTTGTTCATGTGTGTGTGCTCCCTGTGTGTGTGTGTGTGTGTGCTGCCTGTTGCTGACTCACGGCGTTGATCCCTGACAGCTGCTGGGAGAGCTGCAGCATGACGGCGATGAGGAGGGGCTGCCGGTACGCCGCCGAGCGGAAAAGCTCCAGGATGGTCACTTTCTTCTCCATGGCCATCTTGGCGCTCTCCTCCTTCATCTCCTGCAGGTCTTTACTCACGTCCTCACTGCCGCGCAGACGCACCAGCGCTGTCGACAGAACACGAACCCTCTTTTTATTTCATGTTATAGTAAAACAAGCAGCTACAATAACTGATAATAATACTGGAAAATAATCTGACAGCAAGAGGTTTCAGTATCATTATTCATTCTCATATTATTATTGAAGAGTTTGGCTATGAAAGGAATAACGTGTTTGTTGTTTCTATGCCGCTTGTTTTTGTTTATGGCAGAGAAGAGGTGTGAAGGAGAAGTGGGTCAGCGCCTCAGAGTCGACCCTGACAGGCTGCGCGTTGAACAGACGCCAAAACCTTCTGCCTGTTCAAGGACTCTCTTCTCTCGAGGTTAAAACATCACCCTCGATCACCTGATCTCATCTCTCCGTACCCTGTAACTACTGATCTCTGTCTCTACCTGTCACTTCCTCTTTGCTCTTTTCCCATTTCTGTCTCTCTCACGTATTAACAGCATCTGATATTCATCTGTTTTTCTGCCTTTCTTTCTATTTACAGTATTTCTCTATTGCAACAACTGAAGTAGCACAAGTAGAGGTTGCATTAGTAGTTAAATAAATATTGGCATATATAGCAGTAGCGTGTTAGAACCAGTACTGTCAGTATGAGCAGTAGAAACAGCAGCAGTAGTGTTTAAGCAGTGTTAATGCGTGCCTTTGCGTGCCTGCTCCTCCTGTTTGAGGTTGATGAGCAGGAAGCGGGGGCTCTCAGGACAGAAGGGCAGCAGGATGCACTGCAGCACAGCGGGGGCCACGGTGAGGGCCAGCAGAAGGGGCCACAGCTTGGATGAGCCCAGCAGAGCCTCCAGACCGAACACCTTAACACCAGGGGCGGCAACAGCAGGGTCAGAGTCAAAAACATCTCATCACAGTACCCCTAAAGATATCAGATATATTGTCGTAGCTTGTAATTTGACAGCTGGAAATGAATCCGAGGCTGCTGACCTGAGCGATCAGGATGCCCACCACCACACCGAGCTGGTGCAGGGTGCCGAACGCTCCTCTGAGGGGAGTGGGCGACACCTCGCCCACGTACATGGGGGTCAAGCCGGTGAACAGGCCGCAGAACAGGCCGATGACCAGGCGGCCGGCGATCACCATCTCATAGGAGGAGCACATGGTGGAGAAGCCCATGAGGAGGCCGCCGATCACCGCCAGACAGTTCACCAGGAACATGGAGCGACGCCTGAAGAGGAGGAGGAGGAGGAGGAGGAGGAGGAGGAGGGATAGGAAAAATAAAGCCAAGAAGTGAGATACAAGTGCAATAACAAACTGATTACTGAAAATAATCTGTACAATATTAATATAGTCATTCCACCACATCATGTTTGTCTATAGGATTAAGTCTAGTTCTGGTCACATAATGCGAACAATGCTGTTTTTTTTAACTCTAATTTTAATAAAAAAAACAAATGAAACATGTGGATCACTTCTTATGAGTCTGTTATTTCCTTAAAATTTGAGTTTCCTGGAGAGAACTATGTAATTTCATACTAATTTAAGTGAAAATACTGATTTTTTTTCACTCAATTTACATCTAAGGTGCAGCAAATATTCATCCATTATTCATTTATTGGAAACTTTATACTCCGTTTGTTCATATTGTCTGCTATGTGAGGTAAGTAGTTCTTTAATTTCACTAGCAGATGATTTGAATATCATGATCCTGCAAAATAAATATCCAGTTTATATCATGCAGTTAATAGGGAGCAGTAGCTGTGAACATCTCTAAACATACAAACATGACAATCTCTATAACTGTCAGTAGTTTGGTAAAAGCGGTTTCTGTGCTGTTTCTCTTCCTAAAATACAAATAGCTGTGGGCGGTAGGGAGAGCAGCCAGGAAGGGTTGGGTGATTGAAGAAGATAAAAATGGACAAGTCCATCGATTAACTGAGAAATAGCGTGTCAGGTCTGACTGTCCTGTCCTGCAGTGTTTGTGAAGGTCAACTGTTTTTCTGTCTAATGAGTTAACTGACAGACACGCATCAGTGGGTTTAAACGCCCTTGTAATCTGTTAACTCTTCGGTTTTAATAGCTACATACATGTATATTTAAAGTGATAGTTTTGGAAGGGTGCGTATTCACTTCCAGATTGATTCTATTGTCATGTCTGTGTGTTCAACATGGAGGCAAAGTCAGGAAGCGATTAGCTTAGCTTAGCTTAGCTTAGCCTAGCATAGCCTAGCTTAAAGAGTGAAAGCAGGCAAACAACTAGTGTGGCTCTCTCTAACGTTCAACAATACTCCGAAGACCTTGTGACCAAAATTTTGTATCTTTTATTAATTTAAATCTGTAGACAAACAGGGAGTTAAAAACAATTTGTTAGCTGCCTGCTAACAAACAAGAAGTGTGTGTGTGTGTGCGGCTAATCCGCTAATAGCACCAGCAACTTAACTGTAATGACAAGTCTCTGGTGAAGTCATATTGTTACAGCGTTTAACTACCCCTAAAATGAAAAATTGCTGTAATAAGTGAGATTTAGAGGTGTTGGCAGGCATATTTAAAGAGAACCAGATGAGCTGTTTTCTGCTGCTTCTACTCTTTAACCTGTTAAGCGACACTGCAGCATTATTCTCAGGATCACTTCATTCTTCATTCTTTTTGGTTGTAAAAATGAGAGCAGGGTTAAGCTAAGCTAACTGCTCTTCCAGCTTCAGCTCTGTATTTAACACACAGACATGAGAGCGGTGTCAATATTTGCATCTAACTCTTGGAAAGAAAGCAAATAAGTGGATTTTCAGTGTGTGTCGCATATTTCCACTGTGAACACACCAAATTTCCTTCTTCCTTTCGGAGTATTATGGCAACAGTCAAAACAACAACGGTCTCCAGACAGAATGAAAAAAGGGAGTGTGGTGTGGAAGCAGAGCAATTTTCGGAGGCAAATGGAGAGATGAAGGAACAACTCTGGGGAACATTAGAGCCGAGCAGCGGGCTCAAGACAGCCACGCTTCATGAGCTCCATTAACAGTAATGGCTTGTGACGGTTCAGCTGAGGCAAACAGGAAATACACAGAGCCATTAATGGGGAGGGAGGGGGGGGGGGAGTTCAAAGTAAAAGTTCAAAATAAAGAAAAGAATACCAGAAGACAGACAGACTTGTATTAATGACAAGAATATGTTTAGCTCGTCAGTAAAGACGACACGGAAAATAACAAACTCTTCAACAGATCCAACAAGTTCTCGATCCCCACCTGCCAAATCTATTGGCCATGACGCCCACGCTGAACGAGCCCACCATGCCGCCCACACTGAAGATGGCGACGGTGACGCTCCAGACGGTGGTGCAGACCGCCGCGTCGATGGGTACGCCGTAACGCTCCATCCAGGTGTCGTTGAAGAAAGATCGTAGTTTCTGGCGGCGAGATGGGAAGTTAGAAGGAAAAGCTCAGAAGTAGCTGGAAGCAACTCAACAAACTTCAGAGAGAGCAGAAAAATGGTGTGATGACGTTGCTATTTCTCAAACCTTGCCAGTATTTAAAGATAAAAATGCATTGCTAAATATAATAATAGTTTAGTATTGGTCAGTCACAGTAAAGGAATAGTTTTGCAAAGAAAGTGTATTCTTTCTTTTCAAGAGTTAAGGTATGATTAGCATAGCTTAGCATAAACTAGCTTAGAGTAAAGGAATAGTTCAAAGTTTTGGAAAGAAAGTGTATTCTTTCTTTCTAAGAGTTAAGGTATGATTAGCTTAGCTTAGCATAAACTAGCTTACAGTAAAGGAATAGTTCAACATTTTGGGAAACAAATTTATTCACTTTATTTCCAAGAGTTTAAGTATGGAGCTAGAGGCGGGAAGTGACTGGCTTAGCTTAGCATAAGCACTAACGGCATGGGGGAAACAGCTAGCATGACTCTATCCAAAGTTAAACATGCATACCAACAGCTCTAAAAGCACTTCTCCACAACTACACATGTCCATTTTTATATTTCTGTTTGTAGATTAAACAAACTACATACAACCATCTAATTAGTGAGCTTTATTGGCGTTATTGGTAGGCGTATTTCAGCTGGACTAGCCATTTCCCCCCTTGCTTCCAGTCTTTATGCTAAGCTAGGCTAATCCATTCTTTACTGGACGGCTATGTGAACTTCCCAAAATATATCCAGTACCTTTTTCTATGAGTTTGGCATTAAATGCAGCTGCCAAAATAGTAACAGAATAAATATTTTGTTCTTTATCTTTATAATATGAAGGAATTTTTTTCTGTTTACATCCACCGACTTTGTTTACATTGCATAAAATGGCCGTGCGCCAGAAAAGACTCTCCTATCTGAAACAATTCACAAACTGAAGATAACCCAAATTAAATCCCGGTGTGCGTTACGATTACTTCTCCGCAAACAGGCATTTGAGGTTTAAGAGATAAGAGCAAAAAAAAAAAAAAAAATCCAACCTGCTCTGGAGCATTGATGACTCCTGTGTTGTAACCGAACTGCAGAGAGCCGATAACGGCGGTGGCCAGCGAGAACAGGAGATAACCTGTTACCTGCTTGTCCTGGGAGGGAGAAAGAAGGAAAAAAAAAGAGAAGAAGAAGACAGGCAGGAAAGGACAAGAAGAAGAATGAGGAAAAGCAGACAGAAAATGAAGATGGAGGAGGAAAGGAAAGGATGTCGGAGGGAGGTAGAAAAGCAGACATAATAAATATGAAATCTGAGCTCGTAATGGGATTTTCAATCACTGCAGCCGACAGATGAAGTATGACTGCGACTCTGACGCCAGACAGGCCAGTGATGCAGTGACACACCAGTGTATAAACAACTAGACATGATATCAGGTAACCTGTGCTCAGACGTCGATGTCAGTATGAATATGATTATCCATCATATTAATACTGACATCACTACGCCTGCTACTACAACAGCTCCTTATGTCATTCATGTAGTGTTTTTTTTTTGTTTTTATTAATAAGGAGTGAAACAGAAACAGAAATAGTGAAGTAAGAGCCTTTCCAAAATGAATACACATGTCAAAAAAATCTATTTGCACTAAACATAATTATGATATTAGTGTCAAACTTTCTACTCTACTTAGAGCGCCATAATCAGCTGTTTATATATACAGATGAAATCCAAAACCGAAGCCGTTCAACCTGCTGCTTCTGCGTCCAAGCCTGGGCCCTGTAATGCTATCCATTCATCTCTGTAATGAAATCAGTGTCGGTATTAAAGGAGCCGTCTCCGCCATCATGACAGTCGGATGTTACAGAATAACGTCTGACCCCTCACGGGAGCTTCAGTGATGGTCGTACGGGTCGTGAGCGTGTGGTCTTTGTAAAGCAGCTTATAAGAAAAAGCGTGACCGCGACTGAGGTCTGTAGAGGTCACGGCCTCCTTCTTCTTCTTCTTCTATGTACACAAGCAGTGACCATTTTTCTTTGTGGGTTTTAATGTCTGTGCATTAAAAGCTCAGTAGCCTGCTGGTTAAGACAAATGTCACATGACTACAGTTTAACTCCGTCTGTGGGGTTTTCAGTCATTTCAATCATCTCTGCACCTTTGTCTGTCAAATCAAGGCAAAAAAAGTCTTATTAAAGCTCTTAAATAATCAATAAGACAAAACTCATAACTGCAGAGAGTGAAATTCATTCAGAAACTGTAGTTTTATTGACAAAAAATATCACAAAACACACAACAAAAAGCCTCTCATGACAGAAAGCTGCTTTTTATTAAGGTTTTTTAACAGATGAACATGACAGACGTCCATGTCACAGCTTCTCTGCAATGTACATATTGGCACAGGAGCAAAAAGATTAAACAATAAAAACTCACCCAAGGACAAGAGATAGACAGATATTGATATATGTGGACTGGAGGAGCCCGGGATTGGAAATAAAATGAAATAAATAATAAATTACAGAAGTGATTGAGGCGAGATGGAGCGCTAACAACTAGCAGAGGTGTTAAGGGTGTGTAATGTCAGAGTAAAAATGTATTTCTATACAGTTTGAGTCTAGTTTGGAGTTATGAAATAATGTCAAAAAGGGTTCCCATGTTTTATAATTTCTTTTTTTCTTTTAACTACTGATTGGTTGACAAATCTTCTCTAGTTTAAGAGTTATTTGTCTTTTTTTTAACCTATAATTTAACAGACAGCCAATGAAAAAAGCTTAAAAAGTCTGTCAAAGTATCCTTGAGCGAGACACTACTGATTATGCATCTGTTCAGCTTTCTGAAATAAGATGATACTAGTTTATTGATCCCAGTGATGAATAATGAACGAACGACTGAAGTGCGACCTCCAGAAAAAATGGCTACTGTTAACTACTTTTTTAATCACCAGATAATCTGTTGTTGCTCATTTCTCAATTAATTAGTCCATGAAATGTCAGAAAATAGTGAAAAAACAACCTGATTTGTCCAACCAACGGTCCAAAACTCAATTTATATCAAAAAAGCAGCAAATTCTCATATTTGAAAAGCAAATCTTTGACATTTTACTCAATAAATAATCCCTTATCATAACTGATAAACCAATTAAACAATTGTTTTAGCAACTTTATTGCTCTCTGCCGAAGAAAAAGACAATGAATCCTTTCACTTTCTTTTTCTGTGTGGGTGAATGAAGTTAAGGAGCTGGAATCTGTCCTTCCATATAGCTGCGGTCCTTCCTCGTCACCGCAGAGGTCAATAAAGATCAAAGCTCGTTAAACATCTCTGCTCGTTTTAATATTAACGAATATTCCCGGTCAGGTCACGCTGGGTCGCTGCAGCAGGTAGAAATTAGGCCACTGTGTCTCTATTCCTGCTGATGTCAGACATGCAGCACATGGTCAGTAATAAACACTCCTCGCTGCTGATGGAGCAGAACGCGCTGCCCGTTATACGAGACGGTGCGAAGACCTGGCCCGGGCCTCAGGTGATCCGCTGCCCTTGCTCGACCAATATCAGAATATCAGAGCAAGGTCAGATAATATTAGTGTGGACTGCGCTTTTCAGGGTTCATTTTAGCCACAGGGGCGTCGGCTGCACAGGAGAGAGAGAGACGTTCACAAGAAATGATGTGAAGGTCAAAGTGGAATTATTCAAATAAGTCATTTAACACCGCCGAGTCTGCTGAGACGATGGTTTCTTTTGCGTTTTGCGGTTCATACGTGTATCTGATGGTCTAATCCGGAGTATCAGTCAGACTGCAGGCCTCCTGAGCAACAACCTTTAAAAGCCACTGACAGTAAGGAGGTCAACGTTTGTGCTTACAGTGTCTTTAAATATTTAATATGACCCCAGACATGAGGAAATAAAACCATAGCTGTGTCTCAAATCGCACACTTCTGTACTTACACTTAACATTTTGAGTACATGAGTGCGTTCACACTGAGAAGTACCTGGATGGTTCACTCAAAAGTTGAATGTGTAACTATGGACACTTCTCACCTTCAATGGCCGCCATCTTGGCTACGTAGCGGAAGGGGAGGGACCACTTTTCAAACTGGAAATGGCGGCCAAGTACGTTGTAACTACGGTGAACATCGCCACATTATACAAATGTAAGTTATACATGTGTTTTTTTTCACCCCTGCTGTCAGTCTGCAATGATTTGGTAGCACAAACAATAACATGAATGCTAACGCTAGCTAATGCTAATTTGCGGTCCTCATTTCCGGCAAGTGCACAACAGCAGTGTTTGATTTTCAGTCCTGCTCCTCGACATTTCCCATGAATCTTCTCTACAAGGATCTCAGAGTATCCCCAGTTTAAGCTTTGAACAGAAACAACCATGAGTTTTTAGCAGGTGATAGCACATGATGTGGTTTCCTGTATGAAAACACCGGAGGTTAGAAGAGGAAGAAACGGCACTGTTCATTATTGAAAAAGCTCATCACGTCTGACAGGAAACCCACTAACAGGAAGGAGGTCAACGTTTGTGGTCATAATACATTATGATTATTAAAATGAAATAAACATAAAAACCAAATAGGATGCGAGTAATGACTTTTTCAACAAATCTCAACAATGAACTGATCTACTCACAAGTACTGTGTGTGTGTGTGTGTGTGTGTGTGTGTGTGTGTGTATCTAAAGCCTGATACATCTTCTTCTTCTGTGCTGTAAACCTCCGTCGTCGTCCAAAAACTATTAAAAACACATCAGCGAGTCACGCGGCTGCACTGGGGTGACATGTTGCTTCATTATAATGAGTTCAGCCATATAAGTCTGTTTAGAAACGGCTCCAAAGACTAATTAGAGTGATCAAAGCCGCTGCGGGATCACGGCTCCGTTTGCGGCGTCGCTAGCTTGTTGCGCTACATCTTCACTTTACACTACGCTGTCATTTTTTTAAAGAACTCGAGTACAGAGGAATAAAGTATGTCAGGGTTTTCGGATACACACACAAAACTTGTCGGTAGATCAGTTCATTGCTGGTTGTTGACAGTGAGAAAACTATAGAAAAGCAGCAGCCTTATCCTTTAAGCCTTGAACACAACCAATAAGCTGGATTTAACTTCTCATCCCATGAAACCGCACTGCACTGCTCTCAACCAGTCAAACCCTGTGGAGGAATTTATGGAGCGCGTTTCTGAAGCGCCCACATCCATTTAAGAAATTAAATTACAGTTCAGCTCATAAAGCCCATCATGTCTGACAGTGAAACTAGCGGAGGAGAAGGTTTCTATAAGCTTTGTCATTGACTGGTTGACGTCCATCGTGCTAACAGGAAGTCACTCAATAATTGTGGTTGGTTTTATTTCACCAGCTTGATTTATGGCTTATCTGATAGTGAACAATCATTTCTCAGGGTAGGGGGAAAGGAGAGCTAGCGTGCGCAAGCTAACAAAAGAACGTTTCGACCTCCGAGCTCCAAGGTCAAACATCCCTTCAGCCACTGCTTCTGCTGTGTTGGATGTACAAAAAAAACAATCCACCTTCCTTTGCTTTGAAAGATAATGTCATCCATTATTACATCCAGTAAAACATTTACTCCCTCAGTGAAACATTTTCAAACTAGCAGCCGTCCGTTTCAGCTCTCAAGGTTAATAAAACTTCCTCTTTTGCTGCTGCTGCTGCCTGCTTTCATTTACATACGTTCCCCCCCCGAGGATTTAGGTGACATTTCACGAGCGATCGATAATCCGGTGAGCTCACAGCGACTAAAAGCCACTGCTGCTCTCCACGCTCGGGGGATTTGTCTACTCTCATTGTTACTTAGTGTTTAAAAACGGAGGGAAACCACAAAGGGATTCACGCCTCTGAAAGTTTCTTTATAGGTTTTTATATTATCTTTCCAGCAAATTTGAACAAATTTTCCAAACGGTGTGGTGACAAAACAATAAAGATTCACATCTGCTGGATCCTCTAAATGTTACAGATGATGAATAATTAGCTTCTGTAGCCACAGGTGCAGTTTTATATCCTTTATTCACTCTCAGTTTGTTTGATTAAGGCTGTGAAAATATATTTTCTGATATGATTTATGACAAATTTAAGGATGTAAAACACTACAATAGTTCAGCATGTATATACAGTGATATAAAATAACATTTTAAAGCATGTAATAATGCTGTTTAATCAGAATTTAACAGCCATAATGATCAATAATTATAACAAAACAAAGGAATTATGTGCAATTCATGCAAATGCGTGATATAAAATGCAGAAATCTGCCTTTTTTCAGGACTAGCCGGTGATATATTTTTATTTAAATGATGTTTTTCTATGTTTCTGTCTCGTCTGCTGCTGACATCACGCTGTAGTTTGAGAGCGAACGTGTAGATTTTGAGCATTTTTGGGGGCTGAAAACTCTTCAGACATGAAAGAAGTCGTCCTTTTCAGTCTGAGTCCGAACTCATCAGCGTCACTCAAGTCAAAAGTTAATGAAGTGAGACAGTGAGAGAGTGTCCCGCGCCCCCCCGAGTGTGTCGTCACACACACACACACACACACACACACACCTCCTGCTATATTTGTACAGGAGTTCACCTTCCTCTTCCTCTTCGTCTCCCTCGTCGACTGTGTCTGTCTCGTTTTTTTTTTGTTTTTTTTTGTCAAGTCACAGTGAATCAGTAGAAAACTGTAAGGTCACATGACGGCGCCCAAAACTCTCTCACCTGAGGATCGATCATATAACGACGTGTAGGAGAAAACAGACACGGCTGCAGCTGTCATGTCTGCACTTAAAGGGGAACTTAAGGGGGAAAAAAAAACCTGCTCAAACCTGTTTTTAATCTTATGAGTTTAATATCTGAGCATCTTTTTTTTCCTACAGTATGACACTCAGTCTCTTCTCTGGTTGGATATGGAGCATTTTCTTCTTGTTGCTCCACATAAAAACATAAAAAGACATAAAAAAATGTCTCTTTCTTCACTGTAAAGTTCACTCTCACTGCTCTGGAGGCTTTCCACTTCACACTAGTCTAAGTTGCATTCTGCACTACGATTGGCTCCAAACGCTGTGACGTCACAAACCCTGCTCGCAGGTACACGCCTCAAACTCAGCTTTCCCCACTGAATACAGAGAAACTTTCCCTCCTTCGGCAAACCAATGTGCAAACAGCCTTCAGGTGTCAAACATTCGACCGAAGCAACAAGAAGGAAAAACAAATTTTTTGACTATTTTTTTTTGAGAGACTTTAAAACAGAAGTGAACGAGGTGAACATGAAGCACAAACAGCTGACTTCTAAAAAAAAAACACTCTACTCAGCAACCTGAGGACAAACTTGTGTGTTAGTAGTCGCCTGTTGCGGCGCCCCAGATTAGCTGAACAGATGCTGCGTTACTATGGGAACCGGCATCGTGATGACACCACGTGATCGCACTGTCCACACACACACACACACACAAATCCAAACAGATGACTTAGAGAAATGATTCAGATTATTCTGCTGTCCATATGTTGACATAAAAGGATAAAAGCTTCTTTTTTTTTGAACTATAATCATGAATCAGATGAGCGACATGACTCATCAGACGTCATCTAATTACACCCTCTGTCTTCTGCCGTCGTCTAAAAAGGAAACATCTGCATTTGTTTGCCTGTGTGTCCTTTCCTCTCTCTCTCTCTCCATCCATCCATCCATCCATCCATCCAAGAGTGTCAATATCCCTCCCCTCCCCTCCCCTCCTCTCCTCTCCGCCTCTCCCTCCTTCCTCGGTCTCCATGGCAACAGCCTGGAGGTGACAGTTTTATTGAAACGGGTTGAAAGTAACCGCAGAATCACACACACATCATGCAGCAGGGTCTAATATCTTAAAGTAAGACTCCTGTTGATATGCTGCAACTGACACACACACAAACACAGTGAGCACATGTGACCTACATCCGCGTGGCGCCAAAAAAACCAACATCAAGTTCCTCTTGAAAGAGCCGATCAGCTGACTCACTCGGATGCAAGCAGGGGGGGTTTATCAAGGGGAGGGATGTATCGAGCTGTTTTGGGTCACGGATCCAATAACATTACAGGATTTTTTAGCGTGAGGGGGTCCCGCAAGCGCTCGGGTTCACGTTATCGACGAGCCCGAGCTCAATATCTGGCACCGGCGATCGGAGCAGAACGCCAAGTCACAGCACGACAGGAAGTCCTTCAGGGATGTAAACATATACATCGACGGCCGCTCCGCACGCGTCAGGCATCCGAGCCGCTAAACGTGTGTTTGACGGTCATTCGGCGACGGTGTCACGTCCTCTCCGTGGTGAATATCGGGCTGTTTACGTGTTTATCTCTGAATATGTGAGTGGTGACCCTCAGGGTGAAGGTTTCAGGTGTCGTCTTTGCGGACCAGACGTGCTCAGAGATGCTTCCCGCCTTTCAGTGCTGTCAAACAAACCAGAGTTCTGTTAATTGATTCTTGATTGCATGCATCATCCTTTGTTATTGTTTTGTTTGTCTGACAATCGCCACGGATACAAGAGAAGCCTCCAAAAGTATAATAAAGTCATTGAATTACATTAAATTTGGCCTTTTATTGTCACTTTTTCACACTGAGCCTGTTTTTCATTCCCCTGATTGGTTAACAGACTTCACTTTAGAGCACATTCAGCAGTTTTTTTTTTTCTTCCCCTCTCCGTTTCTTTCGTGTCAAACGAAGCCGAAAGTGTCGACAAACTTGTCTAAAACTCGTCTGAATCAGGTGCAGAGAAGATTCAACCTTTGAAATTCACACCGCTGTAACAATAATCCAAAAATTCCTGTTTCACCTTTCCTTTCACCCAATGACAAATGTGCATCTGTCTGTTCCAGGATGACCTTTCATGTTTCTGCCTGCAAATAAAGCAGCAGAGTCGATCAGCAGTGCTCCAGTCTTTCCTCTGTCTTTGTATGATTCAAGCTTTTGAAAACTTCTCCCACCGGCTTTACATGTGGTTAAATGTGGATTGAAAGTTTTTTTTTTGCATCCATAAAACAAATATCTGACCTCTCTGCTCCACCCTGAGATGCTCCTCACTTTCTGCAAGTCATTTTATGAAACGTTTTTTTCATTTCCTACAATTCTCCGAGCGCCTCTCACAGCAAACCCCAGAGCTTTTATATAATGTGTTGCATTCATGTGTGAGGAGTGATGGCATCACACGAGGGAATACGAACTGTGAACTGTAGCTGCATTACACTCTGGTCTATTTTTTTTTTTCTTGCCTCTTACTGTGAAGCATATAGCATCAAAAAATCCTGATGTTTACTGTGATGCTTTTGCATGCTGCCTCAAACTGTACAGAAGCTGCTCGAAACATCTGACTGTGATGTCATCTCGTCCATGTTTTGAGAGGAAATAGACCAAGAAATACAAGATTTGAGCGGGCATTTCCTACATTTGGTCCTCATACACACACACACAGAGACGAAACACGAGTCAAACAAAGGCGACCTCATATTCATCCCTTCCCTCCTTTTTTTTATATCTACAGAAAACACAAACACATATCCTCTCTCCTCTTCACAGATCTGCACACAAGATTTAAGCAATGCAGGCTTGTAAACCGTCACATGCATATAACATGATCTTCCCGTCATGCACACTTTAACACACACACACACACACATCTGCAGTGCTCGTGGGTGACTCACAGAGATATATGTCACACATACAGAGCTCACACACCGCCCACACCGCTTCATATAGAAACGGCTCCTAACACACACACACATGCATTATTATTATTATTTTGGTAATCACAACTCCCAATAAACACCTGAGTTGTAAAGATAGCCGCTCAACTATATCACACACACCCCACTCCTGAATGTGGGTCACAAACACGACAGAAAGCATGTAAGTAAGAAAAAGCTCTTGCCTGTTCCTCCATCTTCTGCAACTTCTTCTCAACCTACAGATGAAGGTTGTAGAGGAGGAGAGCTGAGTGAGATCTTCAGGTGGTGGTGGTGGTGGCGGTGGTGGTGGAAAAACCTCGCAGGACCCGCCCGTCTGCGCTCACAGCTGCAGGGAAAGAAACAAACCCCCTATTAGGCGCTGTCCGTGGTACCAACCGGCTCTGCCTCGAGAGGACACGACCGCTTCTCTCTCTCCCTCCATCCTTCCTTCCTTCTCATGAGGAGAAATTAAACCACTTATAACGAACACGGTGCGTTTTTAAAAGAGCATATTTAAAGCTTTTAAAGTACAGAGAATAAAACTGAGAGTGTTAGTTTGTCGGACACCTTCTTCTTCGTCTCTGTAATGTCGGTCAAACCGTTTTTTTTACGCTTGTAGCTTAAACAAAATAAGAGATTTAACAGCCTCACGAGCCGGACACTCACCTGTCGTGACTGCCGGGTCGGACAAAGAGAGGAAGCCCGGGATGAGATGCAGCAGTCGGGGTGGTTTTTTTTGTGTGTGTGCAGGAGTGCCTCCCTCCTTTTTTTTCTTCTTCTCCTCTTGTAATTCGTCTCACTGCGTGGAGAACCGCACGTACCCGCACTCAGTTGTTTCTATTTTTTTTTTTTTTTTTTTTTTTTTTTTAATCTACTCCATCAACCTATGACAAACCGGAATGCTGGGAAGCCGCGTCGTCGTCGTCGCTCCGCCCCTCCGCTTCTTTACGGCGCATAAGCCCCGTGACGATGAAGTCCGCGCGCGCACGCATGCATCATCATCATCATCACCGCATCCCGCGAGGCGAAGCGAGGAGAGGAGAGGAGAGGAGAGGAGAGGAGAGGAGGGGCGGCGTCCATGTCCTATTATGGCTGCGGCCTTTATTCGGTTAGTTGGTCAGCTCACTTGACGAAATCGCGTGCGCATGCGCGTAGCTGGGTAGTCCTGAGGGATAGCAAAGAGAGGGAGAGGGGGGGTTATTGTGCTCCTCCTCCTCCTCCTCCTCCTCTCTATGGTGTCCTCCTCGCCTTCCCGTGATGCATCTCGCTGGCGACCTTGACTGGCTGACTAATGCTGCTGCTGCTGATGTTGCGGATGCTGATGCAACGTTACTGGGGCAACGGGTCATGCGGTGCAGCTTTAGATGATGCTCCACATTTACTTTTTTTACAGAGTTTTTCCTCTATGTGTGTGTGTGTGTGTGTGTGTGTGTGACATGTGAACTCAAACCGGATACATCAGTTGTCAGTTGGAGCACAAACCTCACCTCTCATGTTCTCGCTCTCATGATTGACTCGTGACACAATGACAGAAGTCAGCTGATCTGATCGTGATTATGCAATGATGTTATGAGTATATTTCTGCTCTGTCTGCATGAGTTTTCAAAAATAAAACTCTCCAAACTCTCCATCACGGACATCTAAACTGTTTCCCAGCAGGTCTGATGACTCAACTACAACTACTCATGTATTTGTTTTATGCTTTTATGTATAAGTGGTGCAGCGTTGAGGGATTGTTATTAGTATTTTTGCACTTTTTAAGGGCTTTTTTGTTCACTCTAGACACTTTTTTTTAGATTCAACACTTAATATTTACTGAAGTTTGTACTTCTCTTACTCATATCTAGCCGACACTGTCATTCTGTTTCACCAAATTGTAATTTCACTAGTTGCTACGTCTGTCTAACCGACATCTTAATCAGCAGCAGATCTATGATTTGGCAAAACTGACTGGCAAAACTTATTTCATTTTATATTTTTAGTGAAAGTACATAAACATAAAGTACATAAAGCTTTGTATATGTGTAAATATGATTTTGTATATATGTTATATAACAAATGAAATGAAAATATGTCATCTTCCATACACTGTGAATCTTTAGCACGCATCAGCACAACCATTCCTCCCATTTCCATCACTTAACTTCTCTTATTTTCTTGTTACATGCAGGACAAATACAAACAAATAAATAAACTATTCCCACATTTACATCTAAGAAACCAAAGCAGGAAACTAGCCAGACCTTCACATGTGTGTGTGTGTGTCTACCCAGCTGATGACTTTGTATTGATTCACCTTCATCCCACGAATCTCCCATTAAGATGAATTGCAGCTTATAAGACCGCCAACGTGAGTGAAAGTCTTTACAACTTGCTCATTAAAGAGAAATTAATATTTAAAAAGGTGCAATATACGACATTCAGCCCCACTAGATGTCGCACTATAGCACCGGCATCTCAGACTATAACACCTGTATGCATCGTTTAACTGTTAAGCTGTAGTTTGAGGAAGTGTGTGACCTGGCCGCCATGTTGAAAACAGTCACAAGGAGGACTCACGTGCACTAACATGCACGCGCCGCCGGACCGGGTATCAACACAAAGAGCAGGGAAGCTCTGATAACAACAAACAGAGGGAGTGTGACTTCATCCTCTGCTCAGGTCGCCATCGCTCCACATCTAGTGAGGCTGAATGTGAGACTCTTATTCTCAGATTTAATCCTCCACACTTAAGTTTCAGCATTTTAAAAAAACAAACAAAATAAAAAGCATAAATCAGAACAAGCACAACAGTAACATTATATACTTTATTTAGTTACTTCTGTACAGGACGAGCAGAACGCTTCACATTAAGATACTTGAGTTGAAGGAAGTGAAGGAAGGATGGAGACGTCTGGATGCGCCCGTTCAGATCTTCCCGGGGAAACTTCCCGCCTCCAGCTGATCGTCCCATTTCTGAACCTGCGTGTGAGAGAGAAGCAGAGAAAAGATGAGAAAGGTTTCTATAGTTTCTAATAGAAACACACATGTTCTTTATCACAGCAGGTGTTTATTATGGAAACACTTGTGGACGTGCAGATATATGAACTGGACTGATGATGATGCAGCAGTCTGTGGTTCGGTGGAGGTGGGTGGAGTTTTGGGTCGATATACAATCTGAATCAGTTTTTTCTCTCTCCGCATAAATTCAGGATTGAAACATCATTTTTTTTAAGACTGTGCTCCACCTGCCAGTCTGTCATCACAACACACAGCTACAGACTGTCAGCACCAGATACTTCCAACTAAGTAGATCATGAGGATCCGGTTTAATCATCAGTTTAATTAGAGACAGAGCAGAAAGCTCCTCCCACTTATGTATCTGCTGGCTCGTGTAGCTGCCAGACTGTACGATCTGGGTTAATTAATATGATTTGTCGTCCAGCTGTGGTATAAAGTTGTTGTTGTTGTTGTTGTTGTTGTTGTTGCGTACCCAGCTCATGGGGCAGAGGCTCTTGTAGACCCTCTGGTACCACTGGCAGGGAGTCGTGTCCTGGTCTTTGGCGGACAGAGCCTTGTTACATCTGTGGAAGTCTGCAGACGACACGGAGAGAGAAGGAGGAGCAGTTAGAGCGGGAGATAAACAAACAAACAAACAAACAAACACTTATTCCTGAGTGCATCGTCAGGCTGCGACTGTTAAATAACTGACGCTTTCTATAACTTTTCTGTTGCTATGACAGTTAAATTCATTGCGGAAAATTTCCCTGATTATGACATAAGTTGCAAACATTTCTCGGCACGTCTGAGGATGAAATTATTCTAATTGACGACATGCTTCAGGTTGTAATCACACACTTTTGGAACAGCTGTGTTCAGTCTACCGTTGTGTAGTGTCAACACGTCGGCGGCACAGATTTTATTTTGAAAGTCAGCAGGGAGAAACAGTGATGTCATCGTTACAGACAGGGATTTGCTAAAATGTTAAACTAGATTTTGTAGATTACATTGATAAATTACTCTTCTTGTCTTTTTACTTTTTGCACTGCAGTAATGTAACAAGCTTAGTTGCTGTCTCTATTCTGCTATGCTGCACACACACACACACACAAACGGAGAGAAAGAGCAGAGAAGCGACCAGACAGCGACCATAAACGACAGCAAAACACAGTAGAGACCGTCTTTATTTATGTTATTTACCAAATGTATGTGCACTTGTTTTCATTTCAGCTCGCTGTGACTCTGAGTCTCTGCTGCTCTCCTCCGCTGTGGGTGGAGCTGAGCCCTCCGTGTGTGTGTGTGTGTGTACAGCATACACACACACAGCAGAGACAGCGATCAAGGTGAAGTACTCGAGATGAGGACAACTACACTCCTTCCACTACAGCTTCAAGAGTGAAATGCCAATGTGTAAAACATGCTGTATCAGGATAGATGTTATTATTGTGTTTCTGATTCCTGTTTATGTTCAATATTTGATGCAGTTTGCATTGCTTACTGCTTTAAATTCATTTTAAAGGAGTCAATCGATAGCGAATAAGTAATAACTGTGCTGCACAGCTTGTCGTGTTTACCCAGATAGTTCTGGAAACAGTTGCGTGTCTGGTTGGTGTTGGGGAAACGGGCGTCGAACGGCGCCGTCCTGTAGTTCTTGAGCTTCTCCTCGATAACGTCAGACATCTTTAGCCGCTGGAGATCTGCAGAGGATCAACAGAGTGCGAGTTACCATCGACCGAGATCACATCAGACACAGCAGAGAGACAGCAGATCTGCATTTACTCCACAGCGTTTATCTGACAGCTTTAGTTACTTTTCAGATGAAGATTTGACACACAGCTTTTAAAATACAACACATTGTTAAAGATGAAACCAGTGGTTTACAACCTTTTTTTGGCTTTTGACGTCTTACAAAAAGCAGTGTGTAGTCGGGGTCACATTTCACATGTCTATGAGTTGTTAACAGCTCCACCAAATAGTGATTTTTTTCCCCTCTAAACTTCTCACATGCTTTCATTTCAATAAATGTTCAAATGATCCAATATTTCAGCAAAAAATAAACAATTAGAGATTCAGATTTGTGTTTCAGGACTTTTTTTTTTTTTCTTTCCTCTCCCATTAATCATCTCACGACCCCTCAGATTTATCTGCTGACCCTTTGTAAGGGCCCGACCCCTAGGTTGAGAACCTCCAGCAGCTACAACAGTAACATGCTGCTTACACACTGATGCTTCAGTATTAATAATAATAATAATAATAATGATATTGAGCCAGATAGACTAAACCACTACGTTTACTGCTATACTCTAACTACATTAAGCTCATAATATTTATGTGCTTTTAATCCAGTAGGATTTTTCCTGCAGGACTTTTACATGTCATTCAGTATATTAACATTGATGTACTGATAGTTTCACTGCAGTAAAGGATCCCACTGCTTTCTTAGGGTGGAGATCTGCAGTGAGCATTAGCTAATAAACCTGCTTATTTTTCTCTGTTTAAACTATTCCTGGTGTCTGTTTTTTATGAGCCGAATTAAGCAGAAGACTCTACTGATTAACTAGAGACCTTCAAACCTGCTGTACGAGTTACGAGTTTAGCAACAACACCGGAAATATGAAAAATATCGCTTATCCCAAACGGAAATCAGCACATCAGGTTTGGCTAATGCTAGCTTAATAGCAGACCACTTGAAACGTATTAAATGACTGTTTAAATCGGCAATAACTTGTTCACAAAACTCATGTTTAAGACGAGGCCGACAGTTAAAATGATACGTTGTTCAGCCACAATATTAAGTGACGTTATTTATATCTGTCCAGCTGTCAATGAATTAGCTGAGACATCAATGAACTTCTTTTTTTTTACATCTAACGTTCATCTTTCTGTCATATAAACAACATGAGCGACATTTATAAACACGTTACACAACCAATCGTTAACAACGTTGCTAACAAAGAAGCAGAAAATACGTGATATTCCCGATAGACGTTATTTACCGTTGGTAGCTAAGTCCCGCTGTAATCCCGACCCTCCGGTGTCCTCTGGTCTGAAGGGCTGCTCGCTCGAAAGGCATGCCGGGAAACAGACGCGGCTCTTCGGCTAATGTTTGAGACGACACCGCCACCTGCTGGAGCCGCGCGGAGGTGCAGAAAACAGCTGCCAACAGGTGAGAAGATAGCAGCAAAAACACGACTAGCACAGGCTGTACTGGACAGATGGGTGATAAATTAAAGGAAATAAAGGAAATAAAACCAAATGAAGTGTTTTTAGTGAGGTGTTGGGACACCATGTGCCGCCAGAACAGCTTCAATAGAGGCCATTCTTCCCTCATTTGGTGTTTTGATGATGACGGTGGAGAGTGTTGTCTAACACATGAGTCCAAAATCTCACATAGGTGTTCAGTTGGGTTGGGATCTGGTGACTGGGAAGGCCATAGCATATGATTCACATCATTTTTATACTCATAAAACCATTCAGTGACCCCGTCCTGTGCCCTTTGACATGGGGGCATCGTCATCCTAGAAGAGACATCAAGATAGAAATGTTTCATCCTAGGATAAAGGTGATCAATCACAACAACTCTGTATTGATTTGCAGTGATGTTTCCCTCTAAAGGGACAAGTGGACCCAAACTGTGCCAGCAAAATGCCTCCCAAAGCCTAACAGAGACACCAGATCCACCTCACAGTAGCATTCAGGCCTGTACTCGGTTTTACTCTAATTTGTTTAATTTGTCACCCGTCTGTATATCTAGCAGCACTGAGCACATACACAACACTGATGAAAGTGCAAATAAAAAGAAGAAAAGTTCACATATAAACTAATAGCACATGTACAAACAAATCAAATGCAAATAGATTATATATTTATATATATGCAGGCAGGAATAGTGTACATGGAGCACCATAACCAAGTGGCTGGCAGAGTGTACACTCAGTATGGGCTGCAAGTCTCAAGGTCATAATGGAAGACACCTCCTAAGGTGGTTGAAAATTGACCAAACCAAGATCCCGTGGGACTTCCTGATCCAGACCGGCGATGGCTAACCAACCAGGGACATCAGCGACAGCAACATCAGGAAGAGAGAACACGAGAAGCTGGAAAAGGGGGGCTGAAAGAGGAGCTGGAAAAGATGTGGGGAGTAAAGGCGACGGTGGTAGCCGGCGGTAATCGGAGCACTTCTGCGTGCCGTGACCCACAAACTGGGAGAGTGGCTCCAGCAGATTCCTGGTACAACATCTGATGTCTCTGTTCAGAAGATCACAGTCCTAGGAACAGCTAGGATACTACGCAGAACACTTAAACTGATGGGTTTCTGGTAGAGGACCCAAGTTTGAAGCACCCTATTTTATATATATGGCTCATACGAATATGTGCAATCTAATACAATCCAATAAAACAGCTCTGGCTTAAATTACATTTATATTAAGCTTCTACATATTTACATCAGTTTGTGTTGACAAAGTTTTCCCAGTATTATAATTTATAATATCTACATACATGAGGGGCAAAACATTATTACTTGATTAGGAAAATTAGGAAAATAAGAGAGTTTTCTATTTACTAATTGAAATTCAAATGAATGGGCCTAAAATTTGCATGATTTTGGTGACACAGGTGTGAGCACCCTGCAGAAAATGCTCATCCTGTCTATCAAACTTTCAAAATAAAAGCACGCCTCACTTGTATTTTTAAATGCGAGGACCTGACCAAAGGCTTGAATTATTTTTTGTATTTGCATTTTCAGTTAATTTTTTCATAAAAATCCAATTTTGCACAGTTAACCTCTATCATTGATATTGTTATTACTATTGTTTTATTATGAATGAATCATAAAAATATGCAAAAATCTATTAGCTAATAATAATGAC
The DNA here is from genome assembly GCA_029490765.1 of Euthynnus affinis. Taxonomy (NCBI): domain Eukaryota; kingdom Metazoa; phylum Chordata; class Actinopteri; order Scombriformes; family Scombridae; genus Euthynnus; species Euthynnus affinis. Next base: position 31,855,915 of record CM055843.1, on the reverse strand, counting down.
AACAATAATAATACTTTATTGTATTCTATTTATTTATAGAACACTTTAAATCATTTCTAATTGATTGTGTGAAGCTGCAGTCATAACCCAAATTTTCTGAGGCATTCATTTGTTAAAAATAGTAACATTCAGTGCAGTTTGAATGAAGAACCAGTCGTGCAACAACAAAGAACAAACAAACAAAAAAACACAAATCAACAAGAACAGTTTTAATGAGTAAAGTGTTTTTAATAAATACATTTAGGAGAAGTTGCTTCACATGAAACCTTCCTCCACCGCTCTTATTTAGTGTTTTTGCTTCCTCAGATGATGACCTGGGGTCGGTTTGATTGTGAATCTTCTCCTTCCTCTCACTGCAGAGTGCTCTGTCTCCTCTCACAGATCCTCCTCAGCTGGCTGGAACATCTGGAGACGAACCAGGTCCTCACGTAGCGCTCTCCCGGGGTGAGTCGACCGCACAGCTCCCGTCTGTCGTTTGCATCCGGCTCACGCTGCCAAAACCTGCAGAGATGAGAGAATATGTAAAAGCCCAACAACTCAGAGATCTGTTTCCATGGCAACCACTAATCCTCCATATGAAAAAAACCGTCATAAAATTAAAGCAGCCCTTATAAAAAACCCCTCTGATTAATAATGAGATGATTCTGTGTCAGATTAGTTGATGCTATGATTTATGTTCTTGATTACAGTGAAAGGAAAAAAGTTAAAGCAAGTTTAAAAAGAAAAAAACATCTTAGCTGCTTTTTAAATATCATATGTAGGTCGAGTGGTTTCTTTTTTCATCTTTGCTGTCAAATAAAGGCAAAAATACCTTAAAATATATAAAAAAAAAAGAGTGAAAAAAGGCAACATCTTCTTACTAAAGTGAGGAAAACTGCTCAGAATCAGCCTGGACTCAGTGTGAATTTGACATTTTGTAAGTTTTGTATTTTGTATATTCCACAGTCCCTCCTCATTATGTATTTTTATCAATTAACAATATTTGCCTCGAATCGATTTCCTGAATATTTTAATTAAAACCAGCAAGTGATTAATTATAAACTAAAACATGAAAACTTCAATTTTCTGCATCAAAGATAAACATTATCTGACAAAAATAAAAATCTGTGAGTGGAAAACTGAACTTAAAATAAAAATCCAAAACACCAAAATATATTTATTTTCACTTTGACTTTTAACTTCTTACTTTTATGCATCAGGGAAATGATTAAGCGACATTAAATGCCTTTTTTAGAAAACAAGATCTATAAATATTGCATTCTGTTTCAAAACAAAAGATTAAAAAATCCATAAAAGTCTTAAATCCCTCCCACTTTCAGTTTTGTTTCTAATCTCCTTCTGTATTTTGACCTTCTCATTATGTTATTCCATCTTAAAATTAACTTACAAACTCTAAATTCACCTGTTTTTAACCATAAACAAACTTTAAAGAGACTCAATAACTTCCATTTATATCCCTCTCTTGTCTGCCTCGTATATCTACTACAGTATATTTATTTGTATACTTGTTACATCTTAATAAAAACAGATTTTTCAGCCGGGCTCAGGAGTCACTCGTCTTATCTTTCCATACTTGTGTCTCCTGACTTGTGATCAGGTGACATGTGACCAAAGTCTGACGAGCCCGAGGAGGAGAAGAGATCAGGCGGCTCATCAGCTCACGAGCCTCGTTTGTCCCTGCTCAACCCTCCTCCTCCTCCTCCTCCTCCTCCTCCTCCTCCTCCTCCTCCTCCTCCTCCTCCTCCCCCACCTGTCATTACTCACTGTGGTCTCTTCTCCATCAGGGAGCCGTCGCTCCACTGCCAACCCCCGTCACCGCTGCTGCTGCTGCTCCTCAGGCCGAGCCAGTACGAGTCTCCTTGGCTCAGACTCTGAGCTGTTTTCCACAGAAATATCTAAGAAATAAGTAAAAAAAAGTCAATATTTTGTAAAGTTAACCCCTCACCTTCTTCTTCAGACGTCGTGCGGGTTCGTTAGGGACGAAACTGAGGAGATAAACAGTGTTTCACGTACAGTAAAAGAGTGAAAGTGAAAACCTCAGATGACCTCTGCTCCTGCAGACATTTCCATATTTCATAGAGGTCTTAAATCTATTCTTAACTCCTCTCTCTCTCTCTCTCTGATGGTGTGTGTGTGTGTGTGTGTGTGTGTGTGCCAAAAGATGTGTCATAAGGGCTGATATTTCAGGAAGAGCATCTCAAATGTTTACAAGTGGACAGATTCAGAATATATCATTAATGGAGTTTAATTTAAGACACTCGCACATATGAAAAGAAAGATGTTGTTTGTAACATAAAGGAAGGAATAGAGTGCAAGTGCATGTTCATGGTAGATGAATGACATAAAAAAGGATAAATATAATAAACAAAAAAAGCAGCTGAGACGTGCTGAGCAGAGCAGAAACAGAGTGTGTGCGCGTCCGTGTGTGTGTGTGTGTGTTCACCTGCTCCTCCTCCGTCCTGACTTGGACCACAGCGCCTCCCAGTGCCATGCAGCGGTACTGGCTGCTGATCCAGTCGGCTCTGTCCTCGCTGAACAGAAAGCACTTCTCTCCCTGTGACACCCAGCCGTCCGGACACGGCCGACACTCTCGCTCTGGAAGCGGGCAAAAAAGAGGAATGAAGACAGCTGAATGAACTTCTTCCTCGGTTTTCAGCAGTGATTACAACATTTCCAGCTATGAAATGATCTGGATGTGACTCTTTGTAACCTTCTAAGGCCAAACACGTGCAGACGATACTCATAAAAGTTTGATTTAGGGTGATTAAATTGTATTTTTGAACTGTTACAGTTTGCAAAAGAGCCTGTTACACAGTTGTTTTACTGTATTTTGGGGTTTAACGGGAAACACATTCAATCAACACAATAAATGCATTCAATAGAAGACAGTGGAGCTGTTATCTGATTTGGAAACCACAGCTCCCAGTGTCACGTTTGAGCTGATTGCAGTTGGTGTACTTTTGCAAACCATTATGCAAACCAGAGCAGCTGGGGTCAAAGAGCTTTCTTGCAAATAATTAATCTGTAGACGGTTGGTTGTTTAGTATCATCCCCCTAAATCAATCAATCCCCGGTCACATCTAGTCACACGACACATCTCACCGCCGCTAGTGGAGTTGCTGACTGGGCAGTACTGGTTGAGAGCAGGGTAGTGGGAGAACAGGGAGCGGTAGGACTCGTTCAGCTTCTCCAGCCTGTCCGTCAGATCTTTCACTTTGGTTTCCTGCAGCGTCGACTGCACTTTGAACACCAGAGTGATCTGCAACACTGTGGCATCAAAGAAAAAAAAAAAAAGACAGAAAATTACACACACACACACACACAATGTCCCATCACCCGTTTCCATGGATACGGGATAATAAAGGATGTGTGTGTCGTAGAGAGAAAACAAAGCAGACTGACAGAGGTGTAAAAAAAATTTTTAAAAAATGAGGCTATACAGAAGAAACATAGAGAGTTAATCCTCTCTGTAAACCTTCAAATGAAGACATTCATTCTAAAATAAAAATGTGAGAGCGGCTGGCCTGGTTTCTGACAAAACGTTAGCTGGCAGCTGATTAAAGAATATTCAGGATTTTCTCAGGATTCAGGAGGATTCAACAACCAAAGAGTCATCAGTTAATGGAGACTGTGAAATATTAGCTTTTTGGAAAATATACCTCTGCATCATTTTCACCTTTTTTTTTTTTTTGCCAACAAAACATTTAAAAAAACCAACAATGGCTTGATCCCATTAACAGGTATCCTGTGTGTGTGTGTGTGTGTGTATCCAAAGCCTCCCATTGTTGTGCAGAAACTATTCACTCACAGCAGAAAGTCAGCAGCAGAGTGACGATGGTGAGCAGGAAGCAGAGCAGGCAGAAGTAGTGAGCCAGCTGCGTGTACTGACCGAAGCAACCTGAGAGACGAGACGAGAGAGAAAAAAAACACACTGAACGCTCTTCAAACTGCTGCTTCACAGCCAGCTGACTCATTACAGCGCAGCACAGTGCTTCCATAAAGGGTCAGTCCACTCAAATGATGCACAAGTCCAATACAAGTGTAATAAAGCCCCTCTTTATATCTGGACTGCATTATAACAACATATAGAAACATATCTACAAGTTTCATACATGTAAGGCTTTTTGCATTAGATTCTGGTGGAACTTACCTTTAACGGACTCCAGCCATGTTAAGACTTTGCCTTTTATTTGCTGAAGTTTTGAGATATCTACTGCTGCCACCCCTCCATCTCCACTGCCAGGTGTGTAGAGTATCCCCAGTAACCGGGACATTGTTTCTGGAAACAAACATTGATGAGATGTCTCAAAACCTCAGCAAATAAAGCTTATATATATATATATATATATACGGTATGTACACACTGCATCACATATTATGCATGTATATTATATTAAACACAAGAAGAAGAAGGAGAAGCTCAATGATAAAATTATAAGCTGATGTAATAACGAGTGAAACGTCTCCAAATAAATGAATACAGAACAAATCTATGGAAGCACTCGACTCACTGATTCACATAAAACTGCCTGAGATTCAAAAATATTGCAAAAATGCAAAAAATTCACTTGCAACACTCGACTGGAAGTGAAAAGCTTTTCATTTGTTATTTTAAAACGAACAGTGGTGGAGTAAAGAACTATCTTTGAGTGTCAAAAAAAACATGATGCATTAAAAGTTTGGTTAAAAAGATAAAACATCACTTTTGTCTGCAGACGTTTTGTCTTTTTCTTCCTCCAGCAGAGTCGCTCCATTGTTCAGTCCCATCCTTACATCCAGCAGGAACACCAGCAGCTATTTGTTTTAGTAATTATTGCATCAATGCTTTATAGTTCCCACTTTTGTAGTTGCATCAATGAGCCTTCATATATATATACATATAGTTCAAATGCATGAAATCCTACATGGTCCCGGAGCAGGCAGCAGAGAATAGTCCGGTTAGTAAATGTAGAATTGTATCTCGTATTAAAATACCGGCTGCTCTGCAACTGTATGCAAAGCAGGACTGTGTGTGTGTGTGATAACAAGCCGGCCTGTTGGAAAGAGTTGAGCAGCTGATGCACAGTTACAGCCATCATGGAGTCTCTTTGTTTCATGTCAGTTAGTTCAAATGAAAAAAGCTCCAGACGACTGCGCAGAGCATCGCTGTTTATATAGAAGCTGCTGAACTTTAAAGGATAAAGCTGGTCTTTTTCTATATTGTTCTTAATGTTGATGTCCAAAACCTATTAAAACCATGTCAGTGAGTCGCACCGCTGCACTGCTGCACTGGGTGACATGTGTCTTAGCCATGTGTAAGGCAGACGCTACTGAGCATGTGCAGGAACACGGTCAGGCTGTGCTTTTGTCTTCTCAAAGAGGAGATAAAGGTTGTTTGATAAGCAGGAGTCTCACAGGTGAACCATCGCCAGACGAAACAAGACAACGACCTGAGATACAACTAGAGGTCACAGATTTATGATTTGGAACTGATGAAACAATTTCTCTGATTTACTTAAAGGCTGGTCTTGGATTTCCAGGGATTGAGATGAGTTGAGACACCGTCTGGACAAAGATGTGTTTTTCAAATTGTTGGTGAGGTTTCATTAAAGCGTTCCCAGAATTTTCAGCAAACTCCTCTTTTGGTTTTTCTTCTTCAAACTAAAAAACTGCCAACATCAGCTCAGAAAATCCACAACACCAGCTCGTTGTGCTGCATATCACAACCTCTTGACTTTGTGCTACATTGTAAACGTCTCAAAGAACTTTAAGGCGAGGTCGAGAGGTTGTGATATGTAGCATGAGAAGCTGGTGAAGCTCTGTAAAGGAACAGCGAAGGAACATGTCACCCAGAGCGCTGGTGTGGCTGTTTAAATTGTTTTTGGACAACAATGGATGCACACACAATGCTAGTAGATCAGTTCATTGTTGGTTTGGCTCTGACATTAAGAAAAATATAGAAAATCACTTTTACTTTTCAGTTATTGTTAGTTAACTACAACTCTTTTATATTTTAATGTTGTCGCTGACAAATAATAAAAAAATACAGTTGCTGAATTGCTGTTTGAGCTTCATTGTAACAAAACAAAATGTAAAGAAATGAATTTGTAGCCCAGTTTGAATTCATAAAATATTTTATATAGTTTTATTCCAAACCCTGACTTATTTACAAATATTTGACAGTGTTTATAGTGCATTTTTTTTTTTTTTCCTCTTTCAAGTTTTACAATTCAGTTTATAGTTTTGGCTTACACATGACGGAGGGACAGTTGACTGAACACACTGTAATACTTTTGTATATTTACAGCAAAAGACACAAAAACAAATCGAAACAAAACAAAACAAAACAAAAAGAAGATAACCTATCAAACATTCAAATGTACACCAAAGGCGAGAATAAGCAAGTCTTGTATTTCTTATTTTCTTTTTTATAAACATTCAGTTTACAGACTACACAGTTCATTAGGAGGAGGGGGGGGGGGGGGGACGTATGAACCGAAAGTCTATGTAACAAAAACAGAGGAAACAAAAATAGGATACAAAGAAAGAAACAAAAAAAAAACATGTCACGCGCATTTGGCCCACTATCATGAGAAGAAAAAAAAACAGGAGCGTGGTTTTCAAAGTGCTGCTCGTCTTGGCATTACAGTCGAGGAAACATTCGCGGATATTTTACAGCTGTAGCGCGACACTGTCGGGACGACGTGGTCCTGATGCTGAGAGATTCTATCGCCATGGCAACCCCCGTTTTAACTAAAGAGTCCGGACGCAGTAGGAGGGGGGAACGTGAGTTTAACTCAGAGGGGATAGGGTTATAATGAACACGTAATAAACAGCTCGCTCTCGAGTTGAGAGCGGGGCTGAGAAGGTGCTATGTACTTAATTACTTATTTACAACGTGAGAAATACCATAATAAATCCTTTAAATAATTAAAAACAGACTATCTGATATCATTTACATGTACAAAACCCTTTTTTTTTTGTTATAAAAACTTGAAAGTGCACCTACAGACGCTTAACAACAAACAAAATCTTTCACCTCTTCATCTCCTTTGTATGTGTGTGTGTCGTATGTGTCTCTGTCATGTGGTTAAAGCTGGTCGGACCGGTGCGAGCACAGAAATAGGCAGGATCAGATCAGTTGACCGCCGGTAAATCCCGCTGTAAGCCACCGGCTGCTGAGAAGACTCTGGGCATTACCGCGGTGACACGTTGACGGACAGTTAACCTGCATCGATCGCACAGGTCAGGTGGCTCGTGGCTGTAGCCTGTCATCATGTCTGACGCTGAGCCGCGGCGCCGTTATGTAACGCCCGTTTGACTTTTGAACAGAGACACGGAGCCGCTTACGCAGCAGAGAGACACACTGAGAATTGAACAGCATCATACTCGGTACCTGCATTGATAAAAATGCAATATTAACAGTTATGAAGAAGACATAACAACAAGTATTAGTTGTTTTTTTTTGTTTTTTTTTTTTGCTGGATGCCACAAATTTTGTTTTCTTTCTACAAAAAGAGTCCGTTGTGGAGTTTTCAATATGAAATACTAATATAAAACAGCTAAAATCTCAATGTGCAAAATTGAACTTCATGATGTTGTGCTGACTGTCTGCCAAAGTGGACCTGCACTGTGAAAAAAGTCCTGCAACAACATTATCGTTTTTTTTTTTTTTTTTTTAAATTTCCGCATGAAAATAAACAGAAAGCAACGCGTCGGGATAATCGTGGCTCATGTCTCCGCGCGATCCTGTGCCGTTTCAGTCACTCTTTCACCTCCTGTCGAGCGGAAAGCGAGTCAGTGCAGGTGAGCCGATGGCAGCGAGCAACCTTTGGACATGTTCTGATGGAAGGAAATCCTATTATGTTCGTTGGATCCCTCAGAGCAGCCGCAATCATGACCACACAGCCGGTAAATCCAAAGCCTCTGCGCTCTTTGGAGTCTTCAAAGTCGACTCGCCGAGAGCATCAGAGCGAGAGGAAGTTAGGCTGTAGGTGGAGAAGGCAGAGAGATCGGACAGGAATGGCAAAAAAAAAAAAAAAAAATGTATGCATATATATATATAAAAAGCTGAATAACTCCTTGCTCTTGCTGTTGCCCATGGCTGTATTTGTGTTATTAAAGTTCTGCAGACCAATATGACGAAAAACCAGAGCAAACGATGAAATAAGTTAAATTATTCCCCCCCTCCCATCTTTCGTTCATGACGGAATCACACTTTCCCACTCTCCAGCCATTTTTGACACAGTCGTATTATAAGTTACATGGATTGAAGCCACAGTGTTGGATGTGGGGTGTGGGTGTGGGGGTGGGTGGGGTGGTGGGGGGGTCCAGCATCCGTCTTTAGTGGCAGGGGTCGAAGGGGAACTCGGTGAGTCTGCCGTGGAGCTCCACTGATTCCTGCGACCAGGACATCACGTCGCCGACGAGGTGGCCTCCGCAGGTTGCCTGGCTGTAGATCTCATTGGGTGTCAGGACTCTGGACCAGAACTGGAGGTCTGATAACTCCCCCATGAAGGACTGAGTGACGTCGAAGCGGCCTCCCATCGTGTCCTGTGGAGAGCGGATCGAGAGTTTGTGATGTCAGACTATCACCAGGCACACATCTACAACATCTGTCTGGATACGGTGCGTCTTACCTGTTCCTGCCCCAGAATGAAGGTCCCTCCCGGTTTGATCGGGTGCCAGGATGAGAGGTTTTGACCCGAGCCTTTCTTCACCCCGTCCTGGTAGGCCTCCCAGACACCGTCGCGCGTCGACCATGTCACGCATACGTGATGCCACTTCCCGTCTGTCATGGTGATCGGCAACGTCACCGCCTAAAAACACAAAACGGAGAGAAGACGGAAAGAAGAGTGAAGTTTTTATTCCACCGGGACTCAACTTTTGAGAGTTTTTTGCTGCTTGGTCTTCATTATTCAAAGGGTTTCCAATGTTTTTGGCTGTTGGGGGAAAGAAAAATAATGTTCTGCAACAATTTGTGTTGCAGAACATTATTTTTCTTCTTTATTGTCCCATTAATCATGTCACAACCTTTTAGATTTTACCTTGTGGCCCTTTAAACGGGCTCTAACCTAAAGGCCCAGTCACAGCAGTATTAATAAGGGCAGACTGGCATGTAATGTTATTTATCCTTACCTTTTGAGTGGAGCTTTTGCATAAAGTTCAACTTTTAAAAAACTTGCGAGCAAATGTATCAAATGCTGGGCACCTTTTCTTTTTGATCGTATTCATATTATCAAAGGAAAAAAAGCTTATGTGCATCAATCAAAAGACTTAGTTTGTGATGAAATATGGGGATAATGAGGCCTGACCTTGTGACTTAGGTCATCATTTTGGACATGTCATCATGTCATGACAACAAAAGTACAGACTCCTCCTCTCTAACCTTGGATTTCCCACCTTTAATTGTACCTGAACATCTGGTCATCTTACAGAAACATCTTTTCCTTTTCCTTGTATTGTCAGGAAAGCAAAAAAAAACCCAATAAAAACTGCAACATCACTTCACATGACAAACTTCTACTGGATAGCAGCTTTAGGAAGCTTTACATGCACGTATTCACAGCTGTGGGGAAATTGGATTAGCAGAACGGAGAATCTCCGCTCTGCTCATCCTCATAAACTCCACAATGAATTAAAGACATTGATTAAACTGCATTCTCAAGATCATTTAATTGTGTCATTGATCAGTTTGATGACTGCCAAGTGTTTTGACACGCAGAAAACAAACATGACAGTTTATCCCTCTCGGTAATGTCACTCCTACAAAACAATTAGGCCAATCAGTTAAGATGATCAGATTAAGTTTGTCGAATTAAGCTCTGTTGATTTGTTGAGCTCACTGCGCTGCAGTACTGGGGCAAGAGAGGGAAAAAGACAAATATCTGCCTTCCGTTTAGGGGAAAAAGGTATCAGCCTTTCAGAGAATGAATAATTAGGTTAGTAGAACAATTGAATAATCTGATGGTTGTCTGTGTACAAATTCATTCCAACTGACATATAAACAAAGTGCTGTAAGTTAGAGCTTCTCGATCTTTTCTTGGGTGAAGCAACAAAATGAATCAAAAGCTCCTCGCTGCATGTTTTAACTGGTGTGTTTCGCCGTTAACCTTCAGTGGCGCCTCTGTTTCGTTTGTAACGCCAGTCAAGTTATGTTTTATGTCAACATAATGAGAAAATATAGTGTCTACATATAACCTCTGGGGTTGCTGGGCATGCCAAAGTTCAACAGTGACTGACAGCATGGTCATGGTCATGTGTACTGAGCTCCTGAGGTTGAGGTCGCTGTCTAACCTCCACCGGTGAGGTGATGCTGTCCCGTCAGTCTGAGCCGTGACTATCAGACTTCACTGCCCTCTAGATTAGTGACACTCTGGGCTGTGGTACCAAGGACACTGGTCGCCTAAAGCTGAGAGAAGCAGCTCTTTTTGGGACTGGAAAATCCCTCTACAAGAACTTCTTAGAGATCGTAAAGTCTTTAGGCTTTAAATGTACAATATATACAAGTGTTTCCTGTACCAGAATCAATGGGAATGACCCAATTGGCAACTACCGCGGCTTGAGGGTGATGCCAATGTGGAAATATCTGAGAGTGCCAATGCAAACCAATGGGTGACGTCACACCTCCCTATGTCCATCTTTGTATACAGTCTATGGGATCACATAGAAGAGGAGCTTCACCAAAGAGTTCCTAATCTGTTTTTGCATCATTTTATGACCCTTGGCTCCATTTTTAGCTCCCAAAATAATGTGGCATGATGCAACATGCTATTTAAGCTTCTGTACATGACTCCATTGCATTACTGATATTTGCCCCAATGGCATCCCAAGGTGGACGTAAGGAAACACATTGAACCAAACAACACAAATACTACAAGCATATATTACTTTACCTTGTCATTGATGAGCAGCTCCATGGGGTTGTTGCCCCATTCGATCAGCACCAGCTCATTCGCTTGGCCGGGTACAGCGTAAGAAAAGGGAGTACCGAGGCCGGGACCCGCCCCCGCCTTCAACCGCAGGCAGATGGTCATGGCGAAGATCTCGTTGACCACCGACCGCTTCATCCTGGCATACATGTAGTTGGTCCTCATGGGGAAGTCGAGCAGGAAAGCGCTGGGACTCTTTAGCTTCTTGTGGGTTCCTGGTGAGATGAAGAATGCAGAGTTCAGATTCAAACCATTCATTTCTATAGATGAATGTGGTGGTATCAGAGTGGTGTTAAGTTACTGCTGATGAAAACCCAACATTTTTGCTTTACTGCCTCATATTAAAAGTTTTGAAAATGGTGATACAACAAGATTCAGAGATATCTGGAGTTATTTCTTCAGCACACCAGTTAAAAATAATGCCAGGAGGAATAGTACAAGCAGAAACAGCCAGTCACCATGATGTTTGATGAAGAGCTGCAGATTCCGACAGGTAAACTACTTATTTTACTTTGCCGTGCTGTGTAATGGAAAAACGTTCACAGTGTGCAGTGATGGCTCAGCGTGATTACCCTCAAAACAACAGAAAAATGTCATAATGTTAGCAGAGTAGAACAGTGAACTGGCATGAAAAAGATATCTGTCACGAGCTGATGTTGGCTCAGGCTGAAAGTAGAAAAAAAGGTCGGCAGTCTGCAGATTTTTGCACACTGGAGTTACTTCTATGTACGTTTACCTCATTATTTGACACTTTGGCCATGTTTAATATGAACATCCAACACTGTAACATTATATATATATATGACTATAAATAAGGAAAAGCATAATAGGTCTCCTTAAGTAAAGGTTCAACAAAATTTGGTCCGGTTTTAACACACAGCCACACATTTTTCTGTTCTGTTTTTTTCTGCTATCAGATCAGAGCTACCACACCACTGGTCTCTTGTTATCTTGGTACTAGCGTTACATTTCCTGGCTGTAATTAGGTCTTATTGTATGTTTTTATTAATTAAATGATGCATTTTGTCTGATAACTAATAAACATAATGCAAATGGGATTTTAATTTCAGAAATGTAATTTTTCATCAGTCAATGCAGAATTGCAGTGGCTTCAGTCCAACTATCAGTTTTTAAAGAAGCACAATCACACAGTCTTTATAAGATATTCCTCATGATTATCGTGTTTGTTTTCATTCTTCGCCTTGCGTCATTTTGTGTGAGTCATTTCGAATGTGTGTGTTTGTTCCTTCATTTCAGGGTTTTCCATTGTTGATTATGCATTCAAATCACAGAAATAAGCCAAAATGAATCAAGTCTTCTAAACCTATTCTCTCTGGTGCGCAGTAACCCATTTTGCGAGATATAACTGTATTCCTTCAACCAAATAAAGGATGTAACTGGAACCCTTCTTGGTTTATATAAAAACCTCAAATATTAGAAACTGAATCATGTATAAAAGTATAAAAATGGTTTGTTTTGATGTGTTGTAGCTACAAGAGGAAATAATGTCACTTTCAAGTTGCAGGAACTACAGGCTCCCATTGTGTGTTGAAGGAATAAAGGTTATTATTACTATCATTAGGCAGACTAGACAGATAATTTGTCACACTGGCAGGACAGAAGAGACTTCAAAGTGTCTTCAGATAGAAATAACTGACCTGCCAGGTATTTGATTTCTGAATAGTTTCCATAAAACTGTGGTCTTTTTCCGTGACTTGAATGCATTCAGTGTGTGTGTGTGTGTGTGTGTGAGTATACCGTGGTCATTGTTGCCATGGTGCAGTTGGCTGAGCACTGTCTCCAGCTTGTTGTGTCCCGTGCCCCACAGACTCGTCTCTTTGCTGCTGAAAGGCAGCCGTCGTGGCTGGTGGTCGCTGCCGTTATGGTTGTCATGGTGGTTGTTGCCGTGGTGATTATCATGGTGGTCACCGTGGTGGTTGTTGTGGTTGCTGTGGCCGAAGTGATGGTTGTTGTGATCATCATGGTGACCGCCGCTGCCGTGGTGACCATCATTGTGGCCGTGGTGGTCGTCGTGATGGTCGTCGTGATGGTCGTCATGATGGTCACCATGGTGGTCACCATGGTGGTTGCTGTGATGGTTGCCATGGTGGCTGCTGTGGTGTCGGCCGTGGTGCGAGTCATAGCGCGGGTCAAAATGGTGATCATGATGGCGACCATGGTGACTGCTGTGATGGGTGTAGTGGTGGCCACTGTGGTGGTTGCCGTGATGGTTGTCGTGGTGGTTGTCGTGGTGACCACTACCATGGTGGTCATCATGATGGTCGTCATGGTGGTCTCCATGGTGGTCGTCATGGTGGTCGTCATGGTGGTCTCCGTGGTGGTCATCATAGTATCTGCTGCCGTGATGGCCGCCGTGGTGGTCGTCATGGTGGTCGTCATGGTGGTCGCCATGGTGGTCGTCATGGTGGTCGCCATGGTGGTCGTTATGGTGGCCGTAGTCGTGGTGATCCCTGTAGTAGCTGTGCAGCTGCTCCTCCAGAGCGTTGATCTTCCTCTGGAGGAGTTCTCTCAGAGAGCTGGAGTAGGAGCTGGAGGAGTTCCTCGCCTGCACACACACACACACACACACACACACACACACACACACACACGTTAATATATAATTATAAACTGCTTCTTGTTGTCTACACACAGCTTAGCACTTTATTTTTCTTGACTGTTTTCCTTATTTTTAACTTTAACATACACATAATAAAACTTTGTAAGTAATTTAAAAGAGTATAAAAATCACTTGGTTATTCATATGATTATGTTTTTATAATCTAGGATTGAAAGTTGACCTTTAATGCTTCACTTTTAAGCTACCATAGTGCTATTAGTGGACATACAACAATACTAAGTGTGGATGTCAACAGGGATTTCTCCATGACAACCGGACAAACTTCATCTGCTGATGAGGACCAAGCACCGCGACCGTGGGATTGTTTTGTCAAAGTACTTTTTCTACAGTCAAAAAATTAACAGTCAAGCTTCAAGAACTGTCAAATTAAACGAGCTCTAAGCCGGAAGAAACTTCAGAAATCACTGAAGTGTCAGAAGTTTGTTACAGTAAAATTCAGCGGTGAACGAGGAAGAATCGCTGTATGACATTTAAAGTTGGAAGGGAACAGCTTCTGCCCCTCCCCTCCACATCCTCCTCTTTCCTCTCCCTTGCTCATCCTCGTCTTCCTCAACAGAAAATCCGGCTTTGTTCTCTGCCAGCGCACGCGATTAATAGCCTCGTCAGGGAGGATGAAGCTAATTGGAGGTGAGGCTGGCTTGCGCTCTTCGGCGCGTGGCCAGAGGCCGGTGGCGTAGACATCCTGTTAGAGGGAGGGAGTGACGGAGGTTAAAATCCTGGCTCCGGCTTCTGTTTTGTCTCACACCTTCGAGTGAGGATCGAAGGGGATTTCTGGCAACACTTTCCCTGAGCATAGCTTGAGCCCACCCTGCACTGATAATGAGACTTTCACAGGCCGGCGGGCAGCAGGGTTTTAGTCTCACCGTTTGACACCGGCGTCATGAAAAGGTTGTAGCACAAGTGAGCCTGCAGAATCACATGTATGGCTGAGCTTGTCACTATAGGTCGGAAAATTGAAACACAACATATAGTTACGTTTGAGCCATCTAGCAGCAGTAGTGATAATGACCCGGGGAAGTGAGGCAGTCCAGATGACATCACTATAAGGTGACTTCCTTATTAAGAGGAGGCGGATTGGGTGCATAACTAGATAGTTCAGCCAAAAGGCAAAAAGTGGATTTAGTCGCAGGACTTTGAGGATCATTTTAGCCCAAACCATGATCTTTCCCTGACTTTAACCAAGCTGTTTTTGTACCTAAACCTGACCAGATGTTAACCACAGCGTTGTCACACTGTTAAACATAATTATTTTTTAAATGTTTCACATATATTAATGTGTTATGCAATGTGAACAAATTAGAAGAAGACAATGACGGCCTACAAAATGTCTCTGTGAGCACTGATTTGGTTCTTTGTTTCAAACTAAGTTAAAAAATGAAAGTTTTTAAGACTTCTAGATTGCATGAAATCATTGTTTTAACATGTGTATGTGTCGTTAGGACCTGCCTCATATTTAAACGTACTCTTTCATATGCTGCAGAAATATTGTTATATAACAAAGACCAAGTTTTAACCAAAAACTAGACATTGTAGCCTTTATTGGGCCACAATAGCTGCTGGCAATGACTGGTTCATGAAACACCAGAAAAGTTTTGATGTGCTTGAATGATCAAAAAAAAAAAAAAAATAAGTGTTGCTCAGACTGCAGCTTCATTTAAATCCTGAAGAAGCTGAAAGCATCTTTGATTTCATTTTTGACGTTTTCAAGACAAAATCAAGTGTCAGAAACTTGCTTTTGGTGCTTTATCAGCTCAGATACTAAACAGGAACATGTAAATTATACATGTACACCCAATAGGAAGGATTTATTTCAACAAAGAGAAATACTGAATAAAGACTTTCATCACGATTTTCGTTCTTTTTGCGTCACCGTTTTTCAGTCTACAGTTTCCTTCATCTCAGTTGAAAAAAAAACACTAAACGAACGCACATGTAACAACACTGTGATGTGGCGATCTGGAGATCTCCCTTCCCCCGTGCCCCTCTCCTTGAGCAATCTTTACTCGCCTCACTCCATGTGATGGTTAGACGCAGGGGTTGTTTAAGGTCAGGGGTGAGGGCTAATCAATTTAGAGCGGCTTCCTGTTTGGGCTTTAGTTCTTGGCCACCGATAGGAGAGAGATCGGGAGCCGGAACGACTCAAGAGAGGACATTACTGTCCATGACTCTGAGACGACAGACACAGAGCTGTGATTTTGGCTCCTCGGGTGGTGTGCGTGCGACCTCTTAACTTTTTGAAACTGACATCAAATCTGGTGTTTTTTTATCCCACAACAGCCAAGAATCTTTATCTAAACATTTAATACAGAAAATATGCAGCATTAATCATAAATATGTCTTTTAATGCAGGTAGGTAACCTGTAGGTTACTGACAGCCTGTTCATGAAACGTGTCCTTTTTTACTGTTTTTTTTGGCAGCAAACATCGCTGGCAGCTAATTCGGCGGCTGTGACTCTTAACA
Source organism: Euthynnus affinis (assembly GCA_029490765.1). Classification (NCBI taxonomy): domain Eukaryota; kingdom Metazoa; phylum Chordata; class Actinopteri; order Scombriformes; family Scombridae; genus Euthynnus; species Euthynnus affinis. The sequence continues at coordinate 31,839,903 of CM055843.1, read as the reverse complement.
ATATGACCTAAATTAAGTCAAACATTTGCAAGGCTTTCGCCTCCCTACAGACTGTTCAGCCTTTCTCTGCAGACACATTGCAAAAGCATGTTAAAACATTTGCGTGGTGCAGAAAGTGCACGTCCTCCTTCCACAATGTTTACACTTTCCATCATCATTTTTATTAAATGAGACAGTGCTGTGACCTGCTTTCCCCGCAGGATTTCTATTCTGTAAAGGAGTAAAGTTAAGAAAGGGAAACACCGCGTGGAAATGATATAAATGTTAATAGAAAAGATGACCTGATTCCTGTTTCTTCTTTTGCAAAGTCAGCATAAATCACAAGTTAACAATAAACATTCATTTAAAAAAAAATGCACTTTTCCTCCATATTGTGAACTTTTTGCTCCTCTTTCTTTCAGCAAATCCCACAACACAGTTATTCTATACATATTTACATATCCTCCTGTTTCAGTTGTCAATTAATGGCCGCTGTAAAAAAAAAAAAATAACCCCAGTATATTAGCCTGCAATGGCAGGATCCAACACAATCTGTAGCAGACTTGACCTCAATTAATGCACCTTTAGTAGGTCTTTTAATATTATTTAGTCAGTTAGATTGAATTCAGCCTTTAAAATGAATAAAATTAATATCAGACCACGAGGTTACATCCTGTACATCCCTGAGGCTGTGAGATAAAATGGCTCGTAAGCTGGCGGTAGAGAGCTGTTATTTTTTATTCAGTTCACCCGGCACTTAAAACCGACCCTCTTGTCTGGCTGTGGTAGCTGATACGAGCGGGAAAGTCAAGACTGTGGTTTTGATTTTCATTAAAAGCAGCTGTTGGGGTGGACTTAACTGATGAAAATACAATATTGTACTTTTGTTTTTGGCGTTTCTTCTCCACCAAGTTCAGTTATTGACACTATATTGCATTTAATAGCAATATTAAACGAGAATATGTTATTAAAAAGCCTCTAAACTCAGTTAATTATTTATTATTATATTATATTTTCACTATTTAGCTCTTAACTCTTTGTAAAACATCTCTCTATGTCCATACGCTGTTAGATATAGAGTTAAATATGAATAAAAACATACAGAAAAGCAACTTTTGCGACAAAAAAACAACAAAAACTTAACACCGAACTAGAATTTGGAGGCGTCCGAAACTTAAAACGCGTTCTTCTTCTCTCACCTGTAGGTTCTCGAGCCTCTCCTTCAGCGTCTGCAGGGTCTTCCCAGTCTGCTCCGGCGAGAAGGAGCTGTGTTTGTTGTGGGACGAGCCCTTCCTGTGGTGGTTCTCCGACCTGTGGCTGCCGTGGGAGTAGTGGTGATCGCTGCTGTGATACGCCGAAGGCCCGTGGTGCGACGACGAAGAAGACGACGAAGGCGGCGCGTGGTGGCCGCCGTGATGCTCCTGGTGGTCGTCGTGGTGGCCGTCGTGATGGTTTTCGTGGTGACCGCCGTTGTGGTGGCTGTTGTGGTGGCCGCCGTGGCCGCCGCCGCCGCCGCCGTGGTGACCGCCGAAGCCCTCGCACAAGGTGAGCTTGGCGGTCAGTTCCCTGATGGTCTCCCGCTGGTCCAGGATGGTCTCCTTCTGCCTCACCAGGCTCTCGCGCAGGTGCAAGATGGTGGCTTTGGTCTCGTCGGACATCATGCCCCTCCTGCTGCTGCCGTTGTGGCCGTTGCTACCGTGGCCAGCACTGCTTGGTCCATGGGGCACGCTGGGTGGGGAATAGCAGCTGGGGTCAGCTTCTGGGGGGATTGGAGTGCAAACAAACTTGGGGCTGATGCCATAGTCATATTCTATACCTGGCAAACTGCCCGCTGCCGCTGCGCACGACAGGAAGTAGTAGAAAATTAGAGGACTTAGGGGGAAGAAGGGGAAGAAGAACCCCAGAGAGGTGCCACCCAACTGCTGGTGCCTCGTAGACGAGGGCGTGAGGCTCAGAGGACTGACGTCTCTGGCCATATTTGATCGGTGTCCAAGTTTTTCCTTGACAAACGACGATCCTCCCGGGCCTTAGCTTTGTTGTGACGACCACCATGAATGGGGTAAATCTGTGTCGAATCGGACAGGGTAAATCATGTCAACAATGAAAGCGCCAATGAAACCTCCCCTCAGACAGCATGGATCCCTTTTAGAGGACAAACTCCGAGGCGGTATTCCAAAAAGCGTACAGCAGGGTGCTGCCAAACTCTTTAGTTGTTTGCCTTCAAAACGACCCCGCGGGTATCACACAAGGCTTCTTGGCTCCATGGCAAGGTTGACAAGCCGCGAGAGCTCAGCTGATGTATCCTGATAGGTTCTTCCGCTGTCTCGGGGGGAAAGAGATGTTGGGCCCGCCGCCAGCCAGGTGATCCCTCTTGGCTCCCAGGACCTCCTGTGTTCGACAGCCAAGAATAATCCCTTTAACTTCGGCTTCTAACCAGCCATCAGATCTCAGATGCTCGAACCTGTAGGACAGAGAGGGGGAGGAGGGGGGGAGGATATAAGAAAATAAAGTCAAGAACTGAGATGATGTTATTTGGAACCTTACAGCCAAATTAGAGCAACCAAACAAAAACTGGAGGACGCTTTAAATGTGTAGCTGCTTAGTAAGAGAGCGAGTGCGTAAGTAAGAAGCGATCTGCATCATAAACAATTCATCTCCAGTCGGTCAGCATTTCCTGTCTGCACTGCCAGCGGACTATGAGGTCAGTGACGCCAACAGGAAAGTAGACAGCGGCGGTGGGGGGGGGTCTTCAAAGGCCTCGGTGTAATCAGATTACAGTCATTTAATCTGCCTCATGAAAACAACAGCCCATCAATTCAACATAATGAAAGCTGGTTTTCATTTGAAAACGTGGGCGGGCCTGCGGAGCCCAGTCACTCACACCAGAGAGCCTTATGAATCAGTGTCAGCCAGCACGGCGTGGTTTATCGGCTATTTAAAAGGTGAGACAGTGAGAGAGGGAGGGAGTCAAAGTCTGAGTCAGAGGGGAGAGATACCGGTAAAGATTTTAATGTGAGTGCAATAACGATGACTCTTGACCCAAGGGTGAATGTCCCCAGTCGTTCGTAGCTCTGTTGTTTAACTATATTTCATTTTTTTTAAGATGATAATAGTGTTTTCATGATCATTTTCAAGAAGGTGAACGAAGCAGCAATGAGGCAAAAGTCCAAAAAACTTTCCATCTGTGTCACAGCATCAGGCGGAGTCCTCTACACGCTCGTTGGGTCAGCCAGAGAGAGAAAAAAAAACTTTTCTGAGCACACAGGACGCTGCTCCTCTCTAAGCTCCTTATCTCCATAGCCTATCACCAGTTCAAACACCTACAGGACTTATTAAGTACAAACCTCCGAGTCTCAGGCAGTGCACTCGTCACAAGCAGCGGCTGTGTGTTCAAAATGTTTACAGTCTGTGTGTTAAAGCTTGGAGGAGTGTGATTTTCACTGTAATCATTCCTCCTGTTTATACTAACGGAGCAAAAATGCATTTAAAAGTTTAATCTAAAGCTTATATGAGGCTTCAGCCGCCTGAGTTAGTCAAATAAAGCCACCGTCTTGTATTTTCCTGTTCAGCTGCAGTGGAAGTAGTGAACAGGATGTGCCTGATTTGGATGGCTGAAGCCTTACATTATCATTTAATAAACTTTAATATACATTTTTGCTCACAATAACATGTGTCAGTGTTCATTTGGGCTCCTGACTTGAAAAATTGAGAACCTATCCTTTCAATTCTAAACAATATTATGATCTTTCCCCTCAGATAAATAACTTTTTTTTCATATTAATGCCAAAAATGTAACAAAAAAATCACTGAAAAACTCCAAAGTGCCTCATTTTTAAGACCCAAGAATAACAGAATAAGTGAGGTTCAATGTTTCCAGATGTGTCTGTTCTGATTTCTTCACAATTGGTGCAAACATTAAACATATATATTTTTTTAAAAGTCAGCACCTTGAGTGTCTTTTAACGAGGTGTTCACAGGTGCGCGTGCAGCCAACAGTTGAGGGCTTTAATCTGACAGTGACCCCCGCTGTCTGATACTTAAAGGCAACGTTAGCGGAGGTTTAGGAGACATGATACTTCCCCCCGGGCACGTGGCATCACACTGGAGCTTCATCTACAGCATCATGACGGGCAACGATCCTTTTATACACAGACAAAAGTGAGGAGGACAACAGATGTGTAGATACTGATATGAAGCACATCTGTGGAGTAAATGCATAGCAAGTCTACCATAATTTGACAAAAAAAAACAAAACAAAAACAAAACTATTTTATATATGAATCTCCCACCCCATGCAAAAACAAACAAAGTGCAGATTTTCACCAGGTGTGTGCAGTCAAGATAACAAAAAACAGGGATTTTTTTCATCTTGTATTTAGTGGATCACAACATATTGGGTACGATATTATTCTGCAGATGCTTCGCACGGTTCTGAGTCATGACAAAGACCAAAAATGTGGCCTGCAACTGACTAAGTAAGCCTTATTTTTAGCCTGAGTGAATGCCTTTTGCTATGTCATAACACATATTGTGAAATGGTGAGGACTGCTGAAAAGACAAAAGATTTATGAAAGGCTTGTAAGGAATCTTATCAATATTTATTTAAATGCACAACACAAGCTGCTGTTAAGGTAGCGAGTGATCTAATGTGGCCACAAGGCATGATTGGTTGTCCCTGGTGAGAACAATATTGCAGCTGAAGTACTTGTTGATCACTTGTTGGTTAAGAGGAGTGAGGAGTCAGCAGCTGATGGTAGTATCAAACAGAGCAGTCAATGAGGTCCTTGAGCATACAGTCATAAATGTGCACAAAACATATTAGCATGACGAGACTAGTATGCAAGACTAGCTGTGGACAGATACACACACACACACACATGACTTGATGCATGATATCCTCCAGGCTTATGTCTGGTGGAGATAATAAACAAAAGAAACTAAATATTGGTGGTACATGTTGATGTTTGCAGGACTTCAATACCTTTGAAAAGTGTAAAGAGACAAGATAAGACAAACCTTCTATGCATCTTTGACATCTTTGTATGATTTTTGCAATTAGATTATGAAATATTATATGACATAATAATATTATGTCAGTGACCACTTCAAAAACAAACAGTATGTTGCATCATTTCTATATGACATGTAGAAGATGTCACACAAAACCCACATATGGGAACTAAAAAAAAACAGACTAGAATTACTATTTAAATGATTTATGAAGTGTTTTTTTGTCTAAACTTCCCCAGTTTGTCAAATTTCCTAAATGTCATCTTTATTTATTTGCTCACATTTTGCTTTTAGACTGACATTTGTTGTCATTTTCAGTCTTTCATTAGTCTAAAGAGCCTCACAGTGGCCCTTCAAGACTCAATCTGTACATCTTATCTGCTCATGTTTTCCCTCAGAGGAGCCGTAGCAGACCACAGGAAACACACACCTCTCCTCCTCCTCCTCCTCCTCCTCCTCCTCCTCCTCCTCCTCTCAAGGGTGACAGACTAATAGGATTGGTTGGATTTAATGCTGTTTAATGAGGGATTGGCTGCAGGGTCCTGGTTCTGCCAGGAGGATCTCGGCCCCCCCAACCCACAAAGTCAAGCCATTGTTGTCACACGTGTCACCGCAGAAGAAGAACATGTGCGTGACGTGCGGCCGGGGGTCATCGTGAGCCATTCAGACGCCAAAAATCAAGCTTTTTTTTTGTAGATTTTTCTCTAGTTTAAATATTATTTTTTATTTCAGTGTTTAAGATATGATATTGCACTGGAGTATCACTTAAAGATGAGAAGTGTTGACTACACTCAGAGCTCATATTTGTCATATAAATATCGATTTATCTGTTTCTACTCTAAAAATTAAAGTAACACTAATGATTTGACTGTGTTCTTACAATGATACACACACCGAAGGCTCTAGAAATGTTTGTGTTTGTACGCCATGTGCGATGTGTGCATGTGCGTCGCTTCTCAAGCCAATTTCAGCCCCTCGCTCAGGGTCAGTTATCCAAGTTCAGTGGATGCAAGTCCCACCGTGAGGCCTCGCCCTCGCTGCGGCTTAAACACGCTCCTCCTCCTCCTCCTCCTCCTCTTCCTGTGTGTGGTACCTGAGCTCACCTCCCTTTCCTCACGCAACACATCGTATGTAAGTCTCCCTCTGCCCTCCCGTCAGCTGCTTTGGCTGAACGGTAAACTTTGAATCTAGAGGTGGTGAGTCGTGTCTGTCTGAACGTGACCGGCCACGACGCGGAGTCAAAGTCAAAGCTGCACTCGGAGACCCGATGGCGACGGAGGCGATCGTGTGTGACAGAGAGCTACAGAATCTTGGTTTATTTAAACACAGTGAGGCGACAGGCTGTGAGGGAGGTTGATGTACATGAATCTCTCTTAGTCAATTAAAAAAAAATAACTGGATGGAAAAAAGAAGAAAACTGTCTCCTAGGAGATATGTCTCAAAAAGTACCGGAGCAGGAAATATCGCTTGCTGATCTTAAAATTATATATCCAAATGAATTTTCTGTGTTGAACAAAGTAAGAAGTTTCAAAAAAGTTCAATATTTGATTTGAATTTTGGATCTTTTTTGGATCAATGTGGCGTTTTCTTTGTCGCTGCAACAATTTAGTGTAAAATAAAACCATCTATTGTGAGTAAAAAGAGAAGAAAATATCATCCTTGTGAGAACTGAGCCTCATAAATGACTGCTCTGATCACTCTGTAAACGTATATCCAGCTGAAGAGTCTCAGGTTTATGCAAAGAGATGTACGCATGGTGGTAAATTGCTTTCTCTCAGTTAAATAAGAAATTAAACACAGCTGAAAACACCACTGAGGTCCTGTGTGTATCTATTTGCATATCTGACAGACCGCTCCTGTGTGTTCATATTTTTTTAATTTCCAAAACTTTCTGCTCATGCAAAAAAAAAAAAAAAAAAAAAAGGAACGGCCTCTGTCTGTCTCTCAGCAGGTCTTTCTATCCGTCTGCACATCCTGATGAAAGCTACCATCTGGCTCTCTCTGCATTATAAACCAGCCTTTGTTAACTCTAACAAAGTCTCAGCCATTTTTTTTTTTCCCTCTCAGTGATGTCTACACTTAGATACATTTACATAGCATTTACACAAAACAACAACAACAGCTTAACAGCAGGTTGAAGAGCAGCGTTTGTCTGAACTCTTTAAGCTGGAAGTTTCGCGCTCGGTTGGAAGTTTCGAGTGTGTGAAACCAAACTCGGCGGTGATGTCACGGGGGGTCGTGGAGTACACCGGTGCATCACTGCAGCGGAGATGAGAAGTTGAACCACTAGAGGTCAGCAAAAACAAGACCTTTTTTAGGGACTAAATGAAGCTTAATGAGAGATTTGAGATGAACAAGTTGTTCAGTCGTGATGAATTTTCTGAATTTTTAGTCACGCGAGGACTTTTTATGTCGTGCAGAGTTTTAGTTGTGAGGACTTTTAGGTCCACACTTGCAGATTTGCAGATCTAACCGGCGGGTTCCTGGATGTCTGTCTCCAAAACTCACAACTCATCAAGCACACAAGGAGCCTGAAGCAGGTTTTCTGTGGATATCAGCCGACTGCTCATCATAAATAATATATTATATTGATTTTTTTAAGACACTTGTTGTTGCCTTCATTTTCATTGTTTAAGATTATGAGAATCCTTACTTTAGGATCTATTGTAGCAATGTTTAGCAGCTCAGATTAAGGGAAAATTTCACTTTGCATTCAGACTTTATCTATTATAGCGCCTATGTGATGCAGCAGACCGTGCACATATACTGCATAAGTTACCAGTATCAATACACACTTAAGACCACCTTAAGGACTTTCCTGTTACAGGAGGCTCCCGGTGTGTTGCTGCAAATCTCTCCCACACAGACATTTTATTGCACGCCGCAGTGGAAACAGCGTGTCTTTATCTTCGGCCCGGGCTTGTGTCTGAGTGAAAAATTTCTCCACTACTCCTCCTGTCATCCCGTAATTACTTCAAGGCCCGCCGCAGTCAATCAAATTGAGGAGGGGGATGAAATATGGTGGCATTTAGAAAAGATCCTAATGGACCAATTTGGTGTGATTTATTTCGCGGTGTCAGAATTCCTGTTTCGCACTGATGTATCACAGGAAGCTGGAAAGAAATGTCCATCATTTGCCAACGTGACAGGGCTTTTATTCATTTTGCTTGAATCATATTTAAGCCAGACACTGTTATCCGACATAATGTCGCAGAACTTTATCACGGCCAAGAGACACATAATTGGGAAAATACACGAACACATGGATATTTCATCTGTGCAGAAAAATTTACAAAACTAATGGCTAGACATCACTCTGTCCTTGTAATTTAGAGTTAAACCTTGATTACACAGACATACTGACTCTCTGCTTAAAAGACAGATGTTATAATAGTGAACATGAAACACTGCGAAGAATCAGAGCAACAGTTCCTTATAAAGAGAAATAACCTGTGTCCTAAATCGCTCGTTGTGGTTATTATAATAAAGATCTTTCTAAATTCCTGTCGCTGCCAAACTGCAAAAAAAAAAAAAAAAGGCATATTTTGACCTCACAGGAGTCACTGATGGCCTCACATTCACAGACTTACATGTAATTACTGTTTAGAGCCGCCCGGGTCAACAGTTTTTTTTACTGTGGAGCTGCTAAGTGCCACATGTGCTGAGTGACTTGCATCTTTTATTTCAGTACATTTTGCTGTCAGTAGTTTAGTCAGTTATACTTTTAGTTTTCACAGAAGTGAAAGAGCTTTAAACTGCATTTCACTGAACACAACTTAACTAACTGTAATAGTAGTGTATTCAGATTTATCAGCTTTCTCCATGAGCAAAGTAACATCAGATAAAATCCTTACTGGACATCCATCAATTTTCATTCTTTATTATGAGGTAAAGCCTAACTAACCCTACTCTGATTGTAACCATAACCTCAAGCAAGTTAGTTAGGAAGATAACGTAAAATACAAGAGTCCAGTTTGTTCCTCTTCTGTCATATTCATGTTGGAGAAACCTCACGTGTCAATAAGTCCATGATGTAGATTTGGCTATTTTGAGATTCTCATCTCACTTTAACACATCACCAATAGAAAAAAACTGTAAGCAATGTAGCACCTTTAAATGAGAGATTAACACTTGAATTTATTCTTAAGTGAGACTTAATCAAAGTAGCATTAGATGTGTTCACATACTGTATCTTCTAAGCCAAACTGCAACTTCCTCTTTTTACAAATGCAACTGGCTGCTAGACAAGAAAGCAGCTGTTTTTTTTTATTTTTTTCAAACACAATACCCCGAGGAGATTTTCATGAGAGCCGAGTCCTTTTAAAGTCTGTAAATGTTGAACTTCAAAAATCCATATTTATGAGAACTCTTTTTTGACAAAGGCTGATAGGATTAATGTTGCTCGTGACAACAAGAAATATGGAAACATTTGTTGTCATGATGAATGATGGCTGCTCTGAAGTAAACGCTGCCCCTAAATGAACTTGTGCCGAGTCCCTCTCTCTCTCTCTCTCTGGGGTCACCCTTCGCCACACTTGGAGGTGGCGGGACGGGCGGGGGGGGGTGAGTGAGGGATACTTGCGATGCCGTGGAAAGCTCTCAGGCTCAAGTGCAGAGAGTGAAAACACAAACTGACTAATGTGACAGTAGCTACAGTGGCTTAATGCGAGACCTCAGCGGAGACGGCGCGCTGCAGGGAGCTCAGGTTTCTCACCGGGGGTCTAAGCTGCAGCGAGGCACAGGCAGTGAACTGTTGGCTTTTGTTAGAAGTTACGACAAAAGAAAAAGTTACATATAGGTGGAAAGCATTATCTTCTCTGCAGGGAGACGTTTTCCTGTTGTTGATGGACCTATTTTAAGTATTTTGTCCTTTCTATCATATCATTCTGCACAAACACTGCGCACCTTTGGTTTAATAGCTACTTCACATGTTCAGCAGATTCCTAT